>JAWWML010000031.1:10261181-10293385 GCA_035047165.1 Ormyrus rosae | reverse complement strand
AGGTTTTTATGCCTTCGGGCTTTTCCTCGAGAGCCAATAAAGGATATTCCCGGTGGCTCAAAAAATCAAGTGTTTTTATTCAAGTCCTATCCTTTAAAAAACTAAATACGGGATGACTCCATCAGGGAGAAATTCCGCATAAAACAACTTGATTGATTCTATTGGGTTGGAGGAGAAAGAAGAAGATAAATATTTGATTAAACTGAACAGAGTAACACTGATTAATTGGTCGTGTAAACTAGGTAATCCTACCTGCACCAATAAAATGCATGAAAAACTAACTGCATGGATTAATGATAAGAAAAATACGTAAGCCTTATTTATAATGTATTTATTTTTAATTGAAATAAACACACTTAAATACTTTTTCCTTTTAGTATCTCCCCTGACTTGCAAACAGTTACCATTTGTCACGGCTTAAGAAATGCAAACTTCAGTACATGGAACAAAGTTTTAGAAATGTATAATCAAACTACGAACGGAGATGAAAAACTAAGAATACGTATTTCTTTAAGATGCTCCAATAATGCAGATATCTTAAGATTCTACTTAAGTTATACTTTGACTGATAATGCAATCATTGATGATACCTTGGGAGTTATTTATGACGTTCTTGATACCAGTATTGGTGTAGACGTTGCTTTAGACTTCGCAATTCAAAGATTCTCTTCAATCCTTTTAAAATAGTAAGTTTTAAACTGTCTTCCAAAATTCTGCATAGCAATTATTAAGCTATTTATTTAAAGTGCAATTTTTTTCAGTATGAACAAAGACCTTATGGTTGAATTATTTAAGACAATAGGCCACCAAATTACGACCTCTAAGCAATTACAAAAGGTAGAAAACATTTACATTAAAAAGACTTTTTATGTCTCCGACAACATTAATACTTTAAAATAAAGTACAAAGAAAATTTTGCTAACTCAAGCCCAGTAGATAGAATTCTAGAGTGAGGTCTCCATTAAAATGAAAAATTTTCTATCTTGACCACCAAAGTGAACTTCTCAGTAGGGAATAAATCGTCTTCATCTTAGACATTGAAAATATTTATTTCGTTATTGTTCGGCAAAAATAAAAAGGGCGAAAAATGGTTTAAAAGTTTAGTTAAAAGGAAAATTAGTTTTCAATGTTAAAATTTTAAGCGGCTTGAAACGCGTCAAAAAGACTTGGGACCGATCGGGTTAAGAAGTAATAAACATGTCATCAGATACGATGTCAGTGTCCCCTTTTTATATACTTTTCCTTGTTAACGGTTGCTGCTTTTATGAAGGCTTTTTAATAATGAACTTGAAATCCTAAAACATTATTATAATTGTTATTTTTCTTTTTATTGTTATTATTATTTACTATATTTTTTGTTTGATGATTTTCTTTTATTATTTAAATAATACTATTTACTGGTCTAATATAGGTACTTATTATTAGTAATTAACTATTTGTTTGATTATGTAAAAACCGTAAGCGTAAAATATACAATATAAAAAGGAAAGGCTACAGTCCCTCTTGACAGGGCTGCTAGATAGGTCGTCCTTTTGTAGGAAGGGATTTCTGAGAAGACATCACAATAGCTTTACTTTCTTTTCTTAATGAGAACTTTACATTGATGGTCAATGATGAAACCGATCCTTTAATATAAAGTTCACTCTTGAATTCCAGTTTTGAATGAGTAAATCATATTTCGGCAAAAAGTTTCATTTGGCTAAAAAAATTTTTTTTAGTTTAAAGTTCCATGTAAAAAAATATACAGTTTATTAAGATTTGAAAAGGTAAAAATGAAGAAAATTATCTGTATGAAAGTTTTCTTATAATGTAGGCAATATCATTTATTAAACTATTTTTTCAGCTTAAAGAATCCGAGAATTCAAGAGAGAATTCCACTAAAAATAATCAAAAAAGGAATAGAAGAAGCAGAAAATAATTTAAGGTGGCTAAGTAATAAAGAGACTGAACTTAAACTATGGATAGAGGAGTTAACTAAAAATGGAGTAAGACTTTCCACTTTTAATTTTTCTAACGTGAGCAAAAGATTCAGTGAATGATTTAACCTTAACCTTACATGATGTGAAAAATAAATACAATTGCGATTCCCTGTAGAATTTAAAATCATTATACAACAAAAACGAGAATTTAAAAAATTTTTTTTAATTTTATAAATCTAGTAAAAAAGGAAAAAACAAGCGGTCGATCATTGAAAAAGATCGATAATTCACTAAAAGATATAGCCATTCAAAAAAATACTGTAAAAAAATGAAACCTTAATATCTTTAGACCTAATAAGTTTTGAGTAAACAAAGTAAAACTTTGTCACAAAATACTGATAAGTATTCTAAATGAAAATTAAAGTACAAATTCAATAGTTTTTCATGAACTGTTGTAGAAGAAACTCTTGCTTATTTTACAATTATCATATATATATAGATATATGATAATATATCGAAAGCTATTGAGGAATTTGAGCAAGCATTGGTAAAGGATCGTCAAAGCGAGGGGAGCAGATAGGTAACCCCCGAAATAGCGCTCACAAGTCTCATTACCCCGACCGTAATTAGGTGGCAACTGTTAGTAAGTCGACTAGTAACTGTAAAGTTATAGTTGTAGTTTATCGCGAGCAGTTAACCCCCCCCCCCTCTCGCTCTCTCTCTCCCGCTTGCAGTGGCGTGCATTTAGCTTCTTACGCGTTTCCTACAAAGTCGTCGCTCCCATTCTGGGACCGGGTTGTCGGCGCGGAGCGCGAGAAGCCAGGCCATGAAATAACAAGTTCCAGCTGAGAAACTCGAAAGCTCGATCCTGAGGAGGGAGGTAGGCAGAGGGAGAAAGAGACAGAGCGGAAGACAGAGAGGGAAGGACCTTTTAGTTCTGTGAGAAACTAGTCCCTTATTTCAACTCTGCGGTTAGATCTGTCTTGGCGAGAAGGGATATTTACTTAGTCAAAGGCTTTGGGAGAATGTTTAGACGTAGATGCGCCTTAGCGCATTTATGAACTTTCCTAATTCTCTGGCCTATTAAAGAACGCACTTGCGCTTTAATCTCGAAATTTCATCGTTCCGTTTAACTTTCTCGTAATGCAGTTTGTTTCGAAATCAAATGAAACATTCTTCCTGTATTTTAGGATGGGGTCATTTAAAAATTTCTTTTAAAATAAATGATTTATTTATACTAGGATGAGATGTCAATCAATACGTAAAAAAAAGGAATTCCTTCAGATTTATAACCAGATTTATAATTTTTTTAATAATATATAAATATTATTAAAAAATTTATTTCTTGTATTGTTTATTCTAATAAAAAAAAAGACGCAATCATAATTATTTAAAGACGTAGAATAATTATTATTTTTAAAGTAATTTTTTTAATTTTGGGGGAGGTAATCAATGAATTGAATTATGCTGCAGCTCAAATAATTATTTGATCGACATCTGAAATTCGCATACAGTATATTGTGAGCATTAATCATAATGTTCAAAGTCTACATTAACAGCTAGTTGCATTGTCATCATCATAAATTTTGAGATTAAGAGATGATATTGAAACAGTGTATAATTCGATATTTTATCAGTAAATTAATGGATTTTTCTGAAAAAAGTTTAAGTTTTCATTTCTATGTTTAAAATTGGCATAATTGAGAAGGCATAGTTAAATTTAAGTGAAAAAAGTTGTATATGGTCAGACATGGTTAAAATAGATTTAATTGAAAATAGATTTCAGATCAGTTTAAAAAACTTTAAACTTCAGTTTCAAAATTTATAATTCTATAAAATATTATCTGTCGAACTTAATAAATATTAATTATCATCAAAAGCACTAATGCAACAACAATAGTTCTTGGATTATTTTAAAAGAATGATTCAATCATGCTCAACATTTCAATGAACGTTTGTAAATATTAAAGCGTTCAAAGATAATTAAAAATGGAAAAAAAGCACTAGTTTAGCATTGAAACCGTCGGAGTAATGGAGCCTCAGATGTTTCGTAACTGTAGGAGTAGTAGCAGGCTGCTGAGTTTGATCAATCGGCCGATGCACTAGAGAGTCCGCCCCGTTGCAAAGTCATCCGTGAACAGGCGCTAACTCACCGGCTCTCTCATCGCAAACTTCAGCAGCGTCATCCGACGAGTCTCTGCACGGGTCCATCCTGCAGCTATCGCGTACAGCAATTTTCCTCGGCTACATCGTTATTATACTCTCTGCACTATCCGAACTAAGCTATAAGTTCAGCCGCGATTCTCGAGCCACTGGGGTTATATATGTACCTATTTCCAAAAAGCCATTGAGAGCCTCTACTGCAGAGCGGCAGACTTATTGCGGTCATCCGAACGGGCTAAACGCCCGCGTTTGTGGACATAGGAGGCTACGACTGGCCTGTGCTGTCTTTGCCTCTATAGCTGGAAGCTACGTGTGCATGAATGGTTACGACTCCTTAAAAGCTCCATGTAAACTACGGGTGTTCATGATCAAAATTAAAACTGCAATGCGGCTTTGAAAATCAATTTATACCACTCTAGCCTCAAAATCACAACTTTAACATGATTTTTCGGCGCTCGTGATATAAAATACAGTTCAATCTCTAGTTCACTTCGCTCGGGCGAAAAATGTCTCACGAGATAAATAATCAACTTCCACTCCCGTGTCGAAATGTACTATTAACGAAGCTTTTAAATGTTTCTATTCTTGATTATTCGTTATTTTAGAAGCGATCTGAGATTTCGATAGTAATAATTAAAAGTTAAAAAAAAGTTTTTACCAGTTATATCGTTCGAAAAAGTAAAAAGTAGGTATTAGAATTTTTATCGATTTTTAAGTCAAAGAGAGCAAGTTTTAGGTAATCCGCGTAAGAAAAAGAAAGTTAAGGTACGCGCCCGTATAACGAGCAGACGGTATTGAGTTTATGGGTGCACTGCAGTGGTTTTCTTGGGGAAGCCAAGCCGGGCCTCCCGATTGGCTCGAACGAGGATGAAGATGATGCTCGGTATGGTAGTCACGCTTCTCGACAATTATTTTAACCCCCTCGGGTCTCTCCCTCCTTTTTCTTTCCCTCCGCCTTGCCGTAGATCGGCTTGATTCTTATTGGTACATGAGCTGATGGAAAACTGTGCTCCCGCAACTCTCAAACGTAGGAATTCGATTTAAAGCTTCTGTGTGGAGCTCGTATAGCCCAATTCCTCTTACGTGATATATTGATTCATACAGGTGAAATATAGTGCACTTATTTTCTGGCTGGGAGCCTAACAATCTACCCCTAGCTGGCTAAAAAATAATAGCTTTTAAAATCTTTCCTTATCAAACCTTCACTTTCAAGCGGCTCTTATTAATTTTCGTTTTTTAAATAAAATTATAAACTATGTTTATGTAATAAATAACTATAAATTATCGAGTTTTTAAATAAACTTATTCATTAAATATTCTTTATTGACTTTTTAAAAGTAGGGGAAATTCATCAACAAGAAGTAGCCGATCCTCCAAATGCCAATAAATCACACACCAGGAATCTAAATTATCTCCAGAAGGAACGCAGGTACTTTGGTCACGGAGTTGCTTGCAGCAGTCGACGGAATTTATCGAACGCTTACTACTACGGAGAACATCTTGTCCTAAATACACCTCCAAATGGGGTTCATTTTTTCTATTTTACAAAAATAATTGTTTAACTAAAATACCGTGCCTCAAAGGACTCGACTATTTTTTGAAAGTTGAAATCAGCTATCTTTACTTTAACTTTCATAAACGTAAACGTACCCGCGACTCTCATTATACGTCCGCTTGTACCATTGCTCGTTTGTCGCCGTTGCAAAGATGCCCTTGCGATTACATTGCGTCTCTCGATAAAACACACTGAATCGTACAGACGAGTGAGCTTTCCCACGTGGATTATTAGGACTTTAAACTTTTTATTGCAGTTTCTTTTTTTTAAATGCTAATGTTGCTCCTAGGAAGACAGTTTCAGAGTCAGGTATATGAACCTAGTTATAGTAGCTATAAGTATGTTGCTTTTTAATTGCTTTAAGCAGTGAAACTTTTAATATCGTCTTGGAATCTCTTAGGATTCAAAAAAGTCTCTTAAGGAGCAGAACTTAAAAACTAGGATTATCCAGAAATGCATTTATAGTTACCATTTATCATTTAATTTGTGCCAATTAAGTTATATTTATAATTTGATATCATTTTCAGATGATTTTAAAAATAATCATTTATATTATTCCTTGATATTAAAATCATTTTCCTGCAGAAAATGTAAAAATCTCGGTAAAAAATCGGTTAGCAAAATTTTTATAAGTAAAGAATATACTTCGAAGAAAAAGTGAAATGTCGCCAGCGCGTTCGATACGCGCTGAATCGAGTACGCTTCCAAACATCCATTCATCGCGTTTGAAAGCGACAACATTTGCCAAGCAAGGCACAAAGCCTCCGTGAGAAATTACTAAACTTTCAATAATGCTCCGAGAATATCTGCGACTCAATAGAACATTAAATACCGTATATTTCCGACACAGTGAACTTACCGGTCTGCCTTTCGCCTCCTCCCCGATCGCGAAATATAAAAAGGAACGCGAGGAATTAAAAAAAAAGTCCGGCGACGCAACAAAAATCGGGAATTCCTATAGAAAGTTGAAACAGACTTCTTTGACGAGAATTCGAGGAATTTTTTATTAAATCCGATATAGCTCCGCAAGCACTCCTTGAGCTCTTCATTGTTAGCGAGCGACAGGGTGGTATCCCATGCGTTCGGGTGCCATAAAGCCTCTGAATGTCGCTCGAGTGGAGAAATCCTGAGTCGTATCGATGCAATCGGGCGAGGAAAAGAGTGAGCGAGAGAGAGAGAGAAAAAGGAAAACGGACAATGAGATGTCAAACACAAGTAGAAGGCAAATTCTTCGCGAAGCGAACGCGCATATAAACGCGCACAATAGAAATGATATAAAGCAAAACATATATTAGGAAATACGCGGAGTAGATATCAATGATATTTGAAGTGAATTGTATTGAAAGAGCGATTTAAGTAGTTTTAAAAAAAGCAAGGAGACTGAAATATACAAGCTATATTGCACAAAATTCAAAACGCCTTTTCTGTCGTTATTTAATTTTTATATTTATCATTGTTAAAAAAGAAAATGTAAAGTGATTTTAGTGTAGACCTTACAATTCAAAGTGTCTGGCATAGAACATGAATTCCATTTCTGCAGGAAGTATCAATTATTACTCACCTGAAACAAACGAAAAAATCTTTATTTAGTAGTTATAATATTATTTTTAATTTATAAATAACAAATTTTTATACTGGATAAGATATAAATATGCATAAAAATATAAATTTTAATTTAGGCCCAATAGAGCAGCTCACAAGTCACAAGGATATTGCTAAATTGCCATTGTTTCTGTTTAAGTATTCTGGCTTTATCACTTACAGTCGATAAAACGATTATCTACCATAAAAGCGAAAAAGTGCCCTCGAAAGCATTCGACAAAGGATCTCGAAACACTAGAGAGCCGAATTCGCGTGCGCGCTAAAGCTCGAAAGAGAAAAAAATGTGGCCAAGTACCGTATGGAGTGTGGCTGAAAAGAAAGTAGGGCCTCGACTTTATCGGGCGGTTAATGAAAAATAGTGACACCCGAAAAGCTCGAGAGTGAGAGAGAGAGAAAGAGACAGAGCGTCTCCTGCCTCTTCTGGGCGAGGCGTTGAATTGTTCGCTCGCTTGCTTTCTTTTTTCCGCTTGGTTTCTTTTTCCTTCATTCCAGTTCGCTCGAGTTTTCTCCGCGTCGAATTTTCTTTTTCCCCCGTTCCCCGACAGCCACAGATTTTGCGTGATTCCATTGCATGCTCCCGCGAATCTACTGTCTGGGATTTCATGTCGGGATGTCGTACACGGAGCACCGAGGGAAAAGCCTTCTTCTTCGCGTACGCCGCTATCCCCTTTTCTTTTTCCACTTCTTTATTTGCTCGCGAGAGAGAAGGGGGGGGGGAGGCTACCGCAAAACTTTATTGAATCTAGCTGCGCGGCCATTAATTAACAACGGTATAGGAACCCGCGCAGCGCAGGGCCGAGGCGTGCAATAATCGCCCGACGAGGCGTCGGCTGACGCTTTTCTTTGTACAAGACAAACAACGCCGAGAAGCGCCCGAGACTCGGAGACAACTTTTTACCGAGAAAGCGCGAGCTGCCGGAGCGACTAAATTAACCTGGATACTGGTTGCGGAGATAAAGTAGGATTTCGAGTTTGTTTATTCTGCACACTTTCTGTAATGAAAGACTGGGCGACAAGAGAAATTTATTTACTGCGGTCTCGAGCTGAGAATTTTAGGACGCCCGGCTTTTTCGGTACATGACGGCAAATATTTAATTCCTTAGTTAAATAATCAAGGGAGAACTTTTCCTCGCAAGATTTACAAGTAGACGACTAAAAATTATTTATAGAATCTCGTAATAAACCATTCAGTCCTGAATTTAAAATACGATTATGTAAGGCTAATACTTGATTAAATAATGTTCCAACTCTCGTGCAGATTTAAAACGAGATAATGCTTCTCAAATAAAATATTAAGTAAATAAAGATAAAAGAATTTGAATTATCAATGCCTGTTATGTTGAAATGAATTAACGGCACTGAAACAAATGCAGTGATTTAAAAATATTCTATTTTATTCCTAAAATAAAAAATTTTTCATTTTTTTAGTTTACACGAAAGTGTAGCAAAAGCTCGTCGCACGTAATTTTTCGATTTCCAGATGGAAATATAAATTTAACGAGCAATCTCGTACTCCGCTCCCTCCAAAGGGTAAAAGATGAATTCGTTCGGGCTGGCCGGCTTTGTCGATTAAAGGAAAACGCAGAAATCGATGTTATAGAGGAGCAACGAAAATACATTAAAGAGGCTGGGATGGCAAGTCGCGCAGACGTGTATATATACGCAGGCGAACGCGGCGGGAGTTAGATGCTTGCAGAAGCGTGCCGTGGTAAAATAAATCAGAGAGCGCGCGGCGCGAGAGGAGAGGACTTGGCGCTTTGCAGTAAGGCTAAGCACGACGGAAGTGTAGGCCACATGATGTATGGATACCTCGCAGCATCCGGCTAAAAATCCGTTATATATTACACTTAGCGAGCAAGATGGCGCGGGCCCTCGCGCGCTCAGTCCTGGACGCCCTGACCGTTCCGGATGCCTTGACGGGCATAACTTTAATCGAGTTGCCTGGAAGCGCACGCGTGCCGCCGCCGCCGCCGCCGCCGCCGCGCGGATAAATCAAATTGCCCGAGGAGAGAAACGGCCGTTCGTGACTGCGACATTTCTGACCTTGGGGGACAACGGCTTTCTTTTTTTAATACTCGTGGCTTTTTCGCAACAATGCTTGGCGCGAGTGCCGTCGGTCGAACGACGATATATACGTATTCAAAACTTTTGAACTTTCACAAATCAACGTTTTTAACTTTAAAAATAAAAAATTTCAGTTTTACTCGTAATTGATAAAATAAGAATTTAAGTGTAATCTTGACATAATGTTTATTTAAATAACTTCTTTTGTTATTTCAAGTGTATCTTTATCTATAAAATTTGAATAGATGCAATTAAATTTATTTTGGTCGTGAGAGTAGGCAGAGACAGATAAAAGTAAGGTAAAAGCTAAATATAAGAGGACCGTGGTTTCATTTAAGAAGTATTAGTAAATCTGAAGTCTTCGGTATTAGAGCAAAATGAAGTACATTATCGTACTCTTCGCACTTGGACTCGTTGTTTGTACTTTTAGCAAACCAACAGGTATGATTTTTTTCATTTTTTGATCATAAAAATCAATTTTGGGTTGTGCATTATTATTTTATTTCATTCTTCTGTTTTCCTGCTATGCAACTATTAAATAATTTTTATTAAAATATAAATATAAATGAATATAAAAACAATTTAAAGTTATAGTCTCAATACATAAAATATTATGATTGCGATTTCAAGTAAAGTATTTCTTTTGAAAAATACATAGTTTTCGTTTGATGCGATATTTAAAATTATTTCTTATTAATCTTAATGTTTATGAATTGATTAAATTAATGGTTATATATAGATCTACAAGATTTATAAACAAACAAAAACTTCTGTTATACTTTCAACGTTCAATAACATTTCTAGCACTCCTTATCAGTATTCGTACTTTGCGCTTGCTATAAAGAACTATTATTTACCCATAAAAGCCATTTCGCTTTGCCCTGATTTCCCTTCTTTTTTGTTTTAATAAATCTGGTGAATACTTAATAATAATTAAGTGAATACAAAAAGCACCTGGAAAGTTACGGATAATTCTAAACTCAAATTCGAATTCGACATTAAAACGTGCATCTGTGGTTTATAAGTAAATATTTTAACTTTAAAGGAGACAACAAACCCTTTGCCTGGAATCTTGAAGCCTGTGAAAAAGTAGCTGCGAAAGCTAGAAAAGAAAGTGTGGTATGCAAAGACTACATCTGCAAAGAATATTCGTATGGTCTAGCTGTTACTGGAGTAAAGTTAGTTTTAAAATACAAAATTTTGTAAATATTTGCAATCATTCAATATTGTAACTTTGTTAAATTAATGATAAAAATTTAATTTTTTTCAGCTGTATACATAATGACGCGTGATGTAGATAACAAGAAATTCCACTCTACTCTTTTTTCCCTTTACCATTTAGCAATTATTAGCATAAATACAAATGTAATATTAAACTTCATATCGCAATAAATATTGATAAATAAATTATTGGATTACTTTTGACTGTTTGTTTGAAAATTCCAAAACCATCACAAACACATGATATAAAGATTTAATAAAGATTTACTGTTCTTAAAATTAAAATATTTTGATATATTACTATACCAAATTTTTCATCATCATACCTCACTTTTTCCTACTAAAGCATTTTTATATCGACTAAGGACATGAGGTGTTTGTTATGGTCGTACAGGCAGAAGCGGGATAATAATTAAGTTACTGACACTAACTTGGATAAGCCACTAATAAGGTTTGGATAATACGCTGATCTTGCCAACCTTCCATGACTTTGAGATGAGAAATGAAAGAAGCGCCTCCAGGAAGTATCGATTTATCGTCTAGTTAAAAAACCGTAAAAAACTTTCTTATTAAAATGATTACGCTGTCCTCTTTTTAATTAAGCTTCGAAACTCCTTAATTTCGCTGATAAAGAGGTCGTTCACCTTGAAATTATTGGTTCGTACCCGTCATGGTCTTTAAAATGGCGCAAGAATTGCGACGATATTGCAAATAAAACTTTTCTGGCTAATTATGTAATATTACAGGACTGGTGGAAAATTATAAGCATGATTAATTAATTCTACTTTGTTCGTTTATTACTTCCTTAGCAATTTAGAAAAAAAAATAACGTATTTTAAATCTTTTACCATTAATCAAATTAAGGGTAGAGTATACAGTCAAAAATCATCAAAAAACTCAATCTTTTTTATTTTAGAAATGTGTTCTAGAAGTATCAAAGAATGTGATAGAACATTCATTACAGTCAACATAAAAAAAATTTCAATGAAATATCAATTAAATAATAAAATATATAAAAACGAATTTGTAATGAAATTTCATAACAATAAATAATGCTTTATTTTTTAATTTTCTGAATCATAATACAAAATGTGCTACGAAATACTAAGTATGTGACGTCTATGATGCATAAAAGCAGTCAGAATTCGACAGTGAGAATGCACCCTAATGTTATTACCATTTTGGCCCATGTACTGTAACACTGGCTGACACTTTATCTATTTATTTGTTAAAAATGAAGTTAATAAATCGAAACAATCATTCATCAAAACAAGAATAATCTGATTGGGAAAAAATTGAAACAAGGTTAAAGGTTACAAAAGAATGCACCAAATTAACCTATTTCTAAAATGTTGTAGATATATGTATATATATAGGATAGTAAGACGTCCTTTAAAACTTTCAAATTGCCCCTAAAATTCAGGATTTTATCAAAGATTGTTCTGGTACGCCCCACAATCTGTGTTTTTCAGCCCCATTGACCAACAAATTTTTTGCTGATTTTTATCGATGGTGCGTCAGGATCCAAAATGCAAAAAACCGCTTTTGAAGATATTTTTGAGGGTTTTCCTCAAATAGGTTAATTTGGTGCCTTTTTTGTAATCTTTAACCTCGTTCCAATTTTTATCAAGTGACACAATTATATATCATGAATGAAATTTTCTATATCAGTGTATCTTTTGATAATAAAATTTAATAATAGCACATGGCATCAACGAGTACACAAATTTTGATGAGATTGACAATGTACTCAACGAGAGGAAAGAAATCAAGAAGAATGTGAAGAATAAGATACATTTTCTAAATCTTCAAGTGTCATGGAACTAGTCGAAGCAGATATTATCTGGAAAAGAATCTCTTAGCCTTGACAAGTGCCCAAAGTTAAAAAAAAATATGAGTAGTCATCAGAAACTTCTTAAAAAAGCAGGAAGAATTGTTGTACACTGCTGGAAAATTTTGAACTGCCCAACTAATAAAGCCATAAAATGATTTTTGTCAGAAACTTTAAAGTTGTTTTTCTCAAAATCAAATTTTTCAATCTTTCAAATGTTCCTTACGGGACAATTTTCATTGGATCCAGCTAAAACTGTTGAACGAAGGTTGGTTATTACGTTTATAAAAAAGTTACACAGGCTTTTCTTCTTCAAATAATTCTTCAGTTTTTTATTGGTAATTATATTGTTAAAAATAGAGCATTTCTTCACTTTTTTAATGTTTCGCTGACTCCAAAAGGTCTTTAACTTACTTTTTTGAGTATTCGAATACAAGCCTGTCTAAAGTTGTAGGTCTTGGCACTACGTATTCAAAAAGTACAATTTTTGGTTATATCTCAAACTTTGCCCCGCAAGAGACATTTCGAATAAGCACCTTTTTTGATTACTTTTTAAAGTAAAACTCTTTCAAATTTGATTGAAATAGACTGAAAATTTTTTTCTTTCTCTACTTTTATGTAACTAGAATATAGTTACATTTCTGTAAATATATATTATTACATACAGAATTTTTTTTTGACTGTACCCTACTTTTAAATAACACAATATTCTTTAAATTATTAAAATTAAACTATTTATCCTCGCTAAAATTAAGGTTTCTAAAGTAAATAACAGTGGTTTTTGAACAAACGGACCTGACCAAATTACTGAATCCCTACAGAATTGCACATGTGCAAGAATTAGAGGTTCGAGAACGTGCCGTCCTTTTTATGTTGTTCACGCACTTGCATGCAATTCTATTGATTTTTGTATACGATAAAATGCTCGTTTCACTATCGAGCTTAACGAGGATAGTTAGCAGCTTAACACGAAAATCTCGAAATCACGGATTAATATAAATAGAGTTTACGAAATTGTTAATTTCATTCTGCACGGTAAATTCATTTCAATAAGTGAAGAATATCTAATAAAAAAATCACTGCCAATTCATTGGCACTTAACTTCCTCCTAATTAATTTGTCGTTCCAATATTATCTCTGAAATTCATTAAAAACAATTGATTACAATAAAATAATTTCAAATTCTATATTTAATTAATTATTTATTTTTATATGCCCATTTAAGAATTGAATGAACAGCAAAAATTTAAATCAAAATTTTGTTATTGGAATATTTAAAGTCCTAAAAAATAGAATTTTTGAAACTCCATGCGTAAAGCATGGAAATGAGAAAATAAAGGCGCTATCTGTCTGTTTATTATGTTGCCCTTGCCAACCAAATTCCGAAAAGAAGAAGATAAGAAAATAAAATCTTTCAGAATTAAAAGTGATTTTTGTTTAAAACTGTTGTATCAATATTTCTATGAAAATATAAACTAAGGCAAGTATAGTTTAATTTTACAATCTTATTTTTGGTAATATACAAATATCAAAAATATTATTATTTATGAAGAAAGTAATTAAATATATTTTTTTCACAGCGGTGATTAAATGACTTTTCAAAAACGTATCAAATTTTTATACAAATTAAAAAAAAGAAAGCACTGAAACCATTTTATAAATAGTGAAGTATACAAATATCAATTCGTGTACGTTTTGATATTGCTAATTTTTATTACGCACCATATTTAACATTTAACAATTTCCATAAAAAATACTTTAATACTGTTTAGAAAAATAACTTTGCAGATACTTGCGGGCCCGTCTTTAAAAAATTTGTGATATCTTATACGGAGAAAGATTGTTTAGGTACAGTACATTATGCAACACGTGCCCAATATACACTACACTCGGACGACTAATTCAACATTTGCTGAATTGATTCAGTAAAAGTACTGCCTTCGGTAATTGTTTACTAATTAAGCTAGCTTAAATATTCTTTGCTAGATTTGTTTATAAAAATCGAAAAAGGTAGTAAATTAGCTGAAAAAATTTTTAACAAAAAAAAATGTAAGTGGTTTTATTTTGGAACTAGATGATTTCCAAATCAGTGCCATGATTTTATTTTCTTTCTTGGTTCCTGCAAAGATTAAAGTAGACGATTTTTGCCTGTAGTAGATCGGGCTTTTACATAAAAACGAGTGTTGTCAATATATGCGCATAAAAAATTTTAGACAAAAAGAATGACGAAAATATGTTCTTACCAATTATATTTGATTTAAACCAGTGCTATAAGTTTTTTTATCTCCGCAGCTCGTTCAAAAATATTTTATATAAGTTATCCCTGCAATACCTGACATTTATTATTAAAAAATAAACTTGAGCAGTGATTTTGGTTACGCAGTTATAGATTTTTGTGTAAATATCTTTTAACAAATCTAAATCAGTGCCACGATAAAATGTGCTGCTATAGTAAATTCTTTTGCATTGGATACAAGAAAAAAAAACTTATTTTTAATTAGAGTTTTTTCAAACTTCCGCGCAGTTGCGAGGATTAAATTTTTTTTTAAAATGCACGATTTTGTATCCTCTTTCCAATGATACAAGTTTCATGCATTTGCCGCTCTGATCAAAAACCCATAAATTGTGGGCATACTCCTTTGATCAATTCTAAATTCACATGCTAAAAACGCATGCAAAATTTCAGTTCATGATATGCATCTGTTCGAGAATTACGATGGAGACAAAATATGAAGTTTGACAAAAACATCAAAATTAATAACAGTTTCTGTTGGAAAATTTACAGCGTTATAAAGCTTTCTGTTTAAGAAAGTTTTTCAGACTCAAGGAACTTAAACACACAAAATTTAACAAAATTTAAGTTTTAAAAATTTTCAATGATAAGAGAGTTCGCGTTAGTTTTAGAAAACAGCAGGATGCCCTTGTTAAAATACTTATTTTTCTATTTTTTCATTAATTGTTTAACAAAATTTTTTACTTACTTAATTATTTAAACTTTTTACTTACTAACAAGGAGAACACATGATATTCGGGTGGCAGATTCCACCCAAACTGAGCCATATGTTTCTTCTTGGTTCATCGATCACTTACCTGTTGTTTTAGAGCCTAACGCTCTCCCATTCTCCAGATATTTTAAATAAGCTTTACAGTCAGAGAAGAACCCACCTACCCTGGACGGGCATAGGAAACTCTCTTTTTACAGCTTCTAAAATAGATTAAATTTATGCATATTAAACTTAGTTAAGTTTAATTAAGCTCTTTGACGGAACAAGTTTATGCTATAAAATCAATTTTTTAGCATAAAACTTGAATATAAATTAATATAATAACAAATAAATATAAAAGTAACTTTAGCTTTCATTCAACATGATGAAATTGATTGCATTTACTACTTTTCAGGTGAATATTAATTCCTGAAAAAAAAACAATCTCTTAAAGAATCAATTTTACAAAATAACTAATTATTTATTTTTTTTTTAAATTAATAAAGACTTAATTAGTTATTAATTTAAAAAAAATAATTAGTTATTTTGTGAAATTGATTTTTTGTGATTGTTTTTTTGTTTTTCAGGAGATAATATTTACCTGAAAAGTCAATTTCATCATGTTGATTTTTTAGCATAAACTTGTTGTATTAAAGACCTTAATTAAACCTAATTAAGTTTAATATGCATAAATTTAATCTATTTTAGTTGTAATATATTTCTTATAATTGTAGGAAACGGATACACAAGGAATTGAAGCTGTAAAAAGAGAGTTTCTTATGCTCGTCCAGGGTAGGTGGGTTCATTTCCGACTGTAAAGCTAATTTAAAATATCTGGAAAATGAGAGAGTGTTAGGCTCTAAAACTACAGATAAGTGATCGATGGGCCAAGGAGAGACATATGACATATGAGTTTGGGTGGAATCTTTTACCCGTATGCCATGTGTTCTCCTTGTTAGCTATTCATTAGCAGTAGCACTTCATATTGTAGTAGCAATTTAAGTTGTAGTAGCAGAAGCAAATTAAGTTATAGTAACACTTTAATCGAAGCTTACTTTTTCACTTCAAACTATTGTAAACAACGCGCTTTAGGTTAGAAGGTTAGAAAAAGCGCTGTGTTCAAAAAGTGACGCGTTCCAAACGTAATGTCAAATGATCCATTCTCCGTTATGAGCGCAAGCTTAAGTTTCAACTTAATATAACCATTAAATAATTTCTTACTTTATTTTTACATGAATATGAATAAACTTTTATTTTTAGTTCCTGAATTTATTAAAAGAAATTGAAATTCAAATTGGGGAAATTACGTCCCATGAATTCGGTGAGTTTTTTATCTAGTTTTGTTGTTTAAAAAAATTTTAAAACTTTGTAAAAAATTTGAACTTAACATTTTGTTTGCAGACATGATCTTTGATCAAGATAATTCATATGTAAACCAGCAGAATCATTCTCAAGTAAACAATAAAGGTAAAATTATTTATATTTTTGGAAAAAAAGAAAAAAAATGTAAATATATAAAAATAATTATATTGAACCATTCTCAGCAACGTGATGATTTATTAGAAACATTTTGCAAGGGTAAAAATAAGCTAAGACCCGTACGTGTCAGACGAAAAAAAAGGAAATTATTACATCCAAGTAGAAAGAAGATTAATTGAATTTTATTCAGATGTTTTGAAATATCAAATGATCGTTTGAAATATTTTTACAATTCCACTTCGTTTTTCAAATACCTTTTCCTCCTGAGTTAAGTGATTTGTGCAATTTTATATTGTATCTATGTAATTTCGTAGAACCAACATTTCGGAGCGCCGAATTAAAATAAAATTTTTATGTGTAAAGAAGAGAGGGCACCTCGGCTTCGCCTCGACCGACAATTACGGGTGATTTGAAACATTTCTTATTTTACTGGCCTAGGTATGTAATGTACTATTTAAAGAAACTAAAATCTAAAAAGTATACATCAAAAATGTAATTTTTAATACAATTGCAAAAAGTTCACGCCAAGTTTGAAAGTATTTATTATTTACACTTTTTTTTATATTACATTAAAATTTATATTTTTTAGGTATTGAAGAGGCTACTAAAAATACATTCCGCTTATTAATATCAAAATACCAAAAAACTATATAGTCATCTCATTCTCAAGTAAAAATAATTTATCTCATTTTTATAAAGATTTTATAAAAGTATTGTAAAGATTTAATTCTATACAATGTATATAAAATTTTTATATAAATGTACAAAAAATATGAGCTTCTCTAATAGTCTTTGGTTGCTAATTTTGTCATGAGATTTGAAAAGGTTAGGCTGCGCCACCTAGCGGAATTAATTTTCACAACTATGTATAAATTATACTTACAAGGAGAGTGTACAATAATTGGATAATGGATTTTTCTTTAGGATATGTTTTGTAATGTTAAAATATGAAGACAGTCGCGTTCGTTCGATCTAACGCTCGATTTTTCAAAAGTTATGTGCTCTTTTAGCGAAAATCTAAGAAAAATCGATTATTTTTAGACACTTATAACTTCTCAACTTTTAACCGTAATGGTTAACAAAAATCTTTATTTGTTCAAAAGTTATAATTAAATAAAAATTTACAATAAAATTATGCTAAAATTACATGAGTAAATTTTTTGTTATTTTTAGGGTCATTCTTTGTTTGACTAACTTTTGAACAAATAAAGATTTTTGGATGTCTTTTTTTTTAATCGATAGGATTTGATCTCACCTTTCAAATGCTGAGAGAATACTGTACCGTTAATAGTTGAGAAATTATAAGTGATTAAACAAAAATCGATTTTTCTTAGATTTTCGCTAAATGAGCATAATTTTTTAAAAATCGAGCGTTACGCCGAACGGACTCGGCTTCCTTTATATTTTAACATTAGAAAACATCCCAAAGTTACAGAAAAATCCATTACCCAAATGTCGTACACTCTCCTTGTTAGACTATGAATGTCCAATCCTCAGCCTACATTGTCCATAGTTGATTATGACTAGCTTGATAAGCCTAATTTTTTTTACGCAGGATTAACTATTTTCTAAATAAATTGCTCACGATATTTAGAAAATCCAGCTCTGAACGCATCATCAGCAACTTTATTACACATTAAAATATTCAGTCTCTTAGCTTTGAACAATTCTTTCTATATATTCTCGTACTTCTACAAAAGATCGACACTACTGCTTTACTTCATGGTTTCATAGACTATGTTCAGGAAATGGAGAGTTTGCAATATCGGGTCAGTGAGGTTAACACAAAAATACTGTAAATTGCTTGGATGGTTGCCTGCAGCATTGGCCGAGAGAAATTTCATGATAACGAGATGAGCTTTTTATGGCTCGTCGTCGATTCTTGAAATTGCTCCAGTTTGCGTGACATAATATTATATCAACGAATGCTGATTAAATAAAAATGAAGTCTCAACAGAACAATAAATCTTAAAGGTTTTTGTTTTTCTGCGATATATCTAATGCAGAATAAAAATAAGGTTTACTTATTTATAACTATATAATAATTTAATTATAATTTATTGTAATAAAAGAGTGGAAATTTAGATAATTTATAATTTGTCAAATTAAACGTTCATTTAAAACGCATAAAGCTCTAATAGACTTTAAATATTTGAGATATTAAAACCGTATGGGCTATGTGAGTTTAGAGTGTGTAGGCAAATAGAGACGGAAAACAAACAAGCTGACGTTGATGAACCTCAAAATGTTTTTATTGATAATACTGTTATTTGCGCCCGAGGTTCATTTAATAAAATAAATTAGATTTTTCATCAATATCATACAGGAGATAAAAAGATTAATAATTGATTTATTCAATCATAGATAGTAAAACGTTCGTTTCAGTAAGCAGAATTTTAGTAAGTCGAATAAATTTCAATTTTAAATAGTAAGTTATATTTAGATTGCTATAATACACATCATTTTTTGACTAAATTTTGTGGATCATTAAAAATCATATAAATTTATTTAACCCAATAATAGTTAATTTTGGGAAAAATTTTAAACAAATCAGATAATACTTGAAAAAAAACACAGAAGCAGCATCGACAGTAAACGTTATTGATTAAGCAATAAAATTTCTGTAAATAAAAAATCCACTTTCTTAAAAAATTAAAATTTAGCACTAAATATCAGTTTATTGGAATAAAGCACAGGGAGCACCTTCGCCAATGGCAATAAAGCCAAGTGCGCTACGTTCGGTGATTCAGGGCCGCAGGGAGCGCGCAAATTAGGCAAATTAAGTTTTACCACTTTCCTTAGGGGAAGCAGTTAGAGCCATTTGCAGATTTCTCGAGTTTTGCGTTCGGTGACCTCCTACCCCATCTGCAGAGGCAGAAACGACGTTAGCGGTCGCGCTCTGTACAATGCGTGCTGTCGGACTTAACGACATTTCCGCGGGCCGCGGGTTCCTATTTTGTTTTAAACAGTCGTGGCTCCTTCAATGGTGAGCGTGATGTGGGACACGTGCGAAATCCTTATAACGAGCGGTAAACTTTTCCATTATTACTGCCAATCTTCTTTAAAATTATCTTGGGTTGGGCGTATTTTTTTAAGTATGAATATTTATCAGCCTAAAAGCAGATTTAAAATCGAAATTCGAAATGTATTCCTTTCAATATTAGCTTTTAAAAAAAAAACAATTATTTGTAATAGAATTTTCAGTTTCGTATAATTACTACACGATTTAGTACAAAGAGGAAAATGAATTGTTCGCGAACAAAAATTTCCATTAAAAAGAATCGCTACATCGATCAAACTTTTTGTATAGAAACGTTCAACTCTGCGCCAAACTTAATTTGAACATTTTCCATCAGCAAACGAAATGCCGTAGCTCCGAATAGCCCTGAAATCCCCGAATCGGCAATCAGTCGTGATCGATCATCCGTAAACATTTCGAAATACCTCGGGGTACTTGCGAGTATTCGCAAAGGTGACGCATGGAAGAACGCGGTGGAATAAAGAGGAGATGCGAATTGGAAAGAACTGTAATGCTTTGCATAAAAACGGTTATATTTCCCCCAATCAAATTCTTTGCATCATTCGATCTGATTTCTAAAGCAGCATTCGCGCACCAGTACATTTGTTGCGCTCGACTGTAGGTATTCTTTAACCATCCGTCTAATTCAATAATTAAATATAAATTATTCGATCGATTATCAAGCTTCTTCAAGTATCTGTTTTCAATTTTTTTTTGTTAAAATTGAGAAAAAAATTATTTTCATTCCATTCTTAGCATTTAAAATCTTTCGCCTTTGACAATTTTGTATTTTCTTAAAATATTTTATACACTAATTTTAGTAAATTAAATGATTGTTTTGTTTTTTATTAATGAATTAAATAATTGTAACCAGTATATGTCGACAATAAAGTTTAGTAAGTATTTTTTAAGTTCTTTGTGAATAATTTATTTATTGATATTAAAACTTAATATTGCAAAGTTGCAAATAGCATTTTTAATAGCCGTGCATGCCTCCTTTGAGAATAGAACTCGGTAATTTCCAAGCAGCCGCTTCGTTTTCGCAACGAGTCGCACGGACGCCGGTGCCGTTAGCTCCGCAGCGATGAGCAGGTGTAACGCAAGTGCGTTAAATTGTACTGCCGCTCACAGCACGCTGCGAAAATCCGCTACTTCAAAGCGCGAAGCCCCCGGAGGCTCGTCATTACTTCTTCGACGGGTTGTCTCATTCATCCGCGCAGCCCGCGCGCATTCGATCATTCCGAGGCGCCTCTCCGCAATCACTTTCAATTTATTGCGCGAGAGCCCAGGCGGGAAAAAAGTGGACTCGCAAAGCCTCCTTTCCATATATCCTCTTCTAAATTAAATCCAGCGTATCAGACGCGTTTTATTTAATCAGGCCTCGGCTCGACGAGCGCGAAGGCAGGGAGCTGGCCCGTGAGGAGCCGCAGACGCACACGGGTCTGAATTTCACCCTCGCTTTTTCCTAAACGGGGTGCCTCCGAGCGTTTGCCAAGCACACTTTCGGTTTCGCGCTCCGCGTGCAGCGAAATTTCTCGCAGACCGGAAAAAACTGTCGCTCCTCCCCCCCCCTCTCCTGCCTTCCCTCTTTGGAATTTCGTTTCAAGGATCAAATGTACGACGCGCTTACTCCGTCTTATTAGCTACCCGTTTTCCTCAGTTGCTGATCCTCCCTTCTAATCAATCGAATGTCTGAAATATTGCTAAATCTTTTATAAATCGTCAATTTTAAGAAATGAATTTTCAACAATAATTAGTTAAAGATAGGGTACAGTCAAAAAAAAAAAAATTCTGTATTTAATAATTTATATTTATAAAAATTTAACTATATTTTAGTTACATGAAAGTAGAGAAAAAAAATTTCAGCCTATTTCAATCAAATTTGAAAGAGTTTTACTTTAAAAAGTAATCAAAAAGGTGCTTATTCGAAATGTCTCTTACGGGGCAAAGTTTGAGATAGCACCAAAAACTGTACTTTTTTATTCATTAATTTTTATGAAATTTCATTAAAAAATCGTTTTTTTTTTGTTTTATTATTTAAAAATTGAGTATTGACATTTTTTTATTTTGACTCTAATGAATTTATGCACTCTTTGATACTTCTAGAACACACTTTTGAAATAAAAAGAAATGAGTTTTTTGGTGATTTTTTACTGTACTTAAGATTAAGCTAAAAGGCGACATTTTTTATAAGTATTGATGCAGTAGAAATAAATTCTCCAATAATTTCCAGGCCAAATTAGTTGCGAGTTATTTCAGATTAATATGAAATATATTTAGTACAACCTTTCTCGGGACGTAAGACTGCGAGGCTAAAATACACGAAAGCTAGGAGTAGGTTTATCAGAATATTTAGTAAGTATTCATCGCAAGAGTTTTAAAAGAACAAGTACTAAGCTTTAAGGCGCCCTTTTACCCTGGCCGGCTTAGAGGTAACGTCATTCTGTTTTTTATTAAAATTAAAGATCGAAGGAATTAAAGTTTCTTTAATTAACCTCAGATCTTGTGCCATCGATTGTTTATTAATTCGTTTTTAAAAGTAAACCCTTTTATCAGAAACTGCGACGAGTAATCAAGTAAAACAATGCTTTTTATTTTGAAAATTGAATGAACAGTGGATAAAAAATGCAGAAGAGAAAGAAGCACGAGCTTGGCAAAATAAAATTTAGTAAAGCTCAAAGCAAAATAGTGACAATGGAATACGTCAAAGTAAGTTGAAGAGTGAAACTCGATTAAGCCGATGTTTTAGCAGCGCAGAAAGCTCGCTCCGCCAGTTTACGGCCGGAGCGTCAAAGTGACCCGTTTCGCTGGGCGAAAACACACAGTCGCGCCTGGTTAAAATTAGCGATTTACAAAATTATCGTCCTTGGCTAATTACGTACAAGACACCGTCGGCGCAGAGGGAAAGAGAAAAAGAGAGCCGGGTGCTTGCGCTCGGCCGTCTAGGTAGGCGAAAGCCGCTTTCAAGGCAAGAAGTGCCGAGGACAAAACTGAACAAGCTTTGATGCTGCCCTGATAAGCTGGAGATTGCCAGTCTCGGCAGCGAGTCGATCCTTATCTATGGATTTAACATTAAACGTATTCCTTTTAAGATGCCGTGGACACCGCCGCGCTGCCGCTCTTTCTCTCTCTCTCTCTCTCTCTCCCTTTGCTTAAAGAGCATCTCGGTAAGAAGCTCGATGAAAAGAGCCTGCAGGCTGCGCCGTGTCACGCGCCAATCGCGCGAACGCAAAACTCCGCTCTCCTGCCTTTTCTCTCCGTCTTTGTGCCAAGCGATATTTAATTACGGGAACGTCGAGCGGAGTATTCGGCATTTGAATATTATATTTGCAGGGGCGAAAACGGATTTCGTCGTAAGCTGTTCTCTCTCTCTCTCTCTCTCTCTCTTTCTCTTTTGACAACACGGCGTCTTTATGCACTTGTAACGCGATGGCGTTTAAGCACTCTGAAAGGCATTATTAGCGACTTCAATTAGCCTATTTAATGATGTAAAAAATGTTAAAAATATTTTACGTTTGGAAATGTAATAATTATTTTAATTATCAGTGCAATATATTTCATAATATTCTGGTAACAGAATTCACGTTAAGCTAAACTGCATCTGTTTTTAAGTCAGAATTTATCGAGTCTTAAAGAACTACTATATAGTATTAATTGAGTTTCTGTAATCAATTAAGTTTATCCTAGCGCGCTTTCTTCGATGCCGTCAATCCATTACGGTAATCCAACGCGGGTGGAAATCGATACAAAAACCAAAAACAATTCCTGAAGGCAATGGTGATTGACGAGCCAGAATTAATGGAGCTTCTGTTATGGAAACTCGAGTAATAGCGGTTTTCCATCTCTATCGCTTCTTCGGTTACTTGTCCTGATCGCTCGTCTCTCTAGTTTTATGCACTTTCATCAACAATAGTAGAGTTCATTACGCTCCGCTGCCAGTGATCGATTAGATTTAAATCATAAGGTTTTACATTTTTAGAAGAAAAGAAATTTTTAATTTCCTTACACCGAAATACGTTAAAAGTTTTTACGTAATATTTTATCTGCATACAGCAGAATTAATTTATTCAAAAAGAAGATCACGTACGGCATATATTATTATTCTTTTATTTTCAACGTAATTAAAACAACACTACCACTGAAAAATATGAATTTTCCTAGCGGAAATTGAAGCAAAACAAAATACACGTTCAACTTTGCGTATGTATTCTGTGAATTTTGCGAAGAAAAATATTTTCGCGTAGTAGTAAAAAGAATCGATCGTATATCAGATATACATTTGTACTCAAATATTTACCTTTTTCTTCGTGAAAACACGAACAGTACTTTTCTTTTTCCTAGCAGAGAGATCTAAAAATAAATACAAAAGAATTTACTTTGCAGGTAGTAAATACAATTATTAATTATATACATGAAAGTACAAAGACACTTGATTAATTTTCTATATTAACAAAAAAAACGAGACATAGTGCATAAAAGATTTTGCAAGCACCGTTTCAAACGGATTTAGCCACATCAAAGGCGGTATACGTAAAGGTACGTAAGCTCAAAGTGAAAGCTTAACAAAAGCGATCCATTCGCAGTTGCGACATTTGTCGAATAGTGACGTCATTGCCAGAAGAGAATGCTTTGGTACCCGCAAAATACTTAAAACGTAACGGTCTAATTGCCAATGCATGCGTCGGTCTTTCGTTTAATTATTATCAAAAGTAGATATTTAGACTAAAAAACGATTACGTAAAATAATAAGAAAATATGCTTTAGTAAATATTAAAACGAAATAGAATTTTCCTCATCAATCAAAATTATTTAAAGAAAGTTATATTTTATAAACTTCTATTTTTAATCTTCATTAGAAACTTAGAATTTAAATAATTAAAAATAATACTTCACCTTTTACTAAAAAATTTACATGATACAAACAATTTAAATTCTGAGTTCATCTAAATAATCAAATACAATGCAGAAAAAAACTGCATGAGTTTAAAATTTGCAAGTCATGAAACGCAAAGCTGTTTGAAAATACTCATCCCGTGAAAAATTCAACACAACCATCAAGTGACTCCGAAATTTAAAATACCTATCTCACCGCGACATCTAACACTTTATCAAAGAAACTCTCGTTAGAACTTCAGAATACCAAAAAACTTGAAAAAATAAAGAAAGCCAGCGACAATCTAATTTCGATAGCAATTAATCTCTTCGATTCGAGCAAGCTTGAAAGAAAATTCTTCTGCTCAATATTGAATAAATTCACGCTTTAAAGTGCAAATAACTATAAACTATACTCTTAAAAAATTTCAAAAATTCTTTTTAAAATCACAAGTGGAAAATTAAAATTAAATCAAAATTTTAAATACCAATTAGTATTTGCGTTCGTTATTTCAACAATGGATATAAAATATTTTTCCATGCAATCATTTTTAATAAAAACTACTCACATTTTCCAAAATAAGAACAAATGACGTATGCTACATTTAAATATTTTAAAGAGAATCTAAATATACAGTATCAGAAATGAAATGAAAATTTTCTATAGCTTCTCAAACATTACTCTAAAAAGCCCTTTAAAGCTCTCAGAGCAATTAAAAGTAGCAAGATAGAGCAGATTTAAAGGAAACGGCCAGTGAGTTGCGGGCCAGACGGTAATCTGACTTCTGATTGCGGAGGGTACCCTGACATAAGCATATTTCTAGCGGATGATCTCGGTAGCGTGGGGTTATCCAACGGTCCATTGGTCAGCGTAGGTCGGCCAAGAGAGCGAGGAGGTTGACCCCCTTGTTGCCGATGTGAAATACTGTCTGGCTGCGCTCCAACCCTCGTACGTTACTTCCGTTCATACGTAACCTACCTGCCTTCCTGCTCTACAATCGCCCAGGCAACTTTCGAAAGTCGCTACGTATTCGGAATCTGTAAATTCGAAAAATTGCTTTTCCCGGCAAAAAGGTGATATAGTTTTTCATCGTCTGCCAATAATTTTGCCGGCTTAAATTTTTATACGTGCAGATACTTTCTTAAAGGCCTCGATAAAATAAATGCAGCATCAATCGACGTGCTTTTCTCTATTCGGCCAACTTTTAGAATAACTTATTACGCGATCCATAAAATTGTTAGTACGAAAAGCTCGCGAACCCTTTTGAGCTTAGCCCTCGTAGATTCTCGGAGCCCCAGTCTTTCAAGTCCACTCACCGAATTTTCTCTGGTCCCGGGACATCCGGCACGTAAGCGCTCGTGCAAAATGTGCAGGAGATGCACTTGCTGCATGAGTGATTCCCAGGCTAACTTTCGGCCCACACTTCAAGCCACTATCGCTCGAGACTTACTGCCAGTCCGGCAGATAGAGGAAGAGAGAGGGGAGCAAAAACGCCCGAGCCCGAGGGCCGAGCAATGAGGCCATTTTACGATAGCTCATTATTTTTCCATGAAGTATTAGACCATTTTTAGCTAGTCGATTTCCCAGATTTTTAGAAAAATGCTGAGAAATTGCTTTTAGATCCTGCGTTATTTATACTCCGGTTATAGCTCTCCGTTTGCAGGTGGAGAATTTATCACTGTTTAAGACCCCGAGAGTTATTTATCAATTTTCGTGTTATTTTTAAATTAAAGAGGAAATGTTCTCGCAATTCGGAAGCGAATACATAATGTGTAGACATCTGCGAGGCTGTCGTTTATCATGTTTTATTATTTTTATTACTTACGAGTCTTATTGTATGCTTGACTATCATATGTTTCTAGCTATTATTTTATATGAGATGCGATTACTTTTACCTAAAAGAAACAAACATTATACATCACATGCAGAATAGTTAGGCACGAAAACAAAGTCGAAATTTTCTTTTCCCGAGAAGAAAATAGAAAAAACGTTGCCTCGGGCTAAATTTGCTACTCATACTTTTTTCTTTTATATAAGTCAGTAAGTAATCACTTGTCTGTAATATGCAATGTAATGGTTATTGTTAAATTTTCAATTATATTAACTTAATTTTAAAAGTTAGATGATAATAAGGCAAAAAATTTTCATTCAAAACTTTTTCTTTTAATTTCTTGCAAACGGTTAATTAGTTAAAAATAAAATTTCTACTTCGAAAAATGAACGACATTTATTTAAAACTAAAGTATAAACCCCATCGTTCGCATTACATAACTCTCTACATATTAGAATAAATTTTTCTACAGAAAACAGTCTGCGTAAAATTTTTGAAATTTTTCCAAAGTTGCTAGATGAAAATTTAAAAAAAATGATTAAAGTATTTGATTATTTTTTTTCTTTTTTTTTTCTTTTTGTCAAAATTATAATAAGAAACCGAATAACTAAAAACTCTCTTATCATTGAAAATTTAACCGAAAACCGTAAATGCACGAATCGAAGATCCCGAATTAAGGCGTCGCTCCGTCGCCGCTAAGTCGGCCGGCGCTCCGGTTTGTGTACGTTATGAGAATTTATGATGCGGAGAGACAATGGCGATGAAAGAAAAGGAAAACCGAGAAAATACGAGAAGCAGAGAGCGAGGGAGCAGGTGACTAGCAATAGCGCTCGCTTGCAGCCCGTCGCCGCCGCCGCCGTTGTCGTCGACGTGGTTGGCGTCGTTGTCGAGAGAGAAGCTCGACTGCCTGCCACCAATGCATAACACTGAACTCGAGGCTTCCTTCGGATGGCAGCTCGGAATTAATGGTGGATCTCCTGACGCTTCGCACAATAATACCACTTTAAAACAGAGCGCCGCAATTTCTTAACGGAAAATTTATCAAAGCGGGCTCTCGAGGGCGATTTTACGCTTGATATCATCTTTAGCCCTTAATCGAGCCGTTTAACAAATAAAAGAATTTTAAATAAAAACTTTACGTATACAATTCATGTTGTGCAAGCTTATTTTCAAATCAATTGGAAAGGAGTCGTTCGGTTATCAAAGCCATTATTGGCTTCTGCAGCGTCGCGAGTTGTGACTTGCCGTAAGATCGAATTTTCCCATCTCCGAGTGGCGAAGGCCTCCTCTTTCCGGCTGCACACTCTTTCTTGCTATTTTCTATTCCCGCGTTGGGTATGTAGGTCTCTCCTAGCAGACTTTTACGTATCGCATCGTAACATCTATTTTATGCGATGAATAAATCTCGAGTATTCCGAGCTGCAGGAGAAAAAGAGGGAAAGTGTGTGCGCGCGCGCGCAAAAGGGAGGGAGTAGGGACAGAAAGAGTTCCAAATGCATATATACTGCTTGACGTAAATAGGAGAGAGACGCGTATTATACTTTTGACGTATACGCAAGGCCGAAGTTGCAAAAGGAAACGACTTATGCGAGCGCGAGTAAACGCGAGACTAAATTGCGGAATCGGAGTTATGCACAAGCCGGGAGTGTGAAAATGTATTTCCGCGGGAGTGGCAATTCTTCAAGGAAATTCATCTGATGTCTTCAAACGATTCCGTAGACGCTTTTTATACCTTGAGGATGTCTTGCTTGTATATATTTTTAAGCTAAAATCAAGGTGCACGAAAAATAGAAAAATATTTATTTTAATTGAAGATTTATTCTGATATATTCGTGGCATCGTTCTACAAAGAAGAGCTTTACATTCGTCAAATTATTTTGAGCTAAATAAGAGAATAGACTTTAAAACCAATAGAGCAACACTGAAAACTGCTTGAGTACGAGGGAATACTGAAATTGTTCGTTTTTTGTTCCTTTCCCTAGCCGACCGTCGAGCGAACTCGGTAGAATGCCGAGTATTTAGTTTCACATAAGGTCATCCATGGTTAAGAACAATGCCGCTGTACGCAGAATGTTCTGGCGGGTCTACAAGCCCGCAGAGCTCCCCTTAACAAGATCCGTGTTCGGCTGCTGCTCCAATGGCTAGTGCGAACCAGATGATGTCAGAGGATTTTTCGTCGGGGAATAACTTCACCTTTCTCAGGAATCACGACTTCTTGGCCTGAACTCTTTAAATTTTTCAAATTTTTTTTTTTAATTATTTTTGGTTCTGCGTGGTGAGAGTAATGAAGCAGCGCCGGCTGTATTACCATATTCATAGTGCTTCGCCGGTCGCATGATTTATAATTGTACATATATTACAGGCATTTAGCCCACTAATGTATAATAATAAATAAATCCAGACAAAAAATATAAAATAAAATTTTTTGTTTCCAGTATTTCTTGACTATATTTTCATCATTGATAATTTTATTTTTGTTTTATTTATAATAAAAATGTTTAACACTTATTTTCAGGAAAATATTGTACCATTCTACCATTGAATTCATTAAATAGTGAAAAAAAAACTTGGTTGATGGTGGAAAGATTGATAGAGAGAGAAGCGAGAAAAAGGGTTCATAAGCGAACATCATAAGTTTAGCAAAGGAAAAGGAAAGGAGAAGTGGCAAGAAATAGGGGGTAAAGAAAGAAGAGGCGATCGGCAAAGACATTATTAGAATTCAGCAAACGAGGAGAAAGAGACTCCCAGGAGCGATAAATATTGTTTTTGTGGCTTGTCACGCAGTTGGCTTGCTCGATCGTTTCCGAGTACTCTGCAATAAAAAGACTCATCCTATACGCACTTTCCGTAAGTACACATAAACTTGCTTTTTCATTCTTCCTCTACCTCGGGTACTTCTTTAAGATTTAAACTAGATCCTTTATTTTTTCAATTATTTGTTTAACATTGAATAATTGACACTGCGTAATTGTACAATTTGAGAAAGTATATTCAAGTCTAAAAATTATTTCGAAACAATGCAAAAGTGAATCCGTTACAAAGACGACAAAAACGCCAAAATTCTCATACGATGGCTATTTAAAAAAATTTGCATTCATATTATCCGTCCTCCTTTTCTTATCTTATAGAATTTTTTTGCAGGCCGATATTTTTAGAGGTGATTGAACGGGTCTCCGCGTGCACAGGCTTGGAGCTCGCACAAAAAAGAGAGCGAGAGCCCGGCCGCCTGGCAGGCTGCAGCCGCGTTATTCGAGGCGGTTAGCCGTTTTACGTTAAGTAAGGGTTTCTCGCGTAAGGTGCTTCAATTTCAGTCGACCCGCTCTTTTTTCGCAGGATTTAGCGCTCACTCTCTCTCTCTCTCTCTCTCCCCTCGCCGACTCTTTGATAATGGCGTTAATGACGGCAGCTTGGCTTGCGTTCGCATGCCTGAGAGGAGGCTAAAACCGGCAAGCGGACTTAATTATTACTTACCAAGCTGAAAGCAGAGCAAGGAGCTTAAGCCCGTAAGAGTGGCTAAAAAGTCGGACGGATTAATTGATTCGAAACCGCGAGAGAGACTTTAAGTCAGTCGAGCGGCTAGGGATATATATCGCTTACGTTCGCGTGAGACGGGAAGGGAGAGGAGAGAGGAATCTTCTGGACGAGGAACGCGGAATAATCACCGGCTCTCTTTCCCGCGACAAAGGAACCGCCGCGCCGTTGAGAAGATTAAAATACAGTTGCAGGAGGCTACCGTGCGCATACACCTCTGTTGCGCGTAAGCTGATGGGCCTTGGACAGGGAGCACCTTCTTTTGGACAGGCTATTTTCTTTCGCTTTATTTTTGTCTGCGGCTCACCTTTCTGAAAAAACTACTTAACTTTCGCTGCCTAATCAGAATATTTTACAACTCTACTATCGTCGAAGTAAGAAAACTGGTCAGTTAAATATTGTTCTAATGGAGTTTTAATGTCGAAATTCAAAGTGAGAAGTACTTAGATAATAGAATAGATGAGAAATTATAAAGTCCCACGAATATAGAGTGAGACATTTGGATAGAACAGAATTAGCTAGACAAACAACCAAATGGAGCAGTCAACTATGCATACATAAATAGGATCTACGCACGACTAATATGCCTGTTCTATGGTTGTGCGCAAACTTTGCGCGAATTACGCATTAAGCAAGGTGATACCGCATCCAGCGAGACTAAACACCATTGTTCGATTGTAAATCACATACGATACATATAAACGTACTTCGAAACACATGCTTATACTCGTGATTCATCAATAAGCTTTGAATGATTGATTGATTGAGTTTTAGTATCAATTTACCCTGTCGTTAATAATTCCATATATTAATACCTAAAATAGTTTTTGACAAAGTTAATTTGTTGTTTAATTAATTAATTTATATTACGTTAAACAATATACAAATAAACTATGTATAAAAATTCCTACCGGGCTTTTTCTCATTTTCCAGCTTAATTTTTTATCATATGACGTGATAATTAAAGATACACAGTTTGAAAATGAGTGATGAGAATCATCTACTTCCCTTATCGTTATCAAAAAATTTATAAAATGCTTGCTAGATTAAAAAGAAAGACGTATATCGTTACTCAAAAAGAAACAAAATTGATTCAATTTCTTAAAAATGCTTTTATTAAAACAAAATATAATAATTGTTTAATTATGTAGCTTGGAAAAAATGAAATCTTTTTCTAGGATAAAAGTTCGACGCTATCGACGTTGAACTTATTAAGGATAGGGTTACCAAAAGGATGATCGATCAGGTGGCAAATTGCCGAGACTAAACTCCGAGCCTCGTTACGGGACGGCTTTATGCGTGCCGAGGGAGCAAGAAAGGAACTCGGCGGACTCAAATCAAAACGGGAGCTTGTACGGGGCATGGACAGGTTGCGTACCGACGTTCAACCCTAATTAAAGCCGCCTGCAACCCTCCGCTAGTTTAATTTGTTTATCGACGAAGAGCGAAGATTATATTTCCATATCTTCCCCGACAATTATCCTCCCCCTTTTCCATCTGGAAAACTTTCAAATGCACAGGAGGAGTTTAAATTTCACTCTTTATTCGACTCAATTAACTCGGTTTTACGGCTTTCTATTAAAGTTTGATTTATGGGAAGCATTACAAACATTACTCTTTCGTTTGTCCAACATCCCGGCGAAGCACAGCTATTCCGTCTTTCCTCGACAAGCGTATTGTCTTTCCCATAATAAGGTATTTTAATTGGCGGCTGCTATATTACCGTCTCGACCTTGGTGGGCTACCGTTTTCGCGCATGTAAGTTATCCTCTGGCAGCGCAGGGATAGAGAGGAAGAGGAGGAGAAAGAGAGTAACAAGGAAAGTCAGAGCTCGATTTGGTAGAGCAAGCGTGGGTCACGACACGGACTCCAAGCCGTGTGGCATTATATTCTCACAGAGCCTAACACCAAATTCATTGCCAGGTAGCTTAGATTTATTCTTCCCTTTCACTGCTCGGCTATGTCGAGTTTTACTTTAACGTTCGCTTCATTAATTAGTTAAACATTTTTATTTACCGGTCTAGTCAAGGAATCATTCTATGCAAGACTTCCGAATCCCCTGGTAGAGATAAAAGTATCAAAATTGGCCAGGAAAGTAAAAAATAGGTATTTTTAATTCCTAGTTACCTAAC
>JAWWML010000031.1:10231436-10256051 GCA_035047165.1 Ormyrus rosae | reverse complement strand
TTCATGTAAAAAAAAACGTTTCATGCTAGGAAATTATATTCTAAAAAGGTTAGCTCGTTGCTACCCAATCTTATTTTATACTACCTATTTCCTAGGCAAGAAATGTTTTCTATTTCTACCAGGGCGCATATAAATTTATAATAACAAAAGAAGTTATTACGATAGTTATGGAACGTAATTAAGTTTAAAGCTCTAACGAGTTTGTAAATTCATAAAAAGTGGTTTTGTTCACTACATTTGTTTAATTTAATCTTAAATTATTTACAAATATATAATTGAAAGTCTGCTATTTGAAATATTTTCGAAAAACGCTGGACCATCAAGAATTTAAGCCCTTGGCGAGAGGCCGTAACAGAAGTTGCGAAATCCATTTGACAAGGAACTTTCGGGCGCAAACAAATCACGGCATCATTGTCAACGCTACAGCGCGGAAGTATAATAGCCCCACGTGACCACGGGCCAGTCGTCGGCGAATATCAGGAGGGACTCTCGAGCGCTCGTAAAGCGCACGAAGCTCTTCGGGGTATAAAATAGTCGGGGGGCCGGCTATGTGCGCGCGCGCTTGGCCGCGCGAGCCTCGCATTCACGCGGACGAGCCAAATTGACGAAGTTGTCGCCGTGGAATGGCCGAACGTGGGCAATCGACGCGCTCCTGATGGACCGGACGGAGGCGATTCGCGGTCGCGCCGAGGCCATTTGCCCCGCTCGACCCGGGGCCGATCCTCGAGAGCCGAAGTAAAGACTGCCGAAACGCTTCGGCTGTGTCTGGGTAATAAGGGGGACGAGGGAGCGCGGAAAACCCGTAAACCTCCGGGTGCAGCTACCTATAGACGCTCGAAAGGATCCGAGTGCCGCCGCGACCGGAGAATGAGAAAATGCCGTTGGGCGCGGCCCTCGCTTCGCACCCACTTATATCGTCGAAATCTAATTCTACCGGCGGCAGCCCTGATACGAAAATTAATCACTCTTATTCAACTGGGCAGTTGAATTCTGCGTTTCTGCGACTTGTCTTAAAATCTCTTTAAAACTACCAACAATTTCTAAAGAGTGTCCGTTTAATAATACCTCGTTTTAAGTAAGCTAAAGCTTTCGCTTTAAACCGTTAACGATAAGCAAACTTTGGAGGCTTACTTGAAAAAGATAAAACGAAGGGCAAATAGCACTCGAAAAGATTAATAGAGTTGAAAAGCGCAAAAGGGGCGTGGGAAAATAAGTGCGAGCGCGGTAGGTCGTTTATTCCTGCGCGGCTTATCCAACTAGCGCGCTCCGCGTTCCTTGTATTCGCGGCGCGTCGGCTCGTCGGCGTTTTCGCACGTCGCGCTTGGCGGCGATGGGGCTCGGCCGCCGCCGCCGCGTCGAGGAGAGAAAAGGACTGCGACGCCGTCGTCGTCGTCGCCGCGGTCTGATGATGGAACTGTGTACACTCGGCTGACGTGTACAGTATAGATGCGCGTTTATACAGCGCGGGAGCTGCTTTGGCGGTTAAAGAGAGAGAGAGAGAGAGAGCAGGCGGGCAACAAAGAGACGAAGAAAGAGAGAGGGTTGCGTTGCGGTGGATGAAACAGGGGCGCGCAGAGTGGCGCGGAACGTTCAATGGGACTTTAATGCCCGCGAGACACTATAAAACCGGAACTGCTTTCCTCCCCTCGGTCCGGCGTTATGTGCGCCCGGCTGCTATACGAGCTGCCGATGCATATATGCATGTATATATATTTCCAGCGGAGGAGAGCGACGGTAAATCCTGGTTTACGATGACCGGTGTAAATTAGCTGCATGACAATCATCTGTCGTTCGCGCAGAAGCCCCGGGTTGCTCGGCTTTTTCTCTCCTCCCGGTAATTAAAAGCTGCCGATGCCAAGGAACGGGGAGCGCGGGAGTGGCCCCCGACGAGCTCCGCCGTTTTCCTTACTTTACGAGGCAGTATTTTTTTCTTTCGCGCATCAAGAATTTCGATGCTTCGGATGCCTACGCTTTTTAAAAGAAGCCGCCACTTTGATTCGTCACTTTCATCTGCGGGAGGCTATATATATAGTTCTTTTTTATAGTGTTTAAGGGGACAAGCCCGACTTAAAACCTAAAAAAGATAATAATTGTTAATTATAAAAATTAACATGTAAAATAAATACGCAACATTTAAAAATTTTTCTCATAAAAGTACATATATACTTTTATCTTTATTTTAAGCCCATCAAGGCTAAAAAAACCTGTTCGGAACACCATATTATTTTTTGAACGCGGAAAATATTTTGAACCGGTGAGTTAGTGGAACTGTAAAATATTTAAACACTTTTGTTGTCAATTCTAAGCCGCTGAAATGTGAAACATTCAAAAAAATTGTTTTTCTAATTTTTATTACAAAGGTTCAATAGCAAAATTCACAAACTAACTAATATTTTATTGCATTTCATTTTTGTCAAAAGTGTTCGTGCACACTTTTATCTAAGGTGCTCCACTTAAATGGCTTCAAATATGACCAAGAAAGTGTAAAAAAAATTGCAACCAAATTAAGTGATACGGATTAGAAATTATCCTGCGGCAAATGACTTTTGCTTCTGAAAATCAGTCTTCGATAGAAATGTTAATAATTGGTGATCCGAACAGGTTTTGTGGTCTAGTTGGGCTTAAAATATAGGTAAAATTATATACTTTTAATAAAAAAATTTGTAAATATTATTCATTTATTTTACTTGTTAATTTTTTTAATTAACAATTATTATCTTTTTCTTAGCTTTCTACTCAGGCTTGGCCCCTTAAGTTGTGAAAAAAATGAAATAATTGGCATATTTACCAAAAATTAAAGTAAAATTTACATAAATAGAACAGTTTCCTACTTTAATTAGGTGAATAAATAGAAGTTAGTGTCAGTTAGCTTAGCCTGCTTCCAGAAACAACAGAGTTCCATTTATTTAGCAGCTGGCAAGAAGAGCAAAATAAAAAGCTTTTACGTTATTTCAAAAGGGAAGTTTCGGTAGAAAATCGAGAGCGCCGGGAGCAGTTACTGCTCCCTTGGCATAAAGATATTTTCGAAACGCGCGCACGTATATACGCGCGCGCGCGCACGAGCCTTAAACAAACAAAAAGCTCCGCAAGCACGCACCGCGCGACAGGGAAAAAAAAACGTTGCATTCGCCACTTTTGAACTGCGCACGCGCGCTCGCTCGCTGAAGTAATTACGCGGCCGATCCACATAGGAAAAGGGAGCAACGGGGGGGAGGGAGAGGGTGGTCGATGCTCGCCTCCGCTGCATCCTCTTGCGCGCGCAAACAGCTACGACAAAGTTTTTCGTCTGAATGCAATTTTGATCGTGAAAGCACTCAGGCCTGACAGGCGCGTCATCGCCATGATAAAACGCACGCTGCACGCGGAAGCGCGAGCGTTCGAAAAATGGAGCGAGCGGCCTTTCCTCCGGGAAATTGCCTTCATCGGGGCATTGAAGAGAGTAACGAAGCGCGTTTCGAAAAGGAACGAGACGGCTAAAATAAATTTCCAGAGGGAGCATTGTGCGTGCCTGGGCAGGGCGGTTAATGAGAGAGAGAGAGAGAAAGGACGCGAGTGCATAAAAGGACGCGGCCAGCCAGACGACTCCTGAAACGTCGTTTTAGCGCGGTCGAGGCCATTGAGTGCTACGCGCTCTGCCTCCCGAACTTTCTCTCCCCTTTCGCTCTGCCTCTGCTTTTCTCTTTATGCGCCCTGGCCCGGACCAACCCTTTTATTTGTAAACGTCAAACGCCGACTCGCTCGGTCTATATTCTGCCTCCGCTAAGTGAAAAAAGGAATAGAGGCCAAAAGAAAAGCCGATGGACACATATAGGTTTTTGTTTCCTGCCAAGAGTTGATATGGCTTTGCTCCCTTGCTTAATTGCATCGCGAAATTTTGTTAACCAGCCTTTGGCGGAGAATCTCGATGCACCGACGAGAAAGTCCACTTGTTTTGTCTGCCCTCGCTGGAATTCGGTTTCTATGCATCGCCGCACTCGGTTAAAAATTTTGATTAGACTTCTCTTTGTTCAGAAGTGTATTTGTGGAAAATTTGTTCCGAATAACTATTCTTTGTACAGAATGTTTCATTAGTTTCATTATTTGTATTAACAATATTATTATTATAAAAAATTGTATTTTCCACCGCGCCAGCGTACATCCGAAACTTGTACTTTAATCAAGATACGAAGACAAGCGAACGAGAGTTGTAGAAATGTCTGAAAATTGCTTCAGCTCAATTTGCTCTTCATCAAGCGAAAGGCACAAGTGTGCGGAAAGAAGTCAGGTCATCGCCCGGCTTAAGCGGGTCAGTGTTTTCCTTCCGAGTTTTTCGAGCGACTTGTCTCCAGATTGATGTTTCGCATCTACGCAATATTCGGTATCCTCTTGGCCAAGAAAGTTTAGCGGGGTCAGCAACCCCCCAAGATGTACGTATATAAACCACCAGGGGACGAGGATGAACGACTAATCGCTCTGGAACGGTATACACTTGGCGCGTCCAAAGCTATCTTATCCTCTGATTCCGGGCCTTCTATAGTCTTCCCGAAGGAAACCTAATGCACGTCGTCCTAAACGCATTAGCGACTAATCTGGTTGTCTCCTGCGCCCAATCTCGAGTCCAAGGGTGATCCCTTCCTTCCGTTCGTCTGGCCTATCATTAAGTCGTTAACTGGTTGTCCTTGCGCGGAATCCACTTTTTCCTTTGCCTGATCTCTCTTAACTGTAAACGACTGCTTGTCGACGGTTGCAAGTTCAAGAGGTGTGAAATTAGCTGTCATTTTAGCCTACTATAATTTAATACATTTCTGCAGATGGATCTTATTTACAAAGGGCTCCAAAAGATTGTTTTGAACCATAATAGTTTTAAAAATACGCTTATTATTTGTATTCATGTTTAAACAAATTTTTCGAAACCCTTTATAAATAAAACCCTTCTTCATAAATAATTGAAATCGATTTAAAATGTTTAAAAATCAATTTAAAATACCGAATAATATTATTCACTGTTTATTTTGGTAATTTTCCTTTGCTTTAAAATGAAATTTTGTAAAAATTAGCCTGAATCATTATTCTCTAAGTTGAATAAAGTTACCCTTTAATACCAATTAAATTATACGCTGACAAAGAGAAAATAATATGAGTAAACTAGAAAATGAGATTCTAAAGTAAATTAGATTATCCTATTACAGTCTCTTTTTAATTTTCTAGATTATTAGGCAGGTAGGAACGACAAGTGATCGATTAACTTTGTCCAATCTCGGGTATGAAGACTCCGGGACGGAAAAGCAGGTCGCCAGCGTAATCGACCAATTTTCACCGTTTAACATCCAATTTGTTGTCGTCCCAGGATCTTTAATGAGCAGTAGACGCCGATAAACCGCTAGAAAACCCTTATCCGCTAATAATCCTATCAAGTTTGATGGATAAGACAGAAAACCCATAAAATAATATATTCTTAGATAACTTTTAGTCAATCAAAATTCTTGATTAGATGTCAGTAAAAAATAGTAACAATTTTTAACAAAGCCGACTACACCCTTTTTATTAAAATAGCTTTTCAAGAAAGATTTTATTTTAGATATAAACATAATTATAATTTTTTCATTTTTTGACAAGAATAAAGAAAATAAGATGTTTTTGAACGAATGTAATAACTAAACTACACTATGACATCTATAACTATATTTTTCTTTAAAAATCGGCTCTGGATAGAATCGATCCATTTTTGCCCCATGTTTAAATCCTTAACTATTTACTATTTTCAAAAGTAGGTGATTTCTACCAAGAGGTTGTTATTCTTAAAAATGATAATTTATTCTACTAGTATTATATGTAACATCACATAAGAATAATTTTAATCTTACGTATCATCGACCGGTGGTAGTAAAAATTTTTTGCAACTCACCTGTAACAGAAAAATTATGCTTATTACAAATTATATTCAGAAAAATAATACTAATATAATTATTGATTGGAACTTTTCAAGCAATATGTGAAATCGTAATTTTCATTTTTCAATAAAATACATGATGCTTTTAAAATAATTATTTAATTCATTGAGTATTTTTGTTATAATAATTCTGTTGATTTATCTTCCCGCTTTTCTGTTGGCGTTGTATAATTATAAGTATTAATTAAAGGTAAACAAAGGTGGGAATTGTATATTTTTTTAATATCGATATAAAAAAATGTAATATTACCCTGGTAGAAATGGACAATATTTCTTAACTAGTATTAAATCATTTTTACGAGTAGTAAGTCAACCTAATGATATTAAATAGTAAAATTATCGTACTTTATATTCTTGAGTTGAACCATAGGAACAAAGAAATGAGAAGCTGTAGGAATAAATTAACTAATGTATAGTTCTCTACAGTCTGAAATAAGGTGTAAAGTAAAGAATAAAAATGTTAATGTTACCTATTTTTTTATGGTATCATTACTATCAGAATTAAAATTGAATGCAATTAAAATAGTGTTTTTATATAAATTCTGTATAGGTATCATTAATAATAATAACAATGTCTTCACCATAACTAGTAATTCAAGGAAAAACGAATTTAGCCTTGAAAAATGACGAGATTTTCCAGTGTATAAGAAAAAATTCGCGCAAAGAAGTTGTTAAGAATGCGAGTTAATTTTCTTAGGTTACAAGCAATGCAGATTTTTGCGAGCGGATCCAGGAGAAAAAAGAAAGGTAAAGAAGAGCGCGAACGCGCGAAAAAGGCCGAAGGCTATCGCGGCAGCTTATCTCATAACCTAATCCCGCGCCGCGCCGGCAACTCCTCATTATATTTATCCCCTACTTAAGAAGTTCTGATGCGATCGGGCGCCAGCGCCCGGCGAAATAAAAAAGGGGCGAGAGGAAGCGGCGAGGCTCCTAGGCTTGTTAAAATTCTTAGCGCTGTAGGCGGCAGCTTATGGCCGCCCGCGGCTCATCATCGTTTTTCGTCGCCGAGATTGCCGGGCACGTAGACCGCGCCGGCACCGAGATGTACGCCGGGAATGCGAGAGGGAACGTGTGTGCGCGCAGCCGGCATCCCGACACATCCGGCTGGGGCCTGGCTCGGCACAGCCGCGAATTTCCACCTTTCTGCGCGTCGTTGCCCTTGAGAAAGAGGGGGAGCCGCTTTATCTCTCGCTGACTTCGTGGCAACTTCGCCGCGCCGCTCCTCGCGCCCAGCCGCGAAGTCACGTTTGTCTATGGCTCCGAGCACTCCTGCACAACTTCAACCCGCTAAATGTACTGCACTTCTTCGCGCATCTAGCGCTTGCCGGATGAATAATGCATAAGGCCGACCGTTAAATGCTGCAGCAACTTTTCTGCACTGCGAGGGAACGATTGAATATACATAATAGTTTTTTCCTCAAATTATTTCAATTTTATTTAACTAAAATTATCGAGGTATGGAAAATAAAATAACTCATTAACTCGGCGTAATTAAAATAATTTTCGCTGTATTGATTTGCTTTCCATCTGTTAACCGTTTGATCAAATTCGACATTTGCACTGAATATTATTATTTGCACGATAATTTTCTTCGGTAAATATTTTTTTCCGAAGAGTTTATAAATTTAAAAGGAACGAAAAATAAACAATCGACGATATACGTTTGTTAATTAAACATTCACTGTCGGGCATTTTTGCGAATGATGAAACCGAAATTGCCTGAAATTCAATCAATCGGTGTAGGAAATTTTAACGAGTTCACGCACTTTGCAAATTGCTTTATCACTGATGTAACCAGGAACGGCCGCCTATATTTTCGCCTGTGCCTGCTCGGCCATAAAATTAAAACGTTTTTTTTTTCGCAAAAAAAAAAAAAATGATATAATAATAAAAAATTTTTCAGTTTTTGGTGCTGCCGTATTGTATTAAAACGAACTATTCACAAATTTCTGCAACGTGTTAATTAAAATTCTATAAAAGTCGTTATTTCCCCCCCGCCAGAGCTTTTCGACGCAAACAAAGCAGAGATTAAGCTGAAAAGTTCTATGCAGTCTATTTGAACCGTTATACTTTTAGCTTATAATTCTCCAGGCCAACGATTACTCATACTAATACTTACTTCCCTTTTGCACCTCATTATCTAATAGCTAATTCGCAATTCATTAGAATAAATCGTCCGATAAACGCGAAGGAAGCGTCGCTCCCACCGGAGAATTCACGAAAGCTCGAGATACAGAACGCCAGGAGAGAGGGAGAGAGAGAGAGAGAGAAAGGCGGCCGTGCTGATAAAAATTATCGTAATTCACTTCCGTTCAGCCCTGCTCTCTCCCGGCTCGTTCCCTTATTTTTACTCTCGGCCATTGCAGCTCGCGGGCCGGGGCATCCCTTAGGGGCCAGGGGGCGCCATTCGTTATCGCCTCGCGGCCTCCGGCGGCGGCACCGGAAGGGCGCGGGGAGGGAAGAAATCTCATAGAGCGAATCCAGCTTAGCGAAATGAAATTTCGCATTTGCGAATGCGCACAGATTACGGCTTGAAATACGACAAAAAAGAAGGGAGGGGGGCCGCGTGTGTGCTTGTGCGTACGCGGAACGAATCGCCGGTGCGCGAGCTTTTTATCAGTGCCGCCGGTGAGACGCGAGGGGTGAGGCTTCGGGAGCTAAATAAATTTATTGCTCTTAAAATAATTAAATCGGCCAGCGTGCCTGCGCATATACACCTGCCTCTTTCCCTTTCTCCCCGCGCGGCCTCGGCCTCTATGATTTATCTCGCCTTTTTCAATTCTTCCTTTTTCCTGCTCTCTGATTTGTTTTGCGCCCTAGAAAGCTATTATTCTTTTCCTAACTTTATTACGGCGCAGATACCGTGCGTGTACGTAGAAAGTCAACCAAAACCAGGCAAAAACAATAGGATAATACGATTATTTAATGTATGCGGTCAAAAAATAGTATACCGTAGCAGCGTAATTAGAGCTCAAAGGAGCTAAAACGGAGGTAGGGGTAAATAATTTTCTGAAATTTTTAATCCGTTTAATATATTTATGCACAGCCAGTTCGCGCTGAAATTTTCAGCATGCTCCGCTCGCCCTGACGATCCGCAAACTTGGCTCCGAGGACGTAACGCGCTTACGTATGAGGTAAATTCAGCGGGCAACGAAACGTCGTCGCAACACCGCCGAGAGTTTACGACGAGGTCGTTAAGATAGTGCCAGCTAATCGCCGCCGCGCGGCGCTGGCTCCCTCGCTCTTTCGTCTCTTTCGTCTCTCTGCTCTCTCTGCACCGCGAGCCGAGTTATTAGAAATGTAGGTCTTGCGTGTATTTTCCCACGTTACAGGCGCATGTTAATATTTTCGTGAGCCTCTGAAATTCGCCTCCCCGTAGTATGACGCTGTACGTTATAATCAGAGGCAAAGGAGATTTTTCGAAATTTCACGGGGAAACTGCAGCGGCGCAGTTTCTCTTGCGGGCGCCTATTAAATTTTCTATTAGGCTGCTGATTTTAATCACTCTAAAAACTAATTATCCACTGCAACATTGTTGTTTTTTTTTTATTTTAGCAATCAATTTTTTTAACTAAATGCTTGGACAAATTTTAAATTAACGAAAAAAGAGTCACGAATTAAGAGTTTATGAACCTTTATCAGGGCATTTTTAAGCACACGGAGAAAATTGAAGCGGTAGTTAAAACATAAATGGCCAAAAAACTTGTAAATTAAATGATAGAGCTGAATAAATTTAAAAAAGTAGTAAAGCGTTTTATAAAACGTGTAAATGTATCTACATAGAATTATAAAAAAGTATAATAATTGTGTACATAAGAAACAAGCGCTTTAATTTATATTACAATACTGTATTTATCAGTAGTTCGTTAATAGTTTTAAATGTATATTAAGTTTTCCTGCTTATCAAAGGTTGCAGAATTAAGTAATCAAGTCGTACGAGATAAAAGGATCGAGCGGTGAGCGGTTAGCATTTCAAATGCAAAATCTTATCTGTATTCAGTGAGGCCGGAGAATCCCTCTTTAAAACAATGCTCGCGCATCCTTTAAACCTTCGGTATAAAAAGAAGAGAGAGAGGAAGCGAAAACACAAGCCGGCAAGAAATGTTTATGGAGCAGATTCGAGGCGAAGAAAAAGAAAATCCGATATATCGAGCCACGTTAGCGTCGAGCCTTCGCCTCGAGTGGGAGAGAAAGGTTCGAGACGGAGGAGGCGACTTGAAATCGAATATGAAGTGCAAGGGCTAAGCTCCGACTTGAGCCGGGTCGTCAGCGGCGGGCTAAAAAGGCAAACGGTAGTGAGATGCTGAATGGCTTCTCGTCTTTCCATGGCTACCCATTAAACTCCTGGCCCTCGCCGGTGAACAGCTATCGACTGCCAATTAAATTTCCGAGGTGGAAAGCGCCCGCTTAAGCCCGAGTTTTCCTTAATCGAATTTCTGGGACGGAATTCATTAGCGGCTCGCAACCGGCTTGCTTTTGCAACATTTTTAGCGCGAGGGCTTAGTTGCGCGGCTTGATTAAGGGAGGAGCTTAAGTAACGGAGGGAATTTGAGGGCACCGTGATTGGAGACCAAGCAAAGATAGATTTCAAGTGAGTAAATTTACTTCATTTGCATTTTCTTCGAAGGTATCGAAATGTTTTTACAGAAAAATTCCCTCTACGCTGTTAAAAAATCACGTAAATAGTTTGTCAAAGTTTGCAAAAGCAGAAGGAAAAATGTTTTTGTCACTTAAAATACTGCATTCTTATTTTAGCGGCTGTTAAAAAGTAGGAAAAAAAATTCAAAAGCTTAGCAGTAGTAGCCAGCTCGCTCAACGCAATGGACACTCTTCTTTATTCTTCATTGTACAGCTGTATTGTACGATCTTAATAGTAAGTGCACAGTTTCTGCTGCAATTTGTTAAACGAATCGTCATTTTTCGAGCTCGGAAGTGGCGTTTCAGCTTAAAATAATTATTTAACATTTGATAATAAAGATAATTTAAAGCCAAAGAGGAATAAGCAGGAAACCGCATGAATGATTAAGACTTCTAAGTGGAAAAAGTTTTGTCTGAGCGCTGGCTGTCGGCGGAGGTCTGCTTTAAGTGCACGCGGCCGTCGGAAGAAAGCGCGATAGAAAGGGCGAGAAAGAGAGAGAGAAAGAGAGAGGAAGAGAGACGAGTAACACAGAGTGCGGCCGGCGCTGCAGCTTGGCCCGGGGGCGGAAGATGCGTGCGTCCTCCTTCAAGCCTCCGCGAGACGGCGTCGTGCATGCAGCACGCGCGCGCCGGCTGCACCGCGCCGCTGCAGTTCCACACAGAGCAGCCGAGCCGCCGCCGCCGCCCCCCTCGGTCTGTCTAGACGCTCTCCTACTCTACTGTGACCCTACACCGCCGACGCCGCCGACGCTGCCGCCGACGCTGCCGCCGCCGTTGCTACCCCCTTCTTCAGCTTCCTCCTCATCTCGTTCCACACCTCCGGCTTTTTCACTCGCTTTCTCTCCTCGGCGGCTCGGTGTGTGCGCCTTAAATAGGCCTGCACGTGCACGCGCAAACACCGCCGGGCTGCAGGGGAAACTCGGCTGGCTGCATGCGCCGACGGGGGAGGGAGAAGAACGCGCCCGAGCGGAGACGCGAGGAATACATGTAATGCATCAAACGTCGCTGCACCTTGCGAAGCCAAGCTCGCAAACGTCACCGAATCCGCCGCGGCGAAACGCAAGCCGGATCCAAATCTTTTTTTCCGAGCAATTATTTACTCGACTTTTCCTCGACTAATCACTATTCGTACAAAATTTGTGTACAAAAATATAAAAAATATGAGCTCCTTTAATAGTCATCGTATAGGATGCGCCACCAAGCGCCAGTCGTAAAAAATAAAATTAATTCCGCTTGGTGGCGCATCCTAACCTTTTACGCTTCTCATCACAAAATTAGCAACCGATGACTATTAAAAAAAGCTCATATTTTTTTATATTTTTGTACACAAATTTTAAAATCTTGGTAAATATTATATAAATTGTTTTTACGTGAGATTCTCGCAGTATCAAATCTTCACCTAATTTAAACTCTTGTAGCAAAGTAAAGAAGCTCTTCATTTCACATTCTTTGAATCTTAAATGCTCAGTTTTAAATTTATTAAAATGATACTTATTTTCATTTATGATAAATTGAATTTTTGAAAGCATCAAGCTATTTATATTTATTTTTCAATTTCTCATTCAATTGTTCGATTAAAGAAGGTAAAGGTAGTTTTGCTATCAAATTGTCTACGTTTTGAATAATATCCTGCACAGCACTACGAGAAATATTAGGGATTGGCATACAAATAACGTAAATTTGCGGATTTCTTTATCAAATCGTATCGATCGTATTAATTCGCTAAAATAATAATCTGACAAATTCATTTTTAACATCTACCGTATTATTTTTACAATTGCAAACAATTACTTTGATGTTCCTTTTAATAATTATTAATAAAAATGATAATAATTGCACGTTTAAACATTTTAATAATATAAATATATAGATACTTATTGTTTTTGTAGATTTGGTTTCAGTAAATTTTTGGTTAGTTGGCATTTCAACGTAAAAATAAAAGATGTATCAAAATAATAAAATTAGAATAACAAAATATCTTTTTTGTATAAGTAAAAAATAAAAATTCAGTAAATAGACTACTTTTAAAAAAAGAAATTAATTTTTATTGTTTATACATATAAAAATAACCTCTAATTGAAAAAATTCAAATACTAAATGAAATGAACTTAAAATAAATAGAATGGAAATATTCATTTAAACAAGAAATATTTGGAAAAAAATATTGATCAGTGGCAATTAATAATAGACGAAGTTAAGTAAAAATAAAGATAATAAAAAATGAAAATAGAGTAAAGAAAATTTTTAATTTTTGTAAATAAATTAGATTTATAAATATTCATAGTATTAATCGTTAGATACAAAATAGAATGGGCAATATTTTCGAGGGATTTATTAAAGGTGCTTTATACTACTTGAGATGCGTGTTAACTGGAGAAGCAATCGGATATTTTTTAATTAAATAAGATATAAAACTGGTGTCATTTATAATAGAAAAATGCATAAATATTATAATTTCTTAAAAAGAATTTCAAAGAAAGTACCTTTGAAATCTTACTTTGGAAACTTTGGAGGAACCTATCATGATTATGCCATATAATGTAGTGAAAAATTCATAGTCTTATGAACGAACTAAAAAATTTTAGTACTTGGAAATCAATTGATGAATCATATAATATCGCCTAATTTAACATGACAAGTAAGACGTAGTATATTAAATTCATTGATAAATTTTAACTTAAATTTCACCTTTTAATAGATAAGATAATAGTAATTATTTCACAACATTCTATTTATAATATAAATTAATTGTTTTATTGTTATTTTCTCTATGAAAAAGCATTGTGCCAAAATCGGTTGGCAGCGTTTTTTGCTATTAGTTTCTTTCTGTTTTTGAAAGTTTAATTGTGTTACTAAATTATTTACATTGACATACGCTCCTACTGTTTCAATTTCAAAACCGGCTTTACGGATAAATTGTCAAATGTGTTTGCTCGCTTCACAAAATTGTTGCCTTAATGCTGCCATAACGTTAAAACAATACAATAACAATTTAATAACAATGAATTGGTGCATTAGGAACTTTAGTTCAGAATGATGAAAGTTGTCTCTGTGCAAAATTTGAGTCAATTTGACTGAAATTAACTAAAATGAACAATATTTTGCAGCAACATTTCACACCAAAGGCTAGATCTGCAGCATAAACTGTAGCGTTGCAATTTCGTTAAAACTAATAGCCCATTATGCTTCAAGATACATTTCCAGCTGCTCATATCGCAATAAATATTTACAGACGTTATTTATCCTCATAGAAATTGTTGCAGCGCACGGAGAATCATGAAAACTTCGCCATTATACGGTGCTCCTTAGCGTGGCGAGGGCGGAGGGGGAGTAAAAGTGCAATGCTACCGGAGAGAGAGAGAGAGAGAGAGAACGAGGCGCGTTTCGTATGCAGGCGCGCAGCCGTGACCCCCCGACGATGACGGCGGCAGTGACGACGACGACGACGCCGGCAGCCTCGACGATATACGTCGATCGAAATGCAGACTGCGGCGCACAGCGAGGAACCGAGCAAGAAAAAGGGGTTAGGGCGCGTACGGCGCAGACTGCAAGGGAGCTTGTTCTCCGTCATTGAAACGGCGAGCTTCTCTCTCTCTCTCTCTCTCTCTCTCTCTCGCTCCCGCGCATTGTCTTTAAATGGACTCGTGGCTCTTGGAGACTCGTTAAAGAGACTCTGCTAATGACTCGCCATGTATTTTTATTACTTTTAATAAGGTTGAGCTGTGTACGTCCAAGAGAGGGAGAGAGAGCTCCGAGTAATTTACTTAGGGCAGAAAATAAGGTCGCATTTAGCCTCTGTTATATACGAGCGACTTTTCATTCGAATTAATATTAAAAAGAACTATCCATACATTACTCTTACACGTAAATTGTCATATTTATCGTTATTTTTTTTATATTAGTTATTTTTTAGAAATAAAGTAATTTTAACGACGAGTTTCTTACCAAACATTTAACAATTTTATTCAATATAAAGTTAGTCAACAAGTAATACTTATAAAACGTACGCGAAAGTTTATTATGATGCTTTTGATTGACGAGCTACACGAGCCAAGAGTTAAAGATATACGCGGATATCATGCAAAATGTAAAATCTTTTGTCACTTTTTCGCCTTGAGAATCTTCTCCTTTCTTCCCTCTCGAGCGGAGCGATCCGAAGTGTACAGCGCGAGAAGCTTGGGAAAAACAAAAAGAAATTATGCAATCATCTCGATGGACTAAAAAGGCCTCTCGCGCTCGCGAACCTTTGTACAAAAGTGTGCATTAGCATGTCGCCCAGTGAGAAGGAGGAGGAAAGACAGCGCGAGAGACAAGGAATAAAGTTCGCACTTGGCGCGTTCGGCTTGAAAGGGAAAGGCGAAGACGACGACGACGCGACACTCAGCCAAGCTCGGCTCCGCGTTTGATTTATTCATCGAGCAGCTTTCCTCTCTCTCTCTCTCTCTCTCTTTCTCTGTTACTGCGTCAAGTGCCACATCTCCTACTGCTTCTCTCATCGATCATCTCATATGTTTCTGGCGAATTCGTCACCCTTTGTCTCGGCGAGCTAAAAACCGAGGGTACGAATATTGACACTAAGCGCGAGAGAGCCTCTAGCTAAACTTCCCTACATCTATGATGTCGTTGCGGAAGCTGATAGGAAGTAAAGTACTCTAGCAGCTCGTTATTGGAGAAACTTTGGCTTCTGTTGACATCGTTACACTATTCGTTGGGATTCTAAAACGACTCGCGAAATTACGTTGGAGCACTATCTCATTTTGGTCGACGATTCTTTTCTAATAAATGCTAGATTTTTTCCGCTGAATTGCCAAAGTAAGTTACTGATATTAGTTAAAATACACGTTTAAAAGATTTAGAAAATTTAATAATGTTTTCAACTCTAACATTCACGTAAAATCTGTCAGACTAGATTACAACTGCTACGTTGTTAAGGCTCTTGATGACACAATCCAGACGAGTATGGAGACAGAAATACGTCTGCAGGAACAAACAAGTATGCAGAAAGAACATGTGTTTCCGAGTGCATTACAAGCAAAGATTATAATCTTTGCTGAATGCAAACTTTTTTGCAATTTTTTTAAATAATCTCATTTTTATTAAATTTGAACTCCCTTTTCTATTTTTATTCTGACGAAAGTAATTAATTACGTATCGCTTAACAACTATAGCGTTACAAGACAATTTTATTTGATTTTTTTACAAGTTAATTGCTGAAGTTTGAAAAAGGTGCAAGTTAAAATAATGATTTTAAACTTCTTTTTACATCAAATTTTCCTCGTTTCGAAAAGTTGTATAAACGCAAGTCCTATAATCATCCAGAAAAAAATCAAAATTGATAAAAAATGTCTAGCAACAAACATTAATTTCTGAAAAGCTATAATTATATAAAAAAATGTTCGAGCTCTACTTAAGTGAAATCAGCACAACATACAGCAGCAACGACTTCTGATTTCGAATGAAGTCAATCAAATGAAAATACAAGTGCTCATAATTACTTGCTCCCCCCGGGGCTGATGTATGCGTTGCAAGGGCGCATACATCTTCGGAAGTAAATTTACGCGCGGCGGCTTCGATCGAGTGGCTGCAGCACAGCGCAGCGGCAGCAGCGGCGGCGGCAGCAGCGTGTCGAAAATTTTTCGAGCCTCTCCCGCCTCGGCGAGAGGGGGAGGGTCAGTTTCGGGGCCGCGAAAAGCTGACGCCGGCGAACCGGCGGTGTGCTGCTGGCCAGCCGGCCGCATCTGCTACATTTGCAATCAGAACTTTAGCAACTGGAAATTAGTGTTTGCGCTCGTGGCCCCGGGACCCTAAACTGCCAATCGGCGCGAGAGCTGCCGGTTTCCCTTTGCGTCGGCGGGCGGCGGGCTTGTGCGCGCGCGTGCACCAGCGCTACGTTGAAATTGGATTCCGCTGCCGCCGCTGCGGCTCGAGAATCCATCGAGTGGAAATTCGGCTGGCCGAGGCGCCGGCGAATCGATCAAGCTCCCGCAAGGCCGCGGTGCCTGCACTCTGCATACACACCGCCCCGGCCCGGATTGCTTTTTTCCGACGATATTACAAGATTAAATCCTTTTTCCCAACTTTTTGCGTCGCGGCTCCTTCTCCTTTTATTTTATTAAAATTCATTTTAAATTTCTTTTTCAGAGCCGTGTAGTAATTTAGTACTTTCTCAAAAGGTCATTTTAATTTGTTGCAAAATTTTCTTGTAAAACAATTAATTCACACTGAATAAGTGGATAAATCATAGATTATCGTTTTCAAAGATTTTCATTACTGAAAGGAGCCGCCTATCTTAATGAAAAGCATGAAGCTATAAAGCGTCGACTGCCAATTGAATCGCATGTCGTGTGAAGATCACATTTATAAATGGTCCGTCATTAAAAGGCAATTACTCGAGCGAGACAGAGGGAGTACGCCTCGAGCGCACCTGCTCATTTCGCGCGATTCGATAAGAGGTTTTAAGCCCTTTCATTTCGAGGAAATCAGTATATCGGCAATCTGAGCGTCGATTTCTGACCCCAGCGAAACAGGCAGCCCGCCGGACGACGAGCCTCGACTTTCAATGAGTTATATACGCGCGACTAAGCATGCGGAAAACACGTTATCACTCTGCAATTAAAGCGTCGCTTAACCGACAAGTAAATCACGCCGAATCTACGGAGAAGCTAACCGCGGCCGCGTACAGGGGGCGAGGAAAGAGTTCCTAGGCCCGTTTACCGCTAGCCCGTAATTACGCTATCTCGCTGGTAACGCATCGTTAACAAATTATTCATCAAAGGGGCGCCCCTCTTTTTCCGCCCTCTTCCCCGACATTTTTAGCCGATAGGAAAGAATTACGACGTGCAGATAAGCGCCGACCGTGTGATTTTACAGCACGATGGTCGTCGCTCCCGCTATGATTCGACTTAGCCTGTCACATATTCATGCGAAATTACGACTGGCTGGGCTGCATTATGTAACCTCCGATGTATATCGAATCTTGCAATTACACGTCCTGTAGGCCGCGTATTCAAATCAAATTACTTGATAATCTGATTTATCGGGCTTGACTTTTATTTTTAATTCTCATCGGCTTTGTTTAGCGTAACTCAATCTGTTCAAGTTTAATACTGGCATCCGGTCAAAGTAATTTCTATAGAATTTACATTGTTTACTTTGCCCGTCAAATTTCATTCCGAATGACGAATGCATTTTAAGAATTTGAAATTTTCATTTTCCTGGGTGCCGCGTAATTTTCTCTTTGCTGTCAAGTAACTTTGCGTTCAAGAGTGAATTTCCTTTATTCTTTCAGGCTCGCTTAGTAGCTTGTCAGTTATGCTTTGGCGCTTTCCGCACTTTTTGGATCGACATAATACGGCGCGTCGTTGCCTCGAAAAATTACTCCCGTTATTTCATGAACGCGCGAGAGATAAATTACTTTTTAACGTTTTTGACCGTCGAGGTATGCAGAGGCGAGCAATGAAATTAATCCTTTCAATCGCGATTTCATAAACGAGATTAAAATTTTCACCTCGGCCAGTAAATTAAAAACTTCAATTTGTAGCGTTAAAAATGCGGTGACGCGTTTTTTTTCTTCCTTTTTGCAAGGGAATGTTCGGATATAAATTTTGCGTGGGAAAAGAATTTTTCAACTAGAGGTAAGTATTCAAATGCCACACTTTTTACCTATTAACAGATCAAACGGATAATAGTAACTCTTGCGTAATCACTACTTGCATAATAATTCAGGTACGTGAATAGTAACTTAATTGCACAGTACTCCCGCATCAATTAATATCGGAAACATTACTCATGGATAAGGACGTGGTACTGTTGATTAAGTAATTACTGGTTGCTTGGTAATTTGCAATTTTGAAAAAAATAAATGATGAATACTAAAGAGTAGTAGCAACTACTAGTTTACAAGTAGTAATTTCTAGCGGTGAAAAAGTGAATTCAAATGCGTGATATTAATTTCGATGTTTCTTCGATAAAAATTTACGAACAGAATCGACTGCAATTATTCGCATCGAGTAAAAATTCGTGCAAAACAGAAAGCAGCGATAAACAGAGGGAAAAAGAAATTTGCCCGAAGAATAAGAATAACGCTGCTAAATGCGGTTTAGCTATCAAGTCGAGGGGCGAAAGACTTAGCGTTCAGCCGCGAAAAAAGTGCTCGGGAGAAAAGGTAAACAGCCGCGGGAAGGCCGACGGAAGCTTCCTCTTCAATCCTAATGGCGGTAGCCGCGTCGTGAACTGTCGCTGGCGAATCTCGCGTGCGGCTCCTCCGGCAGGTTCTTAGCCGGCTCGGAAATCCTTGGTAGCGCGGGGCGGTTAAGGCGAGCCGCCGGTAATTCGAGGCGGCTGCCTAGGAGCAGCAGTCAAGGTCTAAAGTGAAACTCTATCCCGAAACTCCTCTCTGTATCGAGGCCCGGACGCTCTCTCAGGGCGCGGACGAGCCAGACAGAGAAGGAGGGTACTAAAGAGGGAGAAATGAGCCGCGCCGAATGAGACTAACAAAATTAAGAAGAGGTATATACTGCCGAGGGAATGAAGATGCCGTGTACGCCCAATTCTTTTCCTCTGGTGCAAACGTTTTACCTCGAATTTCTTTAACGAATTTAATCAGAGTTCAAGCTTTTATACTAAATCTTTTGCTAGAACTAAAATTCTAGTTGCAAATATTTATGATACAGCATTCCGTGGAATTAAAAACATATCATTTTTCAGGACGGTTCTAAAGGAAAAGTCAATACATGAAATGGATTGCAAATCGATTTTGCGCTAAGTTGCAAGAGCAGAAAACGATATTAAAGCATTTCTCGTACAGTTCGTTTACCTCCGCAAGAGCAAGAGTCGGTTAACAGAAGCACGCTTTACTAGAACACTTCGGTTTTGTCAATGGCAGAGAGATACCATAACACTTTCTTGAGTGCGTAGAGCTTACGACGAACGGCAGTATAAAAGGAAAAAGGTGATGAAAGTCAGAAGCGAAAGAAAAGAAAAACACGCGGGAAAGAGAAGAGCTTGGGCGCGACGTCATAAAAGGAGGGAGAATAAGCAGCGTTATCCATCGAGTATCTGGTTATATTGTGCGCAACATCTTAAGACTTTAGCGGTAAACAGAGGTGGGGGTATACTTGCAACTGCGAGGAAAGAAGGCAGCTCGAGAGATATTCGCGCCGTAAAGTCGCGGATCGAGGAGCATTCGTTTTTCTGCTTTTTTCCTTTTGTGCTATTTTAATTGTTGCGAAGAAAAAGGCAATGCCGATGTATTTAAATCATTCACTTTTAAATGAAATTAGATTTATAAAATAAACACGTACGATTGTTAATTTTATCCAGTTTCAACTTTGACATTTAATATTTGCACAGAGAATACAGAGGTTTGATTATATTTATTATTATTATATGTATAGTATATATAATTCCTGGGAAAACGTATATAATACAATAATTATGCATTTTCTATACAATTTTTTTTACATGGGATGTATTATTGCTATTATTATCCATGACAATCATTCCAAAGTGTGTGGAACAATGTACTTATATTGTACACTAATGTGATATAGAAACAAAATAAACGAGTTTATAATATATAATAAAAGTAAACTTAATAAGTACGAACCTAAAGCTTCATGTATAAATATAGATTTAGTCTCCTATATTTGATATCGGAATTACAAAAGGTAGGTCTGAATTAATGAGTTTTGATAATATCAAAGAAGATATATTATAAGAAAAGAATAAACGAGTACAAAACTTCAAGCCTCGCATTGCGCAAATTTTAGCTGCACCGATTTACCGACGAAGTAAAAGTCGCACTGATGAATTCGGGATTCCGAAAGACTGCGGCTCGTAGCGATGCGAACGCGGCTGAGCTTCAGGACAGTGGCAGTAGGCGGTAGGGTGCCGACGACGGCATGCACGTACGTCCGACGAACATATAAGAGAGAAGAGAGAGAGAGAGAGAGAGAGAGAGAGAGAGAGAGAGAGCGTGCTTGCGTTACAAGCTTGTTGCGGCGTGTTCGTACAACGTCGAACGCGTGTTATCAGATTGAAGCCTACGAGAGAGCTGCTCGGAGCCGGGCGGCTATCGTCGTGAAAAGCCCTCGGCCCGTGTACCTTTCGTCAAGACGAAGGGTCAAGCAGCGCCGGCTGTGTTTAATCACATCCCTCGGTATACACGGAATATCGAATTCGAGCTTTTTCTCCCGCGGCTTTCGCTCAGTTTTACCGGGAGCCTATGCCGTTTCTGGGCTTCAAATTAACTAATTTATTTTAAGACAAATGGGAGACTTGCCGCAACAGTACAAGTTTTTTTTACTACTTTAGTGAAAATTGCAAAAAAAAATAATGCAAAATCATTACTGTTTCCAGTTTTTAGGATTTTTTTAAAAGGTAAATATAGGTATAGTAAAAAATTAAATTTTTAATAAATAGATTGAAGTTATAGTCTTACAAGCAACTGTGCAAAAAATACTCGTTAAAAGCTTACTTTTGTAAAATTAATATACAAATTAATATGTATTAAGCCGTTCAACACGTTTATATATATATTTCGAAAAAGGAATGTTTGAACACAGGCTTCGATTCGGAGTAAATAAGCCATCTTTTACACCTCTAAGCTGCTCCTCAAACAAGTCCTTGAGCTACGAGCGATGCCGACTAATTAAATTAATGAATTCTCAGCAGGCGCTCGGCAGCCAGATAGCAGTATCACGGTGGAAGTGCGACGCGCGGCGTCAAAACTGCAGCCCGCGGAACTAGTTCTCTCGCCGCGGCTAACGAACGCTGATCGCTGAATCGTCTTCTGTCATTAGGTGATCGTCGTACATCGTCGCCCGTAATTGAGGTAGCGTCCTGCACAAGCGTCTTCTATTAACGAGCCGTAACCGTACGTCAAAATTATCGAGAGGCGCGCGCGCGCGCGCCGAGTGCAGCCGCTCAGACGATCGATAATATAGATAAAGGCCGAGCGGCCGTCTCCGATATGCATTACGCGGGTAATTATCGGAAGGTGACCGTACCCACGCACCTCTCCCTGTACATATATATCTCGCTGAATGTATAGGCGTGTACATCTCGTAATTCCAGGGTAAAATCTATATCCGCCGGGCTGCTACAACGGAGCCGCGGCTGCTGCCGTTGCTCCTGCCGCCGAGGAGCGATGTATATTTCGTATTAATAATAACGAGCCTCTGTTTGCGCGGCTGCGCATCTGGTGGTTAGGTTCGGGCCACCGGTTTTTGCACTTGATGATTTTGTAATTGCTCGCATAGGTAAGTGCGCCGGTGCAATGTACGAAATCGTGTTAGTGGCGGTCTAAAACTGCCTTGCAAATTTCAGCAGTTTCGGGGAATAAAAAATTTAGCAAAAATATACATTTTGCAAAATGAATAATTTTAACTGACATAAAACCGGATTAGCTATTTTGATGTTTACAAGATTTATGCAAGTTAAATTAAAGCTTCACTATTGAACACCGACATAATCTAATTGATCGATCAGTCAATTGATGTGCACAAGCTTGCAGAAACTAGAGCCATGAATTTGTGTAAACTTGACATTATAGCGATTAATATAGAAAACTATATACGGTGGTACATTCCCCCACCATTTCGAGCACACTAAAAACTAACTATAATATTCAATTATGAAATTTTAAGCATTCATTGACCAGCTTGAATTGAATCTTTCACGAATCGTTTTGAATATAATAAATCTTATTCTGGACAATAATAGAGAAACGTGTTAAAAAATTACTTTAAGAGATTATTTTGGAACATCATTAAAAATAATTTTAATGAAAAGTACACCATGTGATAATAAATTAAAGAAAATTAGAGTGTTAAATGTGTAAAAGAAGGGAAGGCAAAAATGTAATAATGGCATCGCGGCAAGAAGAGAAGAAAAAGCCAGCTCACAAAGAAAACTATGCAGCATTCATCTCTGCACGTCTCATAAAACTACAGGGCTGCACAAGCGCCTAGACAAGAAGCAAAGAAAGGCAAGGCTTAAAAACTAAAAATCAGGAGAGAGCGCGCGGCGTGCGAGGGGCGCTCGGCCTAGCATAAAGTCAAAAGAGCAGGCCGTTATTTTTTTCCGGTTTCCCTCCTGCTCGCATCGCGTCGCATCAAGTCACACGCACCAGCAGACGTTCCTCACAGCCGAGTCATCGATGCGACGCCACCGCCGCGAGACCGTCTGCGAGCTCCCTCCCTCGCGCCGAGGCTCAAGGTGGAAGGGCTGCGGGCGAAAAAAAAAGGGTTGACGTGCTCGCGCACGCCTCCCCTCGGCGCTCGCGCACACTTCACGTGTCCGCCAATGGATGTCAATGACTCGGATGACTCGGAGAAACCGTCTGCTGCTGCAGCTGCAACGCCGACGTCGTGGTTGCGCCGGAAAATCGATTCGCGCTCTCTTTCGGCTTCCCTCGTCGCGGTTCTCTCTCGGGCGACGGGCTTTTTTTCAAGCGTCGCATTCGCTAAACTTCACCGCGGGCTTCTCCCTTCGGCCTGCGGTGAATCGGGCGATTTATTGCGGCCGCCCGAAGATCTCTTCCGATCGGACGGATGCTGCGGTAAGGACGTACGAGCGCGTTAATTAATTTTTAACGGATCGGCTCGTTTTATTCTGCTATAGGTTTTACATCGTTCAAGCTTTCGCGGAAGAATTTCTCGATGAACAAATGCCCGGAGTATCTGGCATAATTCAGAATCGAAAAATGCGGAAAATTTTTAATTATACATTATATCTGATTTTTGCTTCCTCCTAGAGGAAGCTTTGTGATAGTCATTTTTGGAGTTGTTCGAAAAACCTGTTATAATTGTATTTCAAGGTGTCAGGAACAAGAATAAATGATTTTTGAAAAATGTTTGTATGGATGTATGTGTGTGTGTCTGAATGTATACGCCTGGATTTCAGCTTCTACTGAACGGATTTGCATCTTTCACGGCTCATTTTTTTTTGCTTTTTTTGTGATGGCGGCAAAAAAAATCTTTTTTGTTTTTGTTTTATTGCAAATTTTCGATTTTTGAAAAATTTAATTTCTCTTTTTTTTAATGATAGGATTGAGATATTTGAATCGAGCAAAGACTATTTTAAAGATCATAAAAATACCTATAATTTCAGAGAAAAACAAGTTACCCTAGCTCTTATGGTTCTTTTGATTTTAATAGAAACGTGTTTTTTTAAAAAAAAAGCTTATAATTCTTAAATTAAATTATCAACTATTCTGAAAAAATTTTTGGTAATTAAGAATATATATAGCTATAATGTGTAAAAATTTCAAGTTATTTTGTCAATTAGTTTTTGAATAAAAAGCTGAAAACCGAAGCAAATGAGTTTTCTAGGACGAACGATTACGGAAGTAAAAAAACTTTAAATTACTTGAAATTTTGAGAAAAGGTAGATCTTTTACATGTTCAGAGCTCTATGGTTTTTCTGCTTATGATACGTATTAGTTCAAAAGATATTAAAGTTTTATTTATTCTGTTTCAATCTTTTGAATATCTGTATCTTTGTGAATAATCAATCTCTTTCAATGATTGACCACTTATTTTTTTCGTTTTTAACTAAACTTTTAAGATTAAAAAGAATTTTTTAAGTTCATCTACTAGTTTTTGTTTTATAACGATTTTAAGTTATGTATGGTATCGCGATTATATATATATATAACATATAGTACTGTCATATTTTTATTATTATTATTATTACTTTATTATGACTTTATATTAGTTTTAGCAATATAGTTTAAATAAAATACAAAAAATTACTTTTCTGTGACTTATATTAGTTAGAAAAAATTCAATTTACTTGAAATTTTTATTTAATTTTTTTCAAAACGAAGATTTTTACAAAGCTTGATTTAGTGCATGATTTTTATTCAAGCTGGCGTAAAATCGAGCTTTGCGCAAGGAATTTCAAAAATTCTGTTTTTTAGAATTTTAAATATTCCAATAGCAACAATTTTATTTAAATTTTGTTTGCTGTTCATTAAATTCTAAAATGGACATAAAAAAATAAAATAATAATACAAAAATAAATAATTAATTAAATACAGAATA
>JAWWML010000031.1:10217063-10231336 GCA_035047165.1 Ormyrus rosae | reverse complement strand
CGCGAGCGAAGTACCGGCGCGCGCCGCTAGGCGGCGACGGCCGGCTCGCGGCCGACCCGCGATCAGACTAGCGCAGACGATGCACATAAACGAGGCGGTCCGGCGGGTCAGATAATCCTCCGCTGACCAAGCAACCGCTGTCACAAAAAGGCATCTTTTTGTAGATGAGGCCAGATGTAGTTCTGCCATTACCTTTAGTGAATAAAGCGAGCTTGAGTTTTTTTGGAAAAGAGAAAATTCCCTTTTATTTCGAAAACCTTCCCTAACAACAAACGGCGACGCACAGACATTCGCCCCCTTCTTGGCTAACGCCACACGGTGTTCAGCGTCAAGTGCTTGGTTTTACAATCAAGGTTTCATTATTTTTTGTTTCTATATGTACATTTTGATTTTCTAAGTCTAGTGTTCGTCTTCTTTTTTCAGGAACAGCTTCGTTACCTTCTTTCACTTTTTTTTCTGCTATTCTTCTGCAAAAAGTGGGCATAACCACGATCCTTCTTTAATGGTCAAACAGTTTATTATATTTTGAGATACTTTTCTTAAATTCGTAGTGCTACAACGATACTCTTGATTAAATGGATCCAAGCACCGTTTAAGGTGACTCGTTGACAGGATTGTTTCATGTATTTTTGGAATTAAACTTTAATGATTTCTGTGTGATAAATTCCCAGGGTTGCGGATGGTCCCCTAATGCGTCGCGTAATACGCTATTGTAGGATTCTGTCGCGTTGTTTGTTCGCCGACTCAATCCGTAAATCGAAAAATTTTCCGGTTTTACTTTTTTTTAGCCACTCTCGTTGAAAATATTTTAAAAATGACCCTATCTGAATGGACCTTTCTTCGCTCAGGTCATAGATAAGCTTCCTGTACTCCGCCACAATATCTTGTGCCGGCAGAAATGCAAGGCACATTAATTTCTTTAAAAAAGTATTCAGTGGGGGCTCCCTAAAAACCACCCCCAAACGCAAGGCTCGTATTTTCCTTCTTAAAGCCCTGTCAAAATGAGCATTGCAGCCCACGACACGGGCATTGAGGAAGGTGCTTCTGCACGCCTTCCTCAACCCCGCCTCGAAGTCAGTCATGACGACGATAACTTTATCCACATTTATAATGGTGCTTACCAGCTAAAAAACAGCTGAGTAAGCTTTTTCCGTCCGCTTACTCATTATAGCGTGATAAAATGTTAATGCGTGGTCGTATTTAACCATTAAAAATGGCACTAATTGAATGGCATCATTATACCGGAGTTGTTGAGAAAGTGCCATCAATTAAGATCTTGGCGCCTTCTACATTTTTAAATTCGTCAACTAAGTCGGCGTCATAGATGACGCAGTGGTCGTTGTCATCTGGATCCGTGGTACGAAGGCAGGATAGATATCCTGCTTCATACTCACGGATCCTCTTGGTTTCTTTCCTCTGCAGCAACTCAGTCATGTCGGCTATTGTGTGGGGGTTGGCGGGGAACCCGGTCCGCCGCCATTTTTTCATATTGGACTTTATGCTATTAAACGGCACCTCCGCTGCCATTTCTGGTGGATACATTGCCACTGTGGTGGAGTAGAGCTCCTTTAGATTCCAATAATTGCGCTGGAAGGCAATTGTAGGCGATTGTAGGGCCTCCATAAATTGCACCCTCAGCAGCAGGTTTTCCTGAGGCTTACAGATCATGCTGTGAGCCTTCAGGATTTTGAACTCGGTGGAGTTCCGAGTGATGACGAGCTATGCCGTCCCTTAGCACAGCTCTGTTTTACATTTTAAATATTTTATTACAGTATATAATAAAATAAATAAATAAATAAATAAATAAATATAGTTTATTACGTATATATTAACCAAAAAATGTGCTGAGTTTGCTACCAGGGCTATATATTAAACTTGATTCCAACTGACTTTTTACGCTTATAAATAAATAATGATTGTTATTTTAAAAGAATAAATTTTATTGTTTAGCTTTAATCAATCTACAGTTATCAAATATTTGATAAGTTCAAACAAAATTCATATTATGTAAATGTTCGTATTTGAGCATGAAATGTAGTCTGGTAGATAAAAGTCATCCTTTAAAAAAATAGAAAAACAAATGCGATTTTGAAGCTTGGAAAAAAATGCCGGTTAGGTAACCAGAAGGTAGCGTAAAACTGAAATTGCAAATAGTGGCATATAACAATGCTCGGCAAAGCCTCGGATTGCGTATCGGATAACGGCAACAAAACCAGTCAAAGTCCAAGTGCAACAACGAGAGCATCGAACCGAGCGAAGAATCGCGTTCGCGCGCCTCTTCCTTTCTCCGGCGGAAAAATTAATCGAGTCGTCGATACCGAACTGTCACGTCGGCGCGCGTGAGCGCATTATTTACTTTTACACCCCCGTAGCCCCGTGGCTCTCTATACAGTAAAAAAAGAAAGAAAAAACTTGACAGAGAAAAAATCGATCTCGGGTGCTATTTTTTTTCGCGAAAAATCTAGCACGCGCGACGATTCTGTGCGGGGGAGGGGGGGGGCGTTTTTTATTCATCCCCCAGCGCCGAAAAGGCACGTTTTTGCGCCTGTCTCTGACGTGTCTTTATTGCGGCAAACAATCGCTCGGCGCGCGCGGCGCGAGGTGCTAATTGTCGGATGTCAAGCCACGGGGATCGAGGTTTTGACGAGAGAGCGACGCAACCCTTTTTTCGACGCCCTTTCTTCTCGCGCATTTTTCGCGCGGTCGGCCAGTGGCGGCATACGCGCATTTTTTTTTTTTTTTTTTAAGCGTCAACAGATACGTCGCTTTGTCCTCGCCGCGTCGCGGATTGCCACTGATTTCCTGTGCATGCGTAGTTTGTAAATGCGACGGCCCAGAGATCGCAGCCAAATTGGACGATCTCGTTGTTTCGATTCTATGGTTGCGCGAAGGTTCTCTGTGAATTTTTATAACTGCGACGGGAGAGATAAGGCCGATTCGACGGGCGATCAAAAACAATGCACCCATATTGTTACGTAGTTAAATTTAGGGATTCATTTTTATTTTATTTAATTTTTGTTCAATTATTCTATTTAACTGATATTTTTCTATAAAGATTATTACTGATACTTGATTAATCCCGCGTAAAACTGAACGCTGACAAATTTTATGATTCAATCAAAGCATTTGACAGGGAGAATGAATTTGAAAACTCACTGAATGACGAATGAAATCACAAGTACCGAATGCATTTAATTCATAAACCATAGTAGTACCTTAATTTGTTTTTCTCAAAATCCTTGTAAAATAAATGACCGATGTAATCGAAAACGCTGTGGTGAAAATGAACTAATTGATCGGCGACAAATACATCTCACGCTGCGCGAGCGTTTCGAAAAACGATCGCGCAAATGTATGCTCCTTTTCAATAACCGGAACAAAACAAAGCACAGTCAGGCGCATTGAAAAGCTAATATTTGACGCTAGAACGATATTCGTTGGAAGGTCCGTATAGGACAGCGCGAGGGCCTCTGCTCTCAATATTGCAAATATTCCGAATCGTTCAGTTTTATCAGCTGTGAAAAATTAAACCGCTGAATGCAATCAATGCCGACCGTCGATATTTTCTCAATGGCCTTTCAGCCCAAGTCACATCGATATCAAAGCATATTCCGACGTCGGCGTTAAAGGTCCCGATGACGTGCCCCGGCCGCTCTCTCTCTCTCTGCGCTATGCGCTGCTTGCCGGCGTATAACATTAGCGATCGCTCGCGAAATAATAATGCCTTTAAAGCGGAATTTCAATGAAAATAGCAGCTGTTTAATGACATTAATTTAAAGTCAATTTCATTTTGTGAGCGCTGCATTAATTTTAGTTTCCGTAAGCCCTGTGAGTCACGACGTCTACGTACGCAATGACTCGACACTTCAAAGTAAATCATATATTGATTGAGGCAATATGTGTGCAGGTTGCTTTGTGTGTTGGATTTTCTTTCAATTATTTTGCATCGATCGACGAAATTCAGAGGTTAACAGCTACTGCAGAGAAAATTGAGCTTCTATTAAAACCGTTTTGGAAATAAAGGATAAACAAAATAAAGAGTTAGATTGTAAATCTCGATGTAATTGATCAGTTAAATCGCTCCAGCAGTCAGCATTAAATGGTATGAAGAGAGCAGTGGAAAAAAATTTAATTTTAACTCGTTAAGAATAATTGTAAAAGCAATCGCTCGGATAACTATTTAATTCACCATGAATATAAAGAGAATTAGTACTCATTAATGACGTTAAAAGGTTCTCGTATTTACAAATCTCTCATTATAAAAACAAAAATGAGCAGATGTATAAAAATAGGATACTGCTTTAAAACAAATTGGAGATAATAATGGTTTTGACAGTTAGAAAATAAAATTTAATTTGGAGGTGGTTTATTTTAGCTTTCTCCCATTTTTGCAGTAATTAGATCTGATGAAATGCAGGAAAATAAAAAAAGAGCAGCTACGTATTCATGCCTTCGAAAAGTACAAGTCGAGGTACAAGTCGCTAAGGTTGCCAAGTCGCTCGGGCAGGCAAGCGAGCTCGCAATGCATAGCAGTCGCAGCGAGAGCACCGCGGCAGCCAGGCAAGTATTAATATTGTCGCATTTGCTTGATAAATAGTTTCGGGGGAAGTTGGAGGCTGCGGGTTGCGCCCGGAACATCGCGGGCATTGTTAACAAGGCTCCTCGCCCCTATTCTCTTCAGAAACGTGTCGCTCGAGTGCGTATACACGCCAACGCGCCTCGCCGCGATCTCGGATGCTTGAAATTTCGCAGCTAAGCCGAGCCGCCGAGTGCGCCATCGATTTTTACCCTTTATCGCCCGGTGATCCAGCTATCGGGCTTTTCTTTGCGAGGTTGACTTTTTTTAACGGAGCTGCAGGGACGCTCGCGTAACAATGGCGGGGGAGTTTGCTCCGGATATTATTTAAATTTATGGCGAGTTGATAGATTTACGCGGTCGACATATTTCGCTATATTACGTCGTAAAGTTGAACAATAAATTTGGCGACCGGTTGGGAGCAACAATAATGCAATGAGATATTTCAATTATGCGGTCGCACATAAAGATACGGTAGCAGTAAAAGCAAGCCTAAAATTTATGAATTTTCAATGGATAAGAATAGAAATTTTATTTATTGAGTAAAACAGTTAAAGAGGAAAGATTAACATTGTGTATACTTTTTAAAACGTTAAGAAGAAACTTTTACAAACTGAAAATTTAAAGTAAAGAGGGTAGTATATTTGGTTTAAAACACGTCTAAAACCTAATTGTGTGAAACTAGCAGTGTGGAACAGATATGCCAAATAAATGAAATGAGGTTGGAAGAACTACACACAATTCGTTTGCTGGGGCAAGAGATAAATCTGCCCCATGAAGTCCTCGGCACGTTTTACCAATCATGAAGAGGTAAAGCACTTTTCTTCGGCAAATTGAATAAGGCTGTTCTTCTCCTTTCTCTAATAAAAGAATCAGTTTAATTCACTTTAGCAAGAAAGTAAGTAAGAAAGAACTTTTAGCGAGATAACCAAGTTAAAACCTCTTTGGTATACTGGTTGCAAATTTTTCTTTTAATAATAACATATAATTTGAAGCACTAATCTTTCGACTTCCGATAAATGCGATTTATGAATTTGAAAAAAACGCATATTCAAATTAAAACATTATTTTATACCTTTCATTATTTTCTCTTAGCAATCAATTAAAATTATTCATATTAATAAATTAATAGAAAATCAAATAAATCAGATAAAAAAATAAATCAGAAAAGACATTAAAAGGACAAGAAACATTACGTAATAAATGTAAATAAATTTTTTTGCAGGGTACCACTTTCCTGATAGCGTTAATCAGTGATATTGGAAGATATATATATCTAACAACCCTATAAATTGATTAAATAAGCGCATTTTTTAATAATATATCCAACGATACGATATTTAATCTACATTTTTGTTTTCATTCTTTACTTCTTTTAGTGTTTTTACAGAATAAATAAGTTACTAAAAAAACATATTTTTTTTATTTTTATTAATTGAAATAATATAATTTGAAATAATAATACTTAAATAAGCAGTAGAGTACACTTAAATGTATGTTATACTTTTTCATATAAAATATTGCTGTTTTTTTAAATTTTTAAACATTAAAGATTTTAAGTATTTGAACTTTTTAAAGTACACCATTTTCAATTCAATCGAAATTCAAAATTAAGTATTTCATTTTATTATAAATATACAATAAAAAAATATTTTTAATTTTACATTATTAGATTTCAACATTTTCAAGAAACTTTAATAAAAACTTTAAAACTGCTACATTTTATACTTCGTATCCAGTTTTTTTAAATTATTCTATTGCGACCACGTTTTGACAGGTATCGATAGATAAAAATTATTAGCCATAAAAATTCCCATAACACTTACGCCTCTCAATCTGCATATAAGCGTATTATATTATTTTTTGACTCTACGTTCATGTACGTTCGGTGAATCAGCCAAGGCACAATATTTAACACAATAACATACAGAAAACTTAAAGCCAAAATAACCGATGAAGGCATCGATTTCTTGAATTTATAAGAGACAGACTCGCGAATCGATGCCTATATATTCGTGTCATAAACATAAATATGCTCGAATTGAATCAGTAAAAAATTAGGTATCGAATTGAAATTATAATTGTAAGACGTACTATATTATGTAGATGATAAAAGGAAATTAATATTTTATGGTGAGAATTTTTTATAGTTACTTTATTCTAGCCTTCTCTCGAGCACGATAAACGTCAATCTACTTATTAAAACCAGGCGAGGCGAGCGAAAGAGCGCGAGCCGTCTAATAAAATTGCCGATGTCGGTAATGCGCGGATAGCAGCTTGTCGACCGCCCGTAAAGTTCGCGGCAGCTACTTTGCAAACCAAAATCTCCCTCTCGCTCCCTTTTTTAACCCGGCCGAGCCGCGTGAAAAACGGGAGCGGGAAAAGAGACTTTGAGTTTTAATACAAAAATACGAGCGACCTCGTATATATTCGGTGATCCGTTTAAACCCCGGGCATTTTTCGGGAACCGCGAACGCAAATCGAGGGACAGAGAGACGGAGAACTCCGGGTGCTTAGTTTTATTATCGTCCCTCGACATAGCGCCCACTGTCTTTATATCTGCGGAACGGAAAAATGAAACTTATATGGCTGCGCTTACAGATAATTGAAATATGAATTTCAAATTTTCGCTTCGGGATCATGAATTTAAATTAATAATTTGACGCGGATAGCTTTGGACTGCCGTTTCTTTAATATAGATTGAAATCTACTAGTTAATTAACACCTTAAATCTACTGCTAGAATTATTTTAAAATTATTGAGTTGTAATGGAATAATTAATAACCGAATTGCCTCTTGCTTGATTGACAACGGATAAATTTATAAATCTATCGACACTTTGTTTAAGGGAATTTTTCAAGTTAAAATAGACTAAGTAACGAAAGCACTTACAGTGTCCATTGATTTCTCTGTCCATTATTTTCCAACGCGGCGAATACAAAGCGGAAAGAAAATTAAATTCCCAGTAATTTTATATAAGCTAAGAACATCTCGAACTTTTCCAACTGGGTTTCCCTTTTTTTGTAAAAAAACCAAGAAAATAGCGGCAGCTCAGAGCAGTATAGCAGTCAACTGCTACTGCTGCAGCCCTGGTCGAGAAGAATTAACTTCGGAATTGCTAAGACTTTCCTCGCGATGTCGACAGATTGTTTACCGTCGCGCAGCACGCGACGGCGGCGGCGTTGCATCGGGAAGAAATGCCGCTTCTCGCTTCTCGCGCGAAAGAAAATTGAGTCAAGTCCACTACGGGCCTGTAATTATTCTATCGTAAAAACTGACTTCAAGCCGACAGAAAACTTCGCTAAAATAGCTAAAGAAAACTGGGTGAAGAACTATACAGAAAAAAAGTGCCCCACTCTTTTCTTCATAATTCTCGAAGAAAAAGGATTAATAAACATTGAAACTTGTCCAAGGGTTCTAAACTTTTTACTCTTTTATTTTGCGGTAGTATAATTGAATCTAATAACTTGATAACTATAAGTAGAATGGATTCTTTATAATACAATATCCTTTCCTCTCTTCAAAAAAGTGACGACGGAAAAGTGAAGCATGAATAAAACGATTGTGATTGGCTGATCCTCGTGGAAAATGGGGCCAGATTGGTTAAAATATTAACGTTACTGATACTAACGATTTACGTGGTTGGCTAATAATATAAAGTAAAGCTAGGTTGGACTAGCAGAAGCAGAGTTTATAAATAATTTTATTTAATTTTCATTATTTAATAACGTAACCTGTGCGCGCTTGAATGTGAAATTTGCCAATCGAAACTGTTTCCGTAGTCGACGTTTCACAGTTTATTTGTGACGCATCATATAATTTTCAATAAATTAAATTAATAATAAATAAATTAAAATAAATTAAAATCGTTTCAATATTATGTACTCAATTATTTATGAGAGATTATTTATTATTAAAACTATCTTACTCTAACGTAGAATATATTTAGCACGCTCGCAGCCCGCTTGGATGTTTTTAAATATTGTATTATGAATATAACCGTTTTGCTAGTTTTACCTCTTATATGGATTGTCAGTTTATAATTTACTTCACAGTATTTATTCTTAATATTAAGAGCATATTGCTTAAATAAATATAATTAAAAAATTAATTATACTTGCACCAATATACAAATAAGACAGTGATCATCTTGTTAAATTAAAAAGTTTGATCTCGAAAATAAATATGCACTTCGTACAAGAGAACTAAAACGAGCTGATGAAAGGAATCGAAAAGAGCAGAAAAGGAGAAGAATAAAACAAGAAAAAAAATCAACAAAGAAATAGAACGACGAAGACCAAACAGAAAGGTAATATCTCCAGTATTGTTCGAAGAGCGTGGGGACACAAGATGACGCTTGTGACAAAGGAGGACGTCTCTCTTTGCCTCGCGAGCGAGAAAAGAAGGCTGCTCAGACGTCCACTCTCATACAAGTCGCTCAAACGGTTTAATAATCCAATACGAATGACATTTATAATCCTGTGAAAGTAAAATCGCGAGATAAGGAGAATTGTTTCCGGGTCCTCAGCAATGCAAAGCGGCACTACACCAGGCAGTAATGAAAAACAGGGAATCTTCTTATTTCAGGGGTAACTACGTGGCATCCTATATCATATCACACGCCGCGACACCTTTTGTTCGGAACTAAGCTCTCGAAAAATGTTGAAAGCTCCTCTGCAAAAGTTTGCTTTATTGGTAAGATCCCGCGGTGATGGCAAAGGCAGGAATAAACGTAAAAACGAGAGGGCCAAGCTGGGCTTTTTAAGGTTCGTTCCGGCTCTATCTCTTTTTGCCGAGGAGGCCTTCAGTGAAAAGGTCTGGCCGCGCTTCGCCCCCCCCCCCCCGAAAGTACTGAACGACATTTTCCTCCCAAATTTACGACATTAATCAGTGCGAACTGGTTCATATGCCGCACCCTTGGCGGCAATTTCTCTTGCTCTTTCTCTTTCCCTCTCTCGTCCCCTCTCTATCTTTCGTCGGCGCGTGTAAAGCTTCGGCGGGATTCAACACTTAGCTTCTCTCAGCCATACTCTCATTCAGTCTAATTTCGGCCTTCGTTAAAGATAAACGGCTCCGAATCTTCTATTTTTTAAATATTATCTCAGGATATTCTTCATTAAGCGAATACAAATAAAATAATTGACTAATAATTTAGATCTGTTTATAGAAGAAGGATTTTATAAAATTATTTCTAGTTCTTTATTTGTTGCTTCGGTAGCCAAACTACCGACTGTTGTAGCTGCTTGCTTAACTAGTGCTCAATAGAGCTTCACTTGCCAACTTGTCCGTCAGAAGTTTCTATTGGCGTATTATTATAGTTTCTTGTAAGTTAATGGTTTAATCGAAGGAGTATGGAAGAGTGTCCTAATGTCATAATATACATGCACAAGCAGCTGTAATTACTCGTTGAAATGAACAGCTTTGTTTAATTTTCAATAAGGGGTATTTTTTTTTAATATAATCTCATAAAAAGGACCACGTCAAACCAAACATTTCCATTATAGTCTGTCCATCAATATTATTAATGTACTTTTAAACGCATCAATCACTTTTGAGTTCTGCGTTCATTTATCTATCAGCTTTTGTATAATATAAAAGCTTCAAAAGCTGCAAGAAGTTAATGAACTCGTCCCTCGAAGGTGCTCCTCTCTTTCAAAAGAGTAAGCTTAAAATCATAATCCCTCTCGCGAAGATCGACCCGTGGAGAGAATGTCTGGCGCTATAAGAAGCGCAGATTTCACCTAGAATGAGTGCGTTGTACTCAATTCAGATAGTAAGCAGATATCATATTTTAACTTACATAAGAACCGTGTTCTACTCTATAGTCAAAATTTAAGCGCACCTGGAAACCAGACGCCTTGACCTCGCAGAGCTGTGTGTCGTTGACTTTCGCAGCAATATCCGCAGCAATATAACTTTGACATCGAGGCTTCAATAAAGCACAGCATGCAACGCGTGCGAGCTTCCGAAGTGTTCGGAAGCCGAAGTACGACCACCTTGAAGATCGCTTCGTCTGCTGCGTTAGCAACGATTGGCTGGACTCTGCCCGCGAACACGATTTCGTATGCGCATGAGAGCGTTCAATAGCAGCTATTGGTTCTTGCAATCGCTTAATTGCCTGGTCGTTTATCTCGCACTGACGTACTTATTTAGCTTGTCTGCATATTGACATAGTAAAAGTTAACGGGGATTTGAACGTGTTTTCTTATTCAAGAGTGGAGGTATAAGAAATAAATATATATACTGAAAATAAACTAAGAAAAATCTATTTGTTTCATTATTTAAATCCATTTTTTTCAATAGTTACTTACAAATATTTTCATTGAATATATTTTTATTTGTTACAAACCATATGTGCTTCAATTTATCTAAATATTCTAGACATGAAAAATATATTAAATTAATAACATGTTTTAATAATATTTATTTGATTGACAAGCAGCTAAATGAAATAAAAACTTTCATGAAATTCTTTGAAGTAAATGTTTATTTGATATTTTTCCAGTCGTTTAAAATAATATTTTATTTAATAAAGAGAGTGTACATTTCGGTAATGAATTTTCCTGTAACTTTGGGGTACGTTTTCTAATGTTAAAATATGAAGGAAGCCGCATTTTTGATTAATTTGTTTAATCACTATAGAACTTCTCAACTACTGACGGTATAGTACATTTTAACTATTAGCATTCAAAAGGTCAGATAAACTCCTATTAAAAAAAATTTCATCAAAAAATCTTTAATTGTTTAAAAGTTATAGCTAAATAAAAATTCACAATAAAATTAAGCTAAAATTACATAAGTAGATTTTTTATGTTATTTTAATGGTAATTCTTTGTTTGACTATAACTTTTAAACAAACAAAAATTTTTTGATTAAATTTTTTTAATTGATAGGATTTGGTCTTACCTTTCAAATACAGGAAGTTAAAATATTCTCCTAAATATTACTACATAAAACAGAATAAATTATAACAATTATTAAGTAACTTAAAGATGGCCGACCATCTTGCGACAATAGGCTAACATTATAAATATATAACTAATGAGTAATTACACATCAGGCACATTCTTTTCTTAGTAAAAGTTATCAGTTTTTTTAACTTAGCATCCACGTAAATCTAAAATAATAAAATAAATTTTCTAACGATTGTATCTTTCAGACGGCCGGCCATCTCGCGTCACAAAATGTTAACTAAATATATTTATATCTAACTATAATCTAACTACAAACTAATAAATAATCAACACTTAAAATCTTAGGCATGTTGTTTTTTTATTTAAACTTTTCTGTTTTTGGAAAGAGTTATTTAATATGTTAGGTCGCATAATAAACGCCGAGCATAGACAGAACTCTTCTGAAGAGATCCATCTTGGCTAGTTGTCAGAGCAACTACTCAACTGACCAGAAGTTGACTGACGTGCGCTTTTATACCCGCTCAAAGCGGGCGTGGCTTACCGGTTGACTGCGCCGGCCAATGAGGTGCGACCATTCGGTATCGACCAATCAGGACGCAGGTGACTGTTGATTAATCAGAAATCTAGTCTGTCAGCTGTAAATTCACCAATTCTTAACTCATTTGCGAAAAGACATCAATTTATCTTTGATATGACGATGTAGAATCTCATTAAACTTGTATTCTTTGACCAGAAATACTTTAAAAAGTTCACATAAGTTTTGAAAAATCGAGTGTTAGGACGAACAACACGGCTTCCTTCATATTTTAACATTAGAAATTAGAATATTAGAAAATATCCTAAAGTTACAGGAAAATTCATTACCCCAATGTCGTACACTCTCCTTGTAAATAAAATGTATTTGATGGAATGAAAAAAAATTTTTTTAATTCAAATAAATGTTATATTGCTGGTATTAAATATTTCATTAGCTTTTATTTTTTTAATGAAAGAAATATATTTTTTATTTGGTCTAGATTGTTTATCCTAAATGAATCTTTTTTGGCATCCTGTTTATGGTAAAGTTTATTATTTAAAACATATTCTTTACAATAATTTTTTGAATTTCTTCTAAACCTCGACGGTTTATTTTATTAATACGCCACGTATTTCGATTAAGAAAACGATTGCTTAATTAATTAAAAGCAAGGAAATTCAACTAAATACATTCAATCGCAGCAATGAATGTAAAATGTTATTATTAACTTTGAATTTTGTGCAAATTATAAAAGAAAGAGATTAATCAATTAAAATCTAGAATTAACGTGAAGGTAAGAATGGAAGTCTATAGGAGACGTGGAGAGCAAACGAGATGCAGACTAGCAGGGAAAACGTTAAAGGGAAATCGGAATACCGAGGTACTCAGAGGCAGAAAGTCTGCAGCGTGATTAAGTATGTGTCAAAGCCCGACGTAGCCTAGCCCACCGCGCGTCGTCCTCCTCTTCTTGTTCCACCTAAAACCTACACACACCCACTCATACGTACCCCTAACGTACCCAGCCGTAGAACAAGCTTACTGTGAATAAGCGCCGGCCCTTTCCAAGGCGGATAGTCTCGTCCTCTCTTTTCGGGGACTGTTGCCGTCTTGCGACACCGACTTCATCTGGTCTTCCGTTGCTCAAAGTAACGCCTCTTATAGATAGCTGCGTGTCTCCAGACTTTGACTAAGAGCGTGTCTTCCTTTGTCATTTGTCGAACTCTCCTCTTTCTCCAGTGAATCCGAAGATTGATGCACCGCCGAACTTTTCACTTTCACTTATTACGCTCTATATCCATTTGCTACCTACTCGAGAAAGAGGAGGACGAATGATCGGAAAGATCCAACAGAAACTTAATGACTTGTCATACTTTTATACCGACACAAGGTTTTCTCACATTATTCTTTCAATGAAATATTTCATGAGCTTTTTTTTCAATTAATAAATAAAGTCGCATTATTAGAAGGGAGTTTAAGCACATTACGCATTTGTTTATAATCACCCACAAATTGTAAATTATATTAGTAATACCTTCTTTTATTAAAATTTTATCAATTGATCTAATTTAAATTAGATGACTTAGATTGGTCTTATTTGATGCCAAGACATAAAATTTACAAAGTTTTGGCTTTAATGTAACCTTTCTTTGCTATTATTTATTTTTTTACCTTGTGTCATTTATGACTGAAGGAACTAAATTTAAAAATTTGATTATGCGAATAAATTTTGTTCCGTTACATTTAATGTATTAGCTAAAAATTAATTTTCAAAATAGTAGTATTCAATATTTAGAAATATGAGATTCTTAAATTTACCTAGATACATATCCTATAATAACCTACTTTAATTTCTCAGAATAAATGAGTCTGTCTAATAATTAAAAGTGATTTTAATATCTTAATCTAAAATTATCATTAGCGAATTCTGCAGTCAGAATTTAATCTCTGCCACTTTCATTGCTACTCCATGAACTTCTAGATAAGTTAATTGCGCTACTTTATTATTCCTCCTGAACTATGTATCTTTCTGCATGAGTTAAAAATAATTTCGAAGGATAATACGATAACATGCTTTGGCATGGTATAAAGTTCTTCGTCAAGCCTGAAATAGCTAGATCGTATAGCAGAACCAGTTTCAATCCAAGCTTTTCCCGATATAAGAGTAATTACTAAAAAATTTCTGTGCAACTCTGTTACGGATACGATGTATCCTTTTATATGTGGATGTGTAGAGTTGAAATTTTAAGAACGTATTTTGAATAAATGT
>JAWWML010000031.1:10197435-10216963 GCA_035047165.1 Ormyrus rosae | reverse complement strand
GCATTGAATAAATATTAATAATACCATTTTCCAATATTTTCGCAATATGTTCCCCATCAGTACTATTTTTACGCGGGACGCAGCGATCCTTTGAAAGCTACTTGAGAGCGTTTCTCAAGCAGTGAATAAATAAACAGAGTCTTCCACGGATTAACTGAAGCACCCACTTCCTGTCGTGTCCCGACGCGCTACTCAACTTCCCCGCCGCACCTCGCCGAGAAAGAGAGAGAGAGAGAGTAAAAGTCCTAACGAATTCGGAATGAAAACGAAAATTGGGGGATAATGTTTGAATAGACGGTATAGATTCCACAATAATCACAGGGTTGATCAATAAGAATGTAAGAAGCTTGTCAGCTAAGGCGCATGGAGTTGCCAGAAATTCAAAATAAGATTCAAACCCAAAACTTAAATTTACTTTTCCATTTATTCAACCTATTAAAGTTATGGTTATTAATTCAACTTGATTTGAGGCAATAAGCTCCCAGGACCGATCTGGATTTTCTTTTGTAGGGCTACTTAAAGTTGTGCCAAACATTTCTAGTATTTGAGTCGAGATTACCCCTCAGAGGGATTTTCGTCTTGATATTGCTATTTTCGATACACGTGTCCCCTTAGGATTGTATTTATTTTATTTATATTTTTGTAAACGGCTTTTAAGTAATTACTTCCCAGTGATTTGGGCTTTTGTTCTCTTTCCTTGAATATTATTCCTATCAAGGTTTTCTTTTTCTTAGAATCGTTTTCCTCCCTACTGACTATACGATTAGTGGTGCTTTTTGATTTTTAAAAATTTTCTAAAAAATATGGTATGTTGCAGTCCTATGATTTTCGGAATTGTTATTTTTTCAGTTAATTATTCGGACCATCTGCCACCCTGTGAATTTCCCGAAAGAAATTTTTTAATCGTGATTGTTATTATAATAATAGTATATTACTATCGAAACTATTATTGTGATCTTATCAATAACGAGGGGTTGCTGTTCATTCGCACAAAGTCGGTTCATAATATTTCATACTGCTTTGTAACTGAAAAAACAGCTATCGCATGAAATAGAGATGGATCGTAAAAAATTTTAAATTTTAAATTTTGATGGAAACTCCCAAAAAGAAATACTAACCCCCACTCGGCAGTAGCACTTTGAAATCCAGTATTCCTATTATACAAAAATAAATTAGAGAGCAGTTTTTGGCAAGGAAGCAAAAAAGGCTAAAAAATAAAAAAGTTTAAAAATGGACCTGCATTATTATGTTAATATCTGAAAATCATGAGGAAAAAGATTATAGAATCATAAAAAATTTGTTTATGCTTCCTATTAGAGACACGAAAGCATGCAATGAGCTCAGAAATGGTCTCATTTTAGCATAACGAAGGATTAAACGAGAAAAGTTCTCATTTACACGTACGGCGGTGCGTATGCGTATATATGAGCATGTTGGAAATTCCGCATTCGTGTAACGCGTGCACATTCTCTCTTTGTTCATGCTTTTAGTATACGCTCGGGCATTTACGTTACAATTATATGGCGCAAAGTGATGGGGGAAACTAGGAGAAAAGTCTTTGCGCCCGGTAAAAGCAAGTGAAATAATAGTGAGCGGTCAGTCTAAACAATATTTGCTAAGAACAAGTTCCTTGCAGCTTGCCCGGAATTCACTTTTGCGAATTTAATCTTTGATTAAAATCCTTGCTGCAACAGTACAATGCGAAATTGCTTTACAAAAATGCTAAGCTTCTCTTTTAATAACCCGCAGTTGCATGATAATTACACTTTTTGGCCTATCTGCATTAGAAATTATGCATGCAATACTAATTATTGGTAAGCGTGTAGATCGAAGGCTAGAGAACTCATTTCATGAAGCTTCGCTGCTGATTGGATGCAATTCGAAAGCGTTACAATAATCCTATTGAGCTCGAAGTTAATGATATTAGAGCGCATTCAAAGTGTATAATAGGAAACAATACAGTCCATCGGCAAAATGGAGTAACGATCTTCGCTATTATTATCTCTTACAGCTTAAAAGATAAGTCTGTTTATATTAGCAAATTCAATATTTAACTGTGCCTTTTGAAAAGTATCTACAGCAATATTTTTCGATTTATTGTTCAATAAAAATGTGATTGCTCCCCGAAGCAACGAAAGCGAAAGTCCCTGCAATTCGATATCGCTTTAAACTCAATCAGCCCTTTCCCGCGCTTGCTTTTATTAAAATCAAAGTAGATTTATTAGCTTTGCGAACGCAACGCGAAGAAAGGGAACCTCCTGCAGCAATGATCCCGGCGTAGCGTGTAATCCTTACAAGCATTATAATGGCATTTCGCTTTAACTCGCGGCGCTCGCGCACATTCAAAAGCAATTCATCCGCGTGCAAGTGCGTTAAAGGACTCGTATACGTCGGGTACGTCAAAACTTTTCGAGTGCCGTTTTCAACGATCATTGAAACGGGCCGGGCCCATCTCGGCTTCGTACACTGTTTGCTGTATTTCTGCCATTCTCCGGCCTCCGAAGCGCGTCCTGCTCCTATATACCTATATTCGGAGCACGCGAACCTACACACAGGAGCGCGGGGCACAAAGAGGAAGCTTTCGTAGTTACGGGTAACCCTCCATCAATTTGGGACCCCGAGACAAGCCACCTTGACTCCCTTCGCTTTCGCCCCCACCTCCCGAAGCAGCTCCCTTTTCTCGAACTCGCCTTGATCTCGAGAGAGAGAGAGAAAGAGCCGTGCGATTTTGCCTCGTCTCGACAATTATGAATTCGTCTCCTTTCCTCCCGGCCTCCCTTGTGAACTTGTCTCTTATTGAGCTCGCTTCGTTGGCGCGAAAGCCTCGCGGAGGAGAGGAAATGGATCTCTAAATTAAAGCCCCGCGCCCGATTTTCTTTTACTTCGAGTGTGTTTTATTACCTTTCTCTCCTGCGTTTTTCGGAGGCACTTTCACTTGCACATATCGAAGAAAAAAATCAGAGTTTATTATGTTTTCTTTTTTTAATTATACTTTGCAGTACAATACCCAATTTATGTACAGAATATACGTTAACAATACAGGATTTTAAATAATCAGAAAAAATGTCGAGCTTTTCCATTGAAATATATTTTGTATTTAAATAATGAATTGTAAAATTTGTTCAGAAGAATAGTCTTCCCAAGCTTCCATTCTTAGATAATCTATTAAAATTAACATGAAGCGTATTAAAATAGATTTTTATTATTATTACACAAAATCATAAATTAGAATCGTATTAACAGAAAAAAATAATGTAGAATAATATTATTTAGTAAGCCATCGTTACATTATTTTAATAATTATCGAATATTACTTCGTAAATAATATTAATTTGCAATCTAGAATTGGTCAAAATTCGACAGTGGCTCACATCTGACTAAGCTTTCCAATCTATTACCACAATAACCTCATAAATTCGATCACGTGCATCGTGGGAATCCATGCATATTCAGCCAAATAAATTAGTTTTGGTTATTACCAGTATTAGTATTTGAACTGCATATAATCCGGGCAAAAACTTAACAATAATAAAAAAGAAAATAATATGATAATGGTTAATTTAGCGTTTATTGAGCTCCCTCGCGCATGAAATCATTGCAAACGACTCCTCGAAGATAGACGAGGTAAGGTGATACAGCGGCACGCATAAGCCTACAGTAGCATAAGCTCACGCACTCCAGTCACGTACGAATCGATCGTTTCGTTTACTCCCACAGGATCGACCCGGGGAAATGAGCGTCTTCGGTATGTTCCCTGCCCACTTATTTCAAAGCGTTTCCTCTTTTATTGCCGTTTAAACGCGATGCGTATGCATAAGGAATCAGCCCTGATATATGTGCTTCTTTATTGATGGTGTGTCGCTTGGTAAAGTATAGTCTGCCGATATAAGATAAAATCAAACGTGATTTTCAGCAATGTTAGTAAGCATTATTATTGAGTTGGCTATTTTTTTGTTTTATTAAATTTAAGAAAAAAAATATTTATTTCGATTTACTGTGATATTTAATTGAAAAACCAAAACTTTCCACTGTAAATTAAGAAATCCCTTGTCTAATTCAATAGAAAGCAAGAATTTCCATAAGCCCGCCGTAGATCTCCTTTAACACTAAAACATTTCGAGGGTAAATTCGTCGATACACCTTTTTTCATTATCTCTAATTCGCTCTAGACTTTTGACCTTTTGCTCAATTTCACTCTTTGCCTACATAACACATTCGCAACGTGAATACGTTCGTCACGATACTGATCGGTTCGGCGATCGTTGTCCAGACTCGATTAGCCGCTGCTCCTAGCTAATGCCTTCCAAGAAGCATCTATCCGGCGTCCTAACATGCAGTCTTTCTTTCCCTTCTAACGTACAAAAGAGAAAAAAAGGCGCGCGCGGTAAGGAATGACCTGACGTGTCAATGGAAGCTCGACCTTCGCGTATAAACCGCTCTGATCACGATTCAAAGTCCCGAAGGCCTATCGCCCGGCTGCATCGACGACAACTGTCGCCGCGCAACGCGGCAGCGGCGCTTTTGGGCCCGCAGCGCGAGCGGACTTTATTATGTCTATCGACGCTTTGCCGGCTCTCGACAGTCGCGCACGAGATCGCAAACCGAAGCTGCGAGACAAACTGGCATAATAGAAAGGACAAGTGGAAGAAGCTCGTGGGATTTAGCGCAGAGGCGGAAAACCTACTTTCAAATAGATGATTTAGCTTTGAAATTGCTCTATGACATTTTCTCAAAATAGCTTCTAATAAGCAAAAGCAGATTCGGCCAATAACGCTAAGCTCGATCGTAAATAGCCGGCAACTATCGGATAATTTATTAGCGAAGGAGCCGAGTATAATTGGCTAAAGAAAATTAGAGCCGATAGGCGCGGCGAAACAATGGCAAGCTGCAGTTCTAATAAATCGAGCCGGAGAGCTTGCCGGGGTGCGGGGAGAGAGGTGGCGCGCATAAACAGACGCCGCGCCGTTACTTCCTATTCGGCAGCGGTGTGCAGTAGGCTTATCTGTCTCCGGGCGCGTATATGTGACGCTAAACCGCGCGCATGCGGCGCAACCGCATTATTCAGATTGCTCTAAATATGTTTACCGAATTGGGCGAGATCTCGTATCGGGGAGAGGCGGGAGGCGCGCGCGCGCAAGCACCTGTATAATACTTGCGCGTAAGGCAATGCCGCCTCGTCGAGCTTCGTTTGTCTGCTTATGCAGCCTAGGGCGAAACCTCGGAAAATAATTCCGAGAGAGGCGGGGGAGGAATTAAGAACCGCGCGGATGATGGAAGTGACGTTGTGCTCGGGAAATTGGTATTGTGATGAGATACAAGTGGGGAGCTCGACGTTTCGTGCAGCTGAAAGCAGTATTTCGAATAGAAAAAGGTTTCAAAAATCAATTTGGAATGCAAAACTTTTTTAAGTTAAACAAAATTAATTGGTTTCTCGAAATTAATCATTTTAATAGGGTACCTCAAATGAAGTAGTTTATATAATATCAATCAAATATCGGCCTCTGCGATTGCAATAATGCGATATGAAAATAAACTCTATTTTATATGGACTGATGCATATATGCTTAATTTCGATACAACTCATTAGCAACTATACTCTTTATTAGCTGCGATCTACACAGAGTTAATTGAAAAATCGGAGTAATAAAAGCCATAAATAATTCGGAAAAAAATTCGGGCAGGTGGTACAGTGACAGAGATTCGAGGTCGAAGAATCGGCCGGGAGGTCGCGTGCAGCCCAGCCGGCGCTATCACGAGCGGCCTAAATGGCAGCGGCGCATCGACGCGTATCCGGCCTCGGGATTCGGATGCGCACGCTGCCCCGTCCTCCGCGTATATATCCCACGACCTCGATTCCTCGCGGGGGGGCTGACGCTGCCCATTGCCATAATCAAAATATCGGCCCGGAATCGAACTACGGCCTACAACGCCGTGTTGATATCGGGCCGTATGACGCGCGCGTAATAGCCGGTAGCGCCTCTCGGAAAATTATTGCCTATCTCTGCTATCCGCCCGCCCCGAACTGCCTGCCTGCCCGCCAGCCTGTTTTTGCTCCGCGCTTTTCGAAGCGTTAGATTCCCCGTCTTTATTGGATTTCGCAGTCGATTTTTTTCTTACCGATTGATTTACGGCTGAGAATAAAGCCGGGCTCTCAGCGCGGCGCTCGGCTGCTGCTGATGCAAATAGGAGCTTCGAGTATAAATTACTATAAATTATTGTTCCTTCGGTATTAATTAGTGCGGAAAATTTCAGGAGTGCTTTTTCGCTTGATACAAAAAAATCTTAGACGATGTGTAAACCGAATATTGATTATATTCATTCGCATATTCATCAAATATATATACGGCATCCAAGAGGATGTTTATGCTTGAATGTCTACTTACGCGCACGGTACAATGCGTGCAGAATCTAACTGAATGTTTGATTGAAATCAAGATATTACTTGAATTGACATCAGGTTAATATATAAGCTTTGAATACACAGTGTTGCGCACTAATTGTTTCTGTTTCTGAAATTTACTAGTCCATCCACCACTGAATATTAAGTGCTTAATAAGTTAATCACTGATGGCCCATAACCAAATAGGAATTATCCTTGAATATGTGAAATTCCGCTAATGTTAATGCTAATGTCAGTAAAATAATAATACTAATTAGTTAACGAATTGATCCACATCGCAAGAAATCAAATGACACATGTTTTATAGTAATAATTAACTAGTGCGGGTAGCAAATTCTTCACTATTTTGCACGTAAAATATTTTAAAAACAGCACTCTAACGCCTCTTTATTCGGTCTCTCAGTGCCTGAGCATATTTTAGTTGCGATGCCGCTCACGCGCTTATAGGATACGCATTTGCTCTACAGTGTGCGCTTGCGAAAATCGATTACTTAGCACACTCGATTATCGAGAGCGCCGTGCCTCTATATACATATGTGCACATTACGCTCACAATGTACAATTCGGGCTCATTCAATTTTGCTGCTCGTCACAATGCACCGATCTTGAAAAGAGTTCCGAAACCTCTCTGCGGAAAGAAGAAACACCGCTTGGTAACCTCGACGTGCTCTTTTATTTAGCGGAATTATCGCAACCTATCACCTCAAGAGGACATCCTGTTTCAGATTTGAAGCATTGTTTTCTGCTCTCTTCATTATTATTTATATGATATCTTACGTTACAATGCAATTATACTTATCTCGCAGACAAAACATTTAATTCATTTAAGTTTCTTTTATCATATTGCTAACTGAATAATAATAAACAAGAAAATAAGACACATTTTTGACTTTTTAGAATAATTAAAAAAAAAAAAAAATAGTCATAATAGTTCGGTGTAAAAATTAATCGGAGAAAGATCATACCTTTTAGTATTTGCATTTTCCCGCGTAAAATATTATATAAAAGTCATTAATTCAAGCCCTTTTTCCTTTATTAATTTGTGTACTCCGTAAAATTATTGATTTTTCTCTCCCCACCCGTCTACAATACCTCTTTTCAAGCCTCTCGTGATTTACATGTCAGATTTGCTCTCCTTCCCCAATCGATTCTTTTTAGCCGGCCGACTCTTTCTTTTCCTCAGATCTTTGTTTTAAAATACGGGCCGTACGGCTTCTCTTATTAGGGTTCAATCAACTAGCTATTCAATTAAGTACGACGGGTAAAGGGAGAAAAAGAGAAAGAGAAAAATTTGATATATAGAACAACAACCATGAAAGGTCATTATATTCACGCACGATTTTGCAGGGAGTAAGTAAGGGAGCGAGAGAGAGAGAAAGAGAGAGAAGAGAGCAGGTGAGGTTGGGGCTGAAAGTTGAAGCGGATACGAGAGCGCTCGGCTCGGAAAAAAGTAACTAATCTATTCCTCCGACAATCGCTGCGTCATGTCATGATTTCAGTTTTTTGCGTTTTACGGAATGACTAACCACTAACCATGGGTAATCCATCACCCTGGCGGGCAACTACCTGTCGCTACACTCGCGTCAACTCTATCGTGCGTGTGCTTTTACGTCTAAAGTCTATTAGGATTCATATATAATTAAGCGTTAAGTTAACATTACTCAGAGTCCTATTGTTTTCGATGCACTGTATACCAGCAGCGGATTATTTTCAAAACTGGTTCAATTGAATACTCGACAGTATCTTGCAATTAGTTCGAATGAAAAGAAACAGTTTCGCGACGAAAAAAAGGCATGCATTTATCAAAACAGTGATTGAAATCTAAAAATAAAAGGTGAACTTGAAAAATCCATTTACATTCCCGTTGAAAATGAAAAATCTATATAAAAGGATGAGAAAAAAAAAAGCAAGCGCGGGGTCCACTGGCGAAAAAGAGCAGCGGCCGCGCGCAGCTTATGAATTTTGCAAACTCGCAGCAGGTCGCGTATACAGAAAAAAAAGAGCCGGGCTGCAACGAGCGATCGTTGAAAATTGCGTGCGCGCGCGATAACAGTAACGACAATTCGAAGATAGTCTCGTCGCGCGAGTATCGATCGTCATTGCCGATTCGCTATCTCTCCGCTTGCGCGAGTGTGCGAGCGCGCGCGCGCACATAAATCAGGCGAAGGCGCGCGCCAGTGAGCGAGCTGACTTTTTTTATCGGCCGACGACGAGTGAGAGCATCAATCACCATAACATCGCTGGCTCGCGCTCGCGATAATTCCTTGTCAATGATCGTTATCCACGTAGGCACGTCAGCGCTCGGATTTCCGGCGCTCGCATTGCTCAAAAGAAAAAAAACTGAGCTGACGCGCGAACGCGAGGCCGGCGATGACCGCTCACTTTACCGCCTGGATATTCAGACGCGCCTTTTGTTACGAGACCTTTTATTTTAATTACTGCGGGAAGAAGTGAGAAAGGTTTCGTCAATTTTAAAAATAGCTCTTCTGTTTGTTGACCTGATAGTTAGTGAAAAAAAATCTTTTTCGAAAATCTTGAATCTTGAAAAAAGATTTCTATTTAGTGTATAATTTGAGGAAAGTCTTTTAAAAAATTGAAAAGAAGGTAATGTTTATAACGATACAGAAAAATAATGCAGGGTATCCATCTGAAATAATAAAACGGACTAATAATCCGGCTACATCGTAAAAAGTCTCCTGCCCAAATGGCTCTCTCATCTGCTTGCGTTGTCTGCGAGTGACATTTAGTGGACCTTGTAAATCAATTGTACCCTTAAAAATGTATGATGGCTAGGCTGGAGCTTTTGGACTTACGCTCTAATGATGTAATGAATATTACTGCTGGGGCTGTTTTTCAGGTCCTGACGTAGATGATGGCAATCATTATTAGCACATAAAATCTTAATTTTACGACTGTCAGTGCTTTTGTTCACCAAATCTGCGTTACAAAAACTTATATTTAATAATTTACAACAAAAAACCTTGTGCACCTTTGAATACTTTAATTGAATTTTTAAATTTTTTGTATCTTGTAATAGTTTCACCTGCGACAAATCTCATAATCCTTTTAATTTCGACTCGTAGCGCAGCTAAAAAACCAAATTTAAAAAGTGGTCAAGATTCTTTCGACAGATTAGATTGCAAGGGAAATAGCGAAACTAAAAAGTGAAACGAGGAAGGCCTTCCGTAGGGCCACTTGCAGTCTTATAACTAAAGCACCGTCATGTCATCCGCGGGGATGAAAGGCATTCGACAGCGTAACCTGGGACTACAAAAGAAATGATTCGAGCATTCCGGCGTTTTTGCTGCCCGAGTTTCATGAATAACTCATTACGTCGCCGACGGTGGGAGGCATAAAAAAAACGTACGGTATATATACGGTAAGCGTATCACACTCGTAACGTACGAGCGCGCGCAACTATATATGCGGGGCTATGCGCTCTCCGGTTCGCGCACTTTCGAATCGCTCTTTCTCGCTCTCAAGCTTCCCTTCTTCCCCCCCCCCTGCCCCTCTCCCTTTCGCGTTTTACGAACGAAAATAGAGGACGACCTTTTACGAGATGTCGTTACCGGCACTGCTAAACAAATTAGACCGTAAAAAGGAAGAGTAACCAGCGTCCGAGGAGAAAGAAAAAAGGGGTGCTTTCGACCATGAGTGTTTCTTTCCCCTCTCTCTCTCTCTCTTTCTCTTCTTCCTTATCTCTTTAGTTTTTAAATCTCTTTTGTTTTTACTTCTTGATCCGCATAGATTTTTTTTTACGCGATATGTGATATGTAAACAATTTATTTTTTAATCATAAAGCAAAACGTTATTATATTAAAGATTTTTCGATAGCACACATCCAAATAAAATTGAATTTGTGAAAAATTAATTTTGCTTAAATCATTTTAAAACCTAAATATCGAAACGTATTTTACAGAGAACAAGTGCTTTCTGGCTAAAAAGGCACCATCAAATAAGTCCCAGTCTCTTTAAAATGACGTAAATAGCTTTTAAGCTACATAGAATCCATTTATAATAAATTTAATGTGCAGAAAAGCTTTCCCCACCAACCCAATTCATACTTTCCCCTAGTCCTCGAAGACATCAAACTAATGTCCGTGGCGGATCTCCCTGACATTGCGAGCCCCCGTAATCTACGGCGGCGATGACGTACATGAATCATCGGTAAATACAACGAGGGCTGATCGTTGTCTCGGTCGCGAAATAAAACGAGAGGCATAAAAAAGCAGACTTCTAAACTTCGCACCCTCTTCCTTCCGGGCCATTTAAAATCGCTTCCCGCTCGAAGCAAAGGCCTTCTCGCAAGTATCGCTCGTTACTGTATTTGCGAAACACGAGGATCCGCGCCGATGATGATTCAGAAAGAGCGGGAGCTGGGGGAAGCGAATAGGTTAAACTTTATACCTGACGCATAAATCACGTATTAAATTGCGCGAGCTGCTTTCTAGCTTAAGCATAAGCAGAGGGCAGTAACTTTTACCCAAAGTTTCCACTTTATTCTTATTCTAAACTTTTTATCGCCTCCTTTAATAACATCGAGATTTACCGTTTCTAAATAGCGCGAGCAATTTTCTTTTTCTCTGGTCTATGGTATCATTAAGTTAACAAAGGCTTATATTTATGGTTAAAATTATTTCTTTTAAGGACATTCTTCGGTAAATCAATTTCCTATAAAGTACTTGAAGTTTGGATTATTTGCTCCTTTTAATATAATTTATTGCGTGTCTTAAATTTGAATATTTCGAAGCGGTATTAGAAATCGATAGATTCAGCTCCAAACTCTTAATTTTTTATACGGAATCGCTATATTTATATCTTGAGGTATTTGTAAATGGTCTAATGACTTGTAAAAAAAGTTTTCTAGAAATTTCCATCAAAAAATATTGTAAAGGAGATTATTTCCAATAATATTCCAGGAATATTTCCAATAAACAGGTATTAAAATTTTTAATGCTACGAATATATATTGATAGAGTATGTGCAGCATTTTATGCTGTTCTTACATTTTTTCTCTTATTTCAAGACTTCATATTATTTTTTAATTATATTCTTGAATATTTGTGGTCTTATAATTGATGCATCTTATTTTAAATGGCAATACTTAAACGTTGTATAACATACAACGAAAACCAACTTCCCAATCTTACTGTAAATAAAAAATTGTCATTATTATAAAATAACGTATGTAATATTTTTAATTTATTTGAATCGTCAATAAAAATGAGTAAACTTTCACAGAATTTGATACAATCATCACCGATAAACAATTTTGCCAAATAATATGTGAATAACCCATTCACTATTTCTAAAATGCACAATATAATTAAATAATATATAAAATTTGAACAACTGATTAATACAAAAAAAATCGTTAGACAAGAAGATTATAATAGGCGCGAAATGCATGATCGAAAGAGATATCCTGGTATACCTCAGAGCAATCTGCCTGTGAGCCAAGCAGATAATCGCAGAGACGCGAGGAAAATGCACATCTGCGTCTGTTCTCTCAGATGCTCTGTAACACCCCATAGGATGCTATATGCAGTCGAGACTCCGAAATTTCTGAAATCTACCCTCAAGACCGCAATACACGAATACGCGGCTTGGTAAAATCAACCGCAACTCCCTCCAGATTTTCCGCGAGATCGCTCATTCTATCATTATGGGTTTAACTGATAATTTACAAACGTAACACTATTATAATGACTATTATAATCAAAACTGAATCAGTTTCATTTTTTTAAACCACTTCTTTGTAAATTGAAGAAGGAATTACCAATTTTTAATTCTTTAACCTTCTGACAGCTGGCATTTTTCGTACTAAAAAAGTGCAACTTTCTCGAAATTTTCCATATAAATATTTCTTAAGTAATATTATATGTGGGCCGATCATGGAATGACGCCATATGGCGTCATGCCGGCTGTCAGAAGGTTAACTTTTTCAAAAGCACTGTGCTACAATGTCTGTTAGAAAACTATTGTGAATGTAGGTATAGTTTGTTAACATTGGAAAAGACAAAAGTAAACAATATCATATCTAGCGCAACATTGCTATGCTGTTAATTGATTGAGAATTGAGAAAACTCGAAAAAAAAGGCATAGGTAATTTACTCGAACAGGAATCGAACCCGGGACCTCCCATTTTTGTAATCAAAATACTCTTCCCACTGAACCTCGCTAATTTTTTCTTCGAGTCAGTCTCATATCGTCACGCTGACGGTTGTAATTATATGCCCCTTGTTTCGCGTCATACGTGGCATTTCTTAAAGTGCATCGCACTGTTTATTGAGCGAAGAAAAATCAAGAGTTATATTCTGTGTTTCGCGGAAAACTACAAGTCTGTTTCTAAAGAGTCATAATCTGAATCTCCCTTGAAGGGTGAAACAAGCTATTCTGCGAATAAAAGAATTATTAACTGTTTTATTTTTATTTTATTTTAGTTTTTGTCTTCTTCTAAAGGCGGCAATAGCAGCATATTACTTAAGAATTTTTTGCCAGCGTCTGAAAAAATTATTAATCCAGCTTTCGTGGAAGTTGAATCAGCCGTTTATTTTTCTTGTCCGTATTATTGATTATTGATTCTATAAACTTCGCATCATATTTTAACTTAATAAGAATCAGATTTATAATAAAAATTGTTGATAATAACTTTTTGCATTATGATATTTCACATAATCCGCTTTCCCATTACAGTTCTTTCAAAATATGTACAAGTAAAGGTAAAGGTTCAGTAGTTGGAAGGATAAGCATAGAGTAGTCAGCCTCAAGATCCGTCTGTGTCGTAAGTAAAAGATCCAGCATCGTAAATCTCTATTCGGTGCAACCGCATAAATCACGACTCGCTGCCACAACCACCCGCCTGTCTTCACGTAAGCGGATGCACCATGCCAATTTTCCGACAATTTCACCTTTCTTATTATATAAAATATACATCTGAACCACGATGACATTATGGGAGCAGAAAATAATGCAATGTTATGCATTTTCCTTGTTACCGTTATATCAGTTTTCAGTCATCCTTTTTTCGAAGTGAACACGTGGACCATTTGCAAAAATGAGTATTATGTAGTAATAATATTATAAATTGAATAAAAAGAATAGCTTTAAACTTAAAGTGAAAATTGAATATTTGTCAATTCATTTAAGTCGTCTCTAAATCTTTTCTCTTTTTCTTCGTTAGTACATTGACAATAAAATAGTTACAAAGTAGTTATAAAGTTCGAAAACGATAAATACTGTTAAATTTTCACTATATCTTCATCACTTTAATTATCCCAGTAATCACGAAGTGGAAAACTATTTTAAGTACCGATTGGTAACAAGAGAAGACATGCTATTTGCGAATACAAATTAAAAACTAAACATCAAAATAACGCAACGAAAATAACCTAACAAAGAAGTCATAAATCATTTCAGATGCAATCGATCGATAGATAAAAGTAGCTATTTCTGTATACATCAACTTGTCTTAAGAATGTTACTTTAATTCAGGCGAATACTGAATTCCTTAATTGACTTAACTCTTAATATTAAATATTAATATTTAAAGTCTGTCATAATATATTCTTTTTTATGTTCTGGTTTTGCAGTTTATTGGTATGATTATATTTCTATAAAATGTCAAACAATTTGATAAAGATTAGTGAGTTCAAATTTAATGACATTATGTACTATATATTCTATAACAAAACAGGTAAAAATTAAAAAAAATACTACAAATTTTCACTGCCCTTTTACCTCGATATGAAAAGGTTATCGAGTTTTGGTACTTTTGGCTATACATCAAGACTCTCGTGACAAGAAGTTGTCGACGTCGACAGCCATTTTCCACGAGTTCTTAACATCGTCCAGGCTCACTTTCGTCCTCTTTCTCTCAATCTCTTTTAGCTTGCGCTCTTGACGGGTAAAGTTTCTTAATTCGCCTGGCCTCGACGCTTCTGTAAGCATTGCGCGATGCAGCCAAGTTTACGAATTTTAACGCTCGGCAATAATTACTTCTGCAATTTCGTTTCAAAAGAGAGTGTGCTAATAAAGCACTGCAAAAGTTGACTGTCATAATAATAACTCTTATTTGAATTATGAAAAGGTTTTCCATTTTACCTTGTGCGAACCTTTTTAGCTTATTTTAAATTTCAATTGTCTCGGGCATTTATCAATAATCATACATTTTTTATTCTTGACAGAAAATTGTTTCGAATAATTAAGCATTCTCCACTTTTATGGGCCAACTCAGTAATTTTTATTGACTGAATTAGCATCTTTATAAATAAATCTTTCACTTACATCTTATCAGATGCTGAACTGATAGTAATTTCTCAAGCAGATGTTTATTCAACTTACCTGAAACAAACAAAAATAGATATATTTAATAAAGCTGTTCTATTTTCTTCATATAAGTATCATTAAATAATCAAATATAATAACGTTTATATTGTTTTCAAAAACTAAAATTATAAATTATAAACTTTTTCTTTAAAAAAAAGTTTGTTATTTGAAAAAATATATGTTAATTTTTTACTTTTTTGAGGACGTTCTACCTCTGTTTGTCGCATCTCTGGCTTTCTTATGTAGATGTAAATAATTTAATCAAGATAAATATAAGTGGCCTTAAAAAAATTCTATTAAACTTTGCACAGAAAAATTTACAAAATTGTAAAGGCACACTAAAAACACAATTAAAAATAACGAAACTAAAAAATTCTCCGAAAAAATGGCAGCTGAGAATTTACGTCTTTACATTTCCGCTGTCTTGTAAGCTTTGGCCAAAACCGTTCTCCTTGACATCGGAGAATATGTATAAAGGTGTAAAAATGACAGGGTAGAATATCTCGAGCTTACATAATAAAGAGGAGTCATTGTGTCTTCACTGTTAATAGAGGCAAGAGACACCCGCATACTTTGGTGACACTTGCCTTTTTCCTCCTACCATTTCTACTTCTCCCTTGCATGCTCGAATCGCAATCAATATATAATATTCACTTAAAGAGTCCTTACTTCACACCTTTTCCTTGCATGCCTTTTTATTCGATTCGATTTGCCCTTTGAAGCGTCTTTTCCGTCGACTCGGCGCACGCTCTCGTTCTTTCCTTTTATATGAATCCCGATCATTTCCTCTGCTTTCAAATGATTTGCGCAGCCTATATACACGGCTTTATCGAAAGAAGCGAAGCTTATTGAATGGAAATTCAAACTCGCGCTCATTTAATTATAAAAAGGGTAAATAAAAGATTGAGAAAATCGACTTGTTAAAGTAAATAAAAAGGCCAATATCGATAGTTTCGTCATAGTCTGAGATAGATTATATCGGTATTAAATTAAAAAGTGGTAACAAATTTCGAACGTGAAACTGGGAGTTATTATAGTAACTGGCGGTGAAGTACTTAGAGCGAGAGCTTAGGACAGTAAGTTATTTCGGCGGAACTTATCATGCAACGCGAGCGCACACAAGGACGGGACAAATGAAATTCGCGAACTATATTGACTCGACAGCAGTTTGAAGTTTGAGCGATGGCCAGTCATAGATGTGCAACGATCGCGCCGTACCCGAGGCAAGCATGATCCCGCCATTTCCGACTAATCATCGACGTGCTCCGAGTATATTCAGTGTGTGCTCTCTACCTCCCAGAGCAAACTCTAAACTATTTCCTGACGTGTACAGCTCAGCCGAATCGGGAACATGTGTTCCAGCCGGTGAGTATACTTTGGCCAACTTCATCTTTTTGCAAGGAATCCTGCGCCGCCGTCGCCGCGCCCCGCCCAGAAATCATCTCGACCGTACGAATCTAAAGGATAAAGAGAGCTTTTTACTTCAACGGGAGGGAGGGGGGTGGGGGGCGCTGCTTGAAAATCCAATGACTTTTTTATGCCGAAATTTACGCCCAGCATAAACTTTCGAATCAATTTTCCTGCAAACTTTTAGGGGCAAGTTCTTTTCGAGCTTTAATTAATATTGTAATTTGAAAACTTTCGGCATCTAAGTTTTTGTCCAAAACTTCTAAACGACCTCATTTGCATCGTAATGATATTGCAAATAAAACACGCCGATATATTGTATTATTACTTCAGAGATTAAATTATATTCAACTTTTTAACTTTTATTTCACTAAAGCAGTATTTTCTTTGGAAAATTCAAGAAGAATTGGCCTTTTACGGGGATATAAGACCAGATCTTGAAAAATGTAGAAACAAAAATTACGGACCCTCATACTTTTTCATTCCGAAGACCGGAGAATAGCGTTTCTGTCCTACATTCTTTCTTTCTCTTTCCATTTTTCTGCCTATATACGTCTGCCATATTCTTAGCAGCGTCCAACCCGAAAGCTCTCGTCTTTTGTGCCCCTTACTTTTATGACATGCAGTGTCGCTCCATACGATATAAATTAAGCAGAATGTACGCTCGAAGAAAGTAAACTATCTTCGCTAGTCCAAGCTCATTCTGGCAAGAGTTTCTTTATTCTCGTCGGAGTGCATTTGAAGAGAAGCGGGGACGAGCCTGTGTGCAGCGGAGACAATGCAGCGGCAGGCCTCTCACGATCCAAATCCTTGGAGCGGCAGTAGCCCCGGTGCATCGTTTTCTCGGGAAACATAACTTGACGAGAAGAGCAGCTGCTGCCGGAGAGTAACGATCGCGTTATCTGGGAGAGACGGTGCTCAAGGCGATTTGGCACGGCGTGCCGCGCCTTAGGCACGATAAATATGGCCGGGGTAATAAAATTCATTGGCCCCAAAGAAACCGGAGGTAGGAGCGCGTGCCATCTTCGCCGACGCGGCACTTTTCCTATCCCCCGCGGCAGCCGCTTTCTCAACGTGTCCTGCCGCCGTCGCTGCTGCTGCTGCTGCTGCTGCAGCGTTTAGTGAGTTATTCCTCGCAGCGCTCGACGCTCTCCTTAAGGTAACCGATCTTCCGGCGATCCGCGGACTAAATCGAGCCCGGAGCACGGTTTACAGCCCGGATGGATGCTCCGAGATTGCCAGCGACGCAATTGCAATTTTTTCCCTTTCTCGCTCTCCTTTTAAATCGAATCATTCTATGGACCAAAAGTGCCGTTCGTCTTCTTTATTATGGCAGTGCTTATTTTTTATGAAATCGAGACCATCTCTGCGAAATTATTATTATGGTCTTTATTAGCTTTTTATATTCTACTTTTATTACAGCGCATTTGGAATAGAAAGCGTAATTGTTTGAAAACGAAAAATTGTTTTAATAATTTTCTTCTGATATGTAAAAAGCGTTTAACAAGCTATCGCAGAAAATTAAGGAGTAAGTAATATTTCATCTGTAAAGAATTTAAAATAGGGACAAACTATGAAATTAACGGAGCAAGTAAGAGTAAAAGTAAAATGAAAAGAGATAAGAAAAGCTTTCTAAAGGGGATTCCAAGTTTTTTCATCGTCGTTCAGACGTGGAATAATTGGAGTTGGAGAATTATTGACTCGTACCCCTTGGGCAATGATGTGCCTGGCAAGTGCCAGAATCTTTCCACTTTTTCTTTCTGCGATTCGCGGTAATGGCTTGAGTCCTTAGCGACTTTTATTTCGATAAACTTCAAATTTATCGTGTAAACTACAATTAATTTGGCAATGATAACGTTTTAATAAATTATTACTCCTTTTTTACTAGGTCTAACATGCACATTTTATTAAGTGTAAATGTGTATTAAAATAATTGTCAATATCAGGTACAACCTTTCAATACAGAGAAGAGAAAGGCGAAAAATAAATTCCAATACATACTTGCTATCAAAAGAAACCTTTGACGAGATATCGGTTCCTAAAAAGAGCTTGCTAAAATATTATTTCAAGTGAATAATATTGAGAAAATCATAACAAAGAGCCTATCTAATAGAAAATGTGCTTCGTTATCCGCAGTATAAGTTTCCGATTCCAATAATATCGAACGTTCTTTAGCGTTCGCTTTTTGAAATAATTTTTCGTACAACATCGCGCTAAAGATTGACCTTTTTAATCAAATGTAAAATCGATAGAGAAGAAAAAATGCAACTTACGAGGATGCCTGTGTTCAGCAGAGCGATAGCAAAAAGAAGGACAAAAGGGATGGTACAGTGGCGGAAATTGGCCCTTTTCTCTCTCGCTGAATTTCATAAATAAAACCAAAGTTTTTCCAACGTCGCTGCGGAAATGGTGCACGACTTTTCTCGTATATATAGGATCAGCGGCCACTCGGCGTGGTAATGCGCTCTGTTTATGGCTTATGATAGTTTCCAAGAAAACATTCCTCCTCTTCTGCATCCGCGCTCTGCCACCAGCACTTAACGCGGGATTTATTTTCAATTTTAAATTCAGCCTTTATTCGTCAGGCCGCAGCTCCGCGGATAAAGTTTTTTCATTTTCTCGTTCCGTATGTTCTACTTCTTTTGTTTTCACTCGCTCATGCATCTTATGATCTTCCGTTATTATTATTTACTCAAGCTATCAAATTTTATGTCTCTTTTTTATTTGTCCAAGTTATAGTTAGTAGCGTCTTCAACTTCATATTTGAATTATTTCACATGAATGTTATGCTTTCTTCTTCAATTTTAATGTTAAACTTTTAATATTGTTCATTAATTTATGTTTTTAATTAAAAACTCTGTGAAACCTTGTATAATTAAATATCATAGTTTAAAGCTCTCTATTTCAAATCTTCGATCTATATTACAATATCTATGATATTGCACATTTATTATACGTTTAACTTACATTAGACACTATCAATTTTTCAATTATGCACAACAGCAGACTATTCGCTCGAATATTATTCTCGAACACTATTTCTTTCACATGAATAACAATCAATTAGTGCAAGATTCATTTCTTTCGCATGACTTGCTTCCCTTGGGTATACACGTCAAAAATAAGTTTTGATTTTCTACATAGAAGAACCCTGTTGACCAAAAAACATTCCGAAGACGGGCACGCAAGTATCCGTTATTTTACTAACCAGGATTAATAAAAAAAGAAATGATTCTTTGTGATTCATTTTATGTTGCAGATTCATCATTCGCTTTCAACGGTTGGCCTGTGATCCACAGCTGCAAGAGTGAGATGATATTTTAAAGCTGTTTTATTGACTTGATGTAACGCATATGGTAGATATTAAATACTATTTAAATATTATTTTATGTC
>JAWWML010000031.1:10148872-10197335 GCA_035047165.1 Ormyrus rosae | reverse complement strand
AAAGAAACCATAATCATACAGATTTTTTTTTTCAGGGCTTTTTATAGGAGGGAAAAATCAGTATATAACCCCCTTAAGTCAAGACGGGCCAAGAAATATTAAAATAAATGGCCCAAATGTATCAATGCTTTAGACTGATATCAGTTCGTTCATAAATTAAAAATTCTCGACTCGCTGTCTTTTTAATTCAAAGCAATGTTTTTTCATTAAGCCGATCCTTTAAAAGAAGACGAATGCTCAAAGGGTTTTCAGGAAACGAGCTGCGCGTTATTAGAAGGCGAAATTGAAAAATCCGCGGCGCACGTAAACAAACCTACACGATCGCATCATCCTCGTATGCAAGAAATCCAATTCTAAAAAATAAATCCTCGCCGATTACGCGGCGGGCCTGCAGTGGCAGCATCAACGGACGTAGAGGCGCGCAGATCAAAGTGCAGAGAGCTGCAATATCCCGTTCGCGCTCTTACAAACGCGCAGTCAGAGGGAGAGCCGAGAAGCGAAAACGAACGAGCGCGAAAGAAAACTCGCCGGACGGAGTTCGTTTGAGGGCGCAGGCTGCAGCTGCCGCGCGGAAAAAGGCTCTCGCGAAGAATACACCGGCGCGCGAATTCCATCTCGTCCTGAATCGAGTTGTTTAGAGGCCAGTCACTTCCCGCTACCGGAGAAACGTAAGCCCTGCGAGCAAGAAGAGCACAAAGCCCGGGCAGCGTGCGTGCAGGCAAAAAACACGCCAGCTGAAAACTCATCCGAGAGATATTTCAATGCGCTATTTTCTCTTTCTGCTCGCCTCTCCGTGCCGCCGCCGTCGTCGTCGTCGCCGCGATTAATTAAGAGGATACGCTGAATCGAGCTAATAAAACGCCGATTGCCCGATCCGTTCGCTAATTGTCTCTATCCTTTCACGACGGAAATCATTTGCAAAGGCCCCTTCGCCTCCTATACGTGCTGAATAGGTCTGATTTCAAAGCCTAGGATATATACGCCGTTTCTTTTTTAATCATTACTTATAGCTGGAAAATTGTATTAGGGGTGATCAACATTTATAAGAAAATTAATTTTGACGGAACTATATACGGATTAAGCTTGTTGAACCAGTTTAACATTTATGAAGCAATCTGCTGCTAGAATGCCTGATGGTGTCTTCTAATTTAAATATGAATTGCACAATAAGAAATTGCAGCTTCCATTGAAAGGCTGCGCTTATGCATAAATCATTTTGACAGCTCTATTGCACAGTGATGGTTCTAAATTTTTAACCTATAACGAAAATCCTATTTTTTTAGATTGAATTACGAGTAATTTAATTTTTAACGAAAGAATGTCGATTCTCGTGGCAGAAATTCCATCTAAACGAGCGAAGCTTTATATGCAATCGAATAAAATAGTCAGTCCACCGTTACAAATAATCAATAAGTCATCAGCTCTAACGTATATTTCAGAGCAACAACAGCTGGGCCCTCTCCCGCTTAATTGCAATACGTCGAAATAGCACGAGAGTCAATAATGCAGAGGTGTACGCTTTCGTACAATTGCAGAGCGGGAGGAGGTAAAAGCGAGATCGCGCTATAACATAATCAGTCAGCATCGGTGTATTTGTCAGGGCGTCGCGGTGCACAATGGCCATTGTCCTTCCCGAGCGGCGAATTCTCGCGCTTTCTCGTGTTCCCAGGCACGTAAGTCCTAATAACGACTTCAGCCCGTTCGATTGCGGATCCTCTTTCATCGTGACGACGCCGACTTTGCGCCGCCGTCTCCCCGGGAATTGCATTCGCAGGCGCGAAATGCGCTCTTAACGGAAGCGAGAAAGAAAAACCCCGGTTGACCGCAGAGCTTTACTATCGATAAATCGGCCTTAATTACAGACCTCGTTATTTTGAAACGCAATCGCAAGTGGTTAATTACTTAGCTTTAGCTTTCCACGTTTACTTTTCATTTTTAAGTTTACTCGGTTTTTTAACTACACTTTGAATTATCCCGTTTTTAGAAACTATTAAATATCTCACTGTGTTCGTTGAAAAATATTTTTTATTCTCGAAAAGCCAGCCAAGTTCGATTGAATTGCACGGCGGAGTTGAGGAAAAGTACGAGATAGATAAACAGAAAAGTTAGAAAACTTTACCAAATAGACAGCGAAGACAAAAAAAAAAAAATTTGTCTTTTTGTAGCGAAGTTTTGTTTGTAAAACCTCAAGTTAAAGTGACATCCATTATAGAAAATATTTTCCTGAAAATATACCTTAAAAATAATATTATTAACAGAAAAATGAATTGATAAAGAAATAGAAAACAAAAATATTTTCATTAAGACTTGTTTTTCTTAGGTTTTGTTCGTATATTTTGAGCATTTAATCGAAGCTTGACTAACCAGTATTTCATAAAAATAAACGGAAATTGTGCGGCGGGCGAGGGGTGTTCGTTATTCGCCGAAGCGTGAACCGCATTTTAGTCTCTCAATCCACTAGCGCCCGAAGAACCGAACCATTTTTCTAACGCGACTATATATCACGCTTGCAGCGCAATTCGCGCGTTCGTTCGTTCGTTCGTTCGTTCGTTCGTTCGTTCATTCGTTCGTTTGTTCGTTCGTTCCATTTCCGATCAGCATTTTCATTGAACTACGGGGAATGGTTGCGACATACCCGAGAGTCGAATCAAGTAACACGAGATTCGCCTCGTCACATACCGAATGAGCTGGATCTGCGCTCGTTTCCTTTTTGATGAATTGACTGGAAAATTCGCGTTTTCTCCTGCCTTTATCGCGCGAATTTTCACAAGCCAAACAAATTCAATTGATGCACTTATTATTTTATCTATGCTTCATCAAATATTATTATTTTTTCGCCGCTTTTTATTCATAGTGAGAATATCGAGGAAAATGTAGTAAGAGAATCCCGCTCTTTATCCATTCATTATTTCTAAATTCTAAAAGTAAGTATGCAGATTCGTTGTTGTATTTAGTTTATAAACATTCATTTTTAAATTTCACAAATTAAAAGTGGCAAGTGTGAAGCAGCCTAGCATTACATCATGTTTGACTTCAATTTAGAGCAAATCGGGATTCACAATTCACATTTGCGGCATGAGCTGTTTCATTTGAACCAACGATATTCAATAATTCATACCTTCGATTTCACCAGGGATTTCAGAGGAATTATTACTTCCGTATACTGCAATTATAATAGTAATTTAATTACATTCGTTTCATCGAAAGGTTACTTAAAATATGGTTGAAGAAAGATTTAAGGGTTTTGACCTGTAATAATATTTTATCCATTGATTATTTAAAATATAATAAATATCAATTAGAACTTGTGGTAAAATTCTGTCAAAAATAACACATGGTACAACTTTAAATTAAACATCATGTTTTAAAGATTAAATTCTTGTATTGTTGTAAACTTATCAATCAGGAAGAAAGTAAGTAATGAAAAAACATTCAAGTAAAGCACGATTATCAAAATTTTGTAGAATTTATAGTTTTTATTATATTGCAGTTAAAAAGTGGCCATTTTTTAGTCAACGTAACCCGAGCTATACCTCCTCACTGCGTAGCTTGCAGTGGGACAACAGCAAGCATCGGTCGCGAGACCACAAATACCAAATGTCTCGGGGTGCAGAAAGGAGCGTCTGATACTTTAGCATAGCGACGTTTTGTCATCGCGATTTCATCGTCTTCACCTGCGGAGATTTCGCTGACCGTAAGTTGAGACAATCCAGAAACAGAAACACGCAGAAAGAGGAAGCGAGAGAGAGAGAGAGAATTTCGGGCGGATTGCGTTGCTGCATGGTCTCGCCTTGGGCAAAACTTGTAGTCGTATATCAAAGCGAGTTCTGTGTCACCTCCTCTCTCTATCTCTCCTTCGTCGCCTCCTCGGCTAAACTTGCCGGCACGAACTTGCGTACTTTGCTCGGACGCGGATATGCGCTTGCGAATGTCTGCCACGATCTTCCACTTGGCTTGAGACTAAGTTACTCGTCCTTCGCCCCCCCCCCTCTCCCTCTTTCGTGCCTGCCTATCTTCTAAAGCGTTATGAGTGATTCTCAGCGTATCACGCTGTGCGTACCCTTAATTAATTAATTTTACGTGTCGCTGTTTCTCAGACGCCGATCGGAAAATTAGCTTAGCTTGTCGCGAGTATCAGTTGCAGCTAATGATCCCGCTCTCAATTAATAACGTTTTTGTGCGTGCTAAATCAAATTTCTGTTTTAAAATAAGTTCTCATTTTTTAAATCTGATGACTCGATAAGTTAACCTATATTAATTATGTTATATGATAAAGCTAACAACAAGACAGATTTCAAGACACTGTTGAATTTGTACAATTGAATTTGCAGCTGTTGAATTTGTGCATTGTCTGTTTTCCTGAAAATGGAACAAAATTCAAGGGTTACACGAATTCATTAGTTATGCAAGAAGTTTAACAAGATCCAGAACACTAATTTATTTAATGACAATGCAGCATACAAACTACAATACACCTTAGCGCAAGAGGTGCAATATCAAAACTTAAGCTGCAAATCTGCCAATGCAAATTCGCAAGTATCCAAAACATAAACCTGTATTTACTTTTGACGAAATATACGGGTCTGAATGCTGTTTCTTCATTCTTATCGGTCTTCGTTATCGTTCACTCTACGGGAATTAGATGTTCCGTATGTATGCAGGCCATTATACGTGCTGCTAACAAGCACATTTCGAGAACATGTTCCACTATATCTGTACACTCTTGTAGAGGAGCTCTTTACAAACATATTTTATGATTGGCGAAGTACAGAAATCTGCATGAAATAAGATTGCATGCCTGTTGCCGTGAACTTTGGGTAAAGGAAGTAAGCGTATAGAAATCACTTTAGCGATTTTCTATAAAACTTCTAATAAAACTTCAACTTCATAATCATGTAACAACTGAGAAGTGGCTTTTCTAAAATAAGAATTTTTTATTAAATTACCTATATTTCAAATAGTAAAAGATAACGAAAATATTTTGATAATAGAAATTATAGTAGTAATGCAATAAAATCTATTTTATGTTAGCAAAAAATTAAATTTACGTTATGAAATGATGTGAATTTAAAGAATCGTCGAATTCTCGAGTTATCTTGCGGCTCATGAAAAATCCAGGGTCAGGGCACACATGAGCACACGTGTTACCCTCAAACGACACATGTAGAGCTTACTATCATCCCGCGCCGCGTATATTCGCCTACATTTTTCAACAAACGACCAGAACTGGCGCGAAGCCGAGAAGGAAGTGAGACAAGAATGACAAAACTGAAGCTAAATGAAGCGAAGTAAATGCCAAAAATAGTGTTAAACGGATAAGACGGAGAAACTTTTCCTTTATTTTCAATAAATAAGTTTATTCAAAATATAATATAATTATAATGTATCGTTAATGCATTAAGGATGTTAATTTGACTTTTTTTTTACAAATTTTTACTTTTTTATTATTATAATTATAAATGCATTGAAGTTGCTTGAACATTTTGTACACGATATTAACCAATTTATTTTAAAGTGTTCTACTAAATATAATACAAAACGCGCTGATGAGCTTTAGATTTAGTATTATTAGTTTGGAACTTTCCATATATATATATAGTCATGTGAACGAATGATGACCGATTATAACTTGTAAAATGATTGCACATTACATGAATGCGATTTATTGTTTTGGACAAAGATAATTATTATACCATTTTAAAATGAGAAATAATGGTTTTTATTTTTAACGAGCATTAAAAACAGAAAGTAACATTTAATTGGAAAATTGTATAAGGATAACCACGGAGGAGAAATAATGTTATCGACAAGACAGAAAACAAATACATCGCCGCAAAATGAACGCTGCGCGAAAATTAACGATCCGCCGAATCGTCCATAAACAAGCCAAGCGTGAAAATTTTTCAGCAAAAACTTTACGACAATCAACTCCGCCAAGCACTTTGACACTTTCCCGATCCCGCAATAAACCTTAGCAGGCCAGTCGTCTATGCAAGCGCAAAATAAAACATCGCCGCGGCCCTTTACTTTACGACGATCTCCAGCCCGTAAAGCACGATCTCCTTCTAAAATCCTCAGAGCAATTGACAGCAAATAAAGCACCTAACCGGGATCACTCGTAAGTTTGCCGAAATGACAGCGGCGGCGGCGGCGGCAGCGGCGCGAAGCGAGCAAAAGCAGGCGAGAGCCGAGAGAAGAAGCGCAAGAGGAACGAGTCTACAAGGCAGTCTGTAATACACGGGGAAGTCGGAAATCTCGGCAGGGGCTCCCCCCTTCGTTGCCGCGCGGCACTGTTTCCACCTGCTCTCAGCCGCGCGCGACGCGCATAAAGTAATGAGCCGCGTCGTTCGGCGCTGCGCGCTGCATTTATTATGAGCATCTATGCCGCCGCTCTCGGGGTATCGAGAGGCCCAATCTAGCTGGCGCTCTTGCACTAGAGAGAGAGAGCTTCTTTTTGCTCATGATACATGGATCGCAAGTCGCTCTTGGCGCTTGTTCCAACTTTTCTTGTAGAGCGCCCAGGGAGAGAGCGGAAGTGAAAAACTCCGCTGAGAATCTATTTACTGGCTACAGACGCTTTTTGCGCTTTTTAGTATCAATTGCGATACAATTATTCAACTTTGCTTTAAAGTACTAAGGAAATTATTTTATTAATTTTACTCAAAACGATACTAACTTTTGGACTAACATCAAAGTCTTTGCTAGAAAATGCAAATATTTCGGAAACAACAAGGACAATGAATCGGTTATGAATTAATAAATCGTCATACGCAGACGTTCGAAAGCGGACAAGTCAAGAATCGGCGAAGAAAAGGGAAGGAGAAGCAGGACGAGAAGAGGGAAGAAGAAGCAAGCGTGGACATGCGCTTTACTTGGTGATTTCTTATCCAATATGCGCGGTATACATTTGCCCTCTTTTCTCCCGGCGTATACTGAGCGCGCGGCGCATATATGCAAACGCATTCGGTACACGCTCGTAAATCTCAATGAAATAGCGCCGAATGAGTTAGTAAATAGTTTTATTTCTCGTAGTTTTGCGCGATTCTCCTTTTTTTCCAAACGGGATTTCCTTGCTTTCCCCGTGTAATCCATAAATCAGGCATCGGTGCTTGAGCAATTTCATCATTTTTTTTTTTTTTTTTTTTTTTGCGCAATACCCCTGAATATGCAGATATCTAAATCTAATGTGGATCATTAACATGCTTAACGATGATTTACTTTCGCACACAGAACCCTTTTTAACTTTTAAAAATAAAAATTTTTTTTTTAATAATTGACATGGAGATAAGGCAAAGATGATACTCTACATAGCCTGAGCACTCAGTATGTTCCACCTCTGGTGTGGGATTTAAACTTGTGAGTTCGCAGTCACTAAATTTCTCTAAATCTCATCGAAATATTTTTAATAAGTGTTTGTTTTGAGCATTTTTTAACACTTTCGATCAAAATGTGGCCTTTCATCGACTGGTCAATTCTCTCTGTGCATTTTTACTTTTTACAAAACAAAAGTAATATTTTTCTGCAACAATACGTACAATTAGAATATTATTCTTCTTTTCAATAAATATTAATTTTTCCCATTACTTCAGCCGCACAATAAAGCGCATTGTCCCAACGAGCAAAAAGGCAGCATTTGCCTCGATTCCAGTTTCGAATCGAATCGCGCAATTCAATTTTACGCGGCAAAAAAAGGAAAAGCAGCAATAGGAGCGCGAAGCAAACGGCGGGGCTCTGCTTACATTAAGCTCTCGGCTCGCGGTGCCGCGCGCGCGCGTCAATTTGCATAAAAACAATCAGTCGGAAAATTCTCCATCACAATAAGGCTCGAATAAATCTCGGAGCAATTTATCATAAAGCAGGGCGGCGGCGGCGGCGTCGGCGTCGTCCCTTATTCGGCAGAGGGTCGCGCTTCCTTTGCGCTCTCGGTCGCATTACCGCAGCTGCGCGAACTTTGCAAGATGCTTCCGCAACCGGGGGGAAGGAGGATGAAGGGGGGGGGGGCTCGAGGCGTCGTGCTTCCTGAGAAAATCTACTCGGCGCCCCGTCGGGCCCCCGGTCGCCGAGAATTCTGCTCCTCGGGGAGTCCGGCACTCTGGAGAGGATACTTTAGGAAACATTCTCCCCGCGCCGAGTCCCCTTTGTCTGAGCGCGCTGGCCACTTTTCGCGACGAATATGCCAGCCCCCGTGCCTTTCCCTCCTTTGCATTTTTCTTCGGCTGCCGCTCTGATGCTCTTTGGCTTTTCCGCCATCCGAACTGCAGGAACACTCTCGACGCCGCGCCTCTTTCCGAGACGCAGATTGCATTTTGGTGTCCCGCTATTTTTCGCGAGTAAGTGCGTTTCCTTTGAGCTGCGTGTACAAGATTTCGCACTTTTTTATAAAGCCCTTGTCCTTTTTTATTATCCGTATTTCGAACAATATTCGTTTAGGGAATAGAAATGCAAATGATTTTTTTCCTACCACTTGAAATGTTATTGCCGTGTTAATATTAATATATTACCGAGATAAAATAGGGGTGAATCCCGTTGAGAATTTCAGATACTTCCCCCAGTACTGCATCATTAAACTCCAGAAATTGTATCACTTGATTAGGTCCACCTTGCGTCGGGAGACGGACTTATATAATAGAAGTTCAAAGCTTCATCGTCAGTCTCGCATCTATTCCCTGACATATACACGATAATTTATAATAATTAAATTGGAGGTAGAATATGTTAAGGAACCGGGATTTTAAACGGCTTGTAAGAAATCTCATTCTTACACTTTATTGAATTGTAGGCGATCTAGTACCATCTTTTATTATCTTCATTATTCCAAGTTCTAATCTACATATCGTTTTGATAAAATTTAGATTGCTTTTCCGCTACCTGCACATAAGTTCAATCTATCCGCGTGCTTTTCGGTCTCTTCAAGTGCACCCCCCGCCTCTACGACTAGTTCCATCCGTCACTTAATCTTGCCAATACGCGGTCAAATACAGCTTGAGAGTTATTATTATTATGATCCGCTTTGGAGGAAATCCTAACGTGATACTCACTGCCAAGGCAGTATATTTCACTGGCATCCTGTCTGGTCTCGCGGCCAGGAACAGCGCTCAACGGCCATTTGCAGGTAGCACTGATAGCACTGCGTATTGAACCGCTTGCGTTTATCAATGCTGCATGCGTGTACATATTATTTAATTCTTTAATTTAAAAAATTAGATAAACAGTTTTTCTTGCGTCGTACAATGCTTTAAAAAAGTAGGAAAATTGAAAATAAAAGATCTCTGTTTGTCCAAAGGCGACGAAATAATACGACCGAATGACAAATATACATATATATATATATATATATATACTCTTGCGAGAACCATTATCTCGGTCCGGTTTCCTTTGTCTTGGCAACTCGCATCTCGAGCAAATGCGCCCTGGGCGACGTGCACTGCTTTTCCTACTTTTCCTGTTTTCCACGGATCCTCTCCTCTTCTTTTCCTCCGCCTCTGCTCGCTTCCGTTTTTGGAAATACGACAACTCGTCCCGTTTCTACATCTTACGATGAGCAGATTAGATCTGAAAACGGGCGAAGGGGAAGAAGAGCTTCGTCTTTTTGGTCCTCTCGACTCGTCGTCGCTCGACTTTTCGGCGCTCGTACGGCTTTTCTCCTCTCGCGCTTGTGTGTGTGTGTATCTGTGTATGTGTATATGTGTGTGTGTGTGTGTGTATCAGGCAAACGCTCGACCGAGAAGAAGAGACGAACGCTTTAAGGATCTTCCCGGCGAAGAGAATTAAATTTGCTTGTTGCCATGCGATAAGCGTGCGTTAAAAGGAGAGCGGAGAGAGGGCCGGGAGAGCCAATTTCCTTTTACGCCGATTAACTCGAGGCGCGCCGGCTAAAGGAGAAAAAATCTGCCGCGGTACTCCCGACGAATATCCCGGAGCTTGTTACGAGCTCCGAGCGGAAATTAGGATTCTTTTCGTAGCCGAATTATATTCTGACGAAAACACTTGCATAAACAGCGAGCGAAAGCGACTGCGCGCCTTTTTAACCATTCGAAGGGAGGAAATCAAGAGGGAACCAGTTAATTTACCATGCCGAGCCTCTCGGCCGTCTTGTACACCTATTTAATTTTATCCTTCATTTTTTAGATATGCTTAGTTTTTAAATTTCTTAAATATACGAAATTAAATTATGAAATTAAAACTAAACAGTTTATTTTAAATAAACGTTTATTCGAGTATTTGCATTATTAGTAAAAGTAGTATGCACACCCGTTATGTATAATAGTAAGATGAAATCTAAAATTAATGAATAAAATGAGATTTTTCAAAAGAAAATTCAGTTTTGTCATAAAATTTTTAACGAATTTTACCAAGTAAGCCTACATCAGAAACTAAATTAAAATTAACAAACTGAAACTATTAAAATGAAAATAGACGCCTTCATTAATTTAGTTTTTTTGTTCGGCGATCGAAAAAGGCAATCGAGCAGCAGGAACAGCAGCGCCCGAATCGTAAAGCTCGCGAATTTGTTCCTAGGAAACATCATCAGCAAAGCTTCAGCGGGCACATTTATCAAAGGCTCTCCGCTCCTTTCCCGCATTGTCGCGTTCCTCTTCTCCTTCCTTCTGACCAGGTCTATCTTATTGGTACGTCTCGTCGAGGTCACAGCCATTACAGGGGGCATCTTCCTCTCTCCCTCTCTCTTTCTGTTGCGCGGAAATCGCCGAAAGAACACTGCAAAAGAACGGATGTGTGCGGCTGTGCGCGAAAAAGAAAGATCGAAATGTCAGCTCGGGAAAATGACGACAGAGTGCAGTCGTCTAGATACGTCTGAGATAGAAAAAAATTGATAAAACGATATATATCTGTAAGATTAATTGCATTTAACATTGCATTCACAATTATTATTCAATGCCAGATAAAGGTTTCGAAAAGTTTACACGAGAAGGAAGAAAATAAATTCCGTACCGTCCGAAATGTTTTACATGTTGTCCGATAAAACAGAGGAGTACAGAATCAGCATAAAAAGAAGGAAAAACTAAACTAGAGTCGATAGAAGTAGCGATTCGGTCGCCGGGAGTCGAGAGAGCAGTCGGGGTAAAATAAAAACGGCAAGCGCCGCCACTGCAGGAGAGAGAGAGAGAGCGAGAGGGAGGCAATGGTGATTTCGCGCAGAGGGTGCAGCGGAAGCACAGTAGCCGAGGTAAGAAAAGCGTTGACTAATAGCATCGGACCCGCCTAGCTCGCTCGATCAACTCGCCCCGCTCCGAGTTCTTTATTACTTTTGCCTTTCTTTACACCGCGTTCCTCTTGTTTTTTCCACCCCCTTTCTTCTGCGGGATCGCATCAATCAATTCAACTCTTGCGAAATTTATGCTCGCCGATATATACCTGCGCTTCCAACTTGTAGAATCGTTTTATACGTATTTTGCCATTATATTATTTAAACAGTTGAATTCCGTTATTTACAATCAGAAGTAAATTCCACTGAATTTAAACTTTTGATTTTATTAAAAAATCACAAATTTGTTTCGGTGGAATATAACATAAAAGATGCAAACACCTCTAATACTCTGCATAAAGAATTCAGCTTTCCATAACCTAATTCCTCGAATCAATCCCTGACTTTATCAGCTTTCGTAAGTTTCCGATCCCCATTCCCACCCTCTTTTCCATTCTCTGCTCCGTTAGCTTTGCCGCGCGGCGCAGCCGGAGGATTTTCCCTCGGCTTGCTTTCTCGTATCTGGAGGAGCGCTTGCAGATAGGTTTCCGCATCGTACTTGGAGATTGCGCCGCGCGGCTCTGCCTGCGACGGGGACGACGTCAGTCGAGAGACGGGAAATTACTGGTCGGCGCGGCGCGGTATCCTCTCACTTTTATGCCCGCAAACCGAATGAGAGCTATTATTCCACTCAAGATTCGCGCTTTACTATTTCTCCTCATTTGCTTCGTCGGAAGGACACTTTCGCACCTCCTCGGCAGCTCTTAAAACTTGTTGAGTTGACATTAATATTACAAGATAAAAGGCAATATAATACTTGTGTTCTTTTCAAGCAAGATTAGTTCAAGCTATTTAAGAGGTTATTATTTAATGTGCGTAATGCTTTTTTTAAATGTCGTTATAGAAGAACTTGAAGAAAAACATAATGAAATTGGCAAGAAAATTTTAATTATTAAATTTACTTTATTCTGAATTTTCAAATAAAAATTTCTATCCTGCGTTTTTGCTTGAGAAGGAATCGATTTTTTATTTTCTTGAAAAATAAACGATTCCGCAACCAAGAATGAAAACAAAAACTTCAAACCGTACTTGATTAACGCGCAGCCGTAAAAATAAAATCGGAACGAAGATCGAGATCGACTGGTTCTGCACGCAAGATCATCTCATCGGTATCGCTCGCTTTGACTCTCCCGCGCGTCTTTCACTTATCTGCATAGCCGGCCGACAGGACTCGAATCTGCAGTCACGCCAGGCGCCGCCGCACACCTGCACCTATATCTTCGACACCTTGGCTCGCGGCGCGGGTCTCGGCTTCTCGGAAGAGAGCGACTGCAGCTATCGTTTGGCGAAATCCTGAGAGAGATTAATAGTCGCGCGAGCCGCGACACGTATGCTAAGTGCGTGCGGCTACTGGCTCGGTTAGACATCGCCAGTTCCGCATACGTTATGTACAATGCGTTGCATTTCAAATGAAAGAGGTTTCAAAAAAGCTCCCCTCTATACGACATTTAATTAACTCAGAGTCTAATTAAGAATTGTCGCTCAAAGCATCTTTGAAATTCGAAAGGCTAGAACGAGATTTGCAATTTTCGAGAATAGGATGTAACTAAAAACATTCACATTCGTCGGGCAAGCTCTTTTTGTAAGCCCTTCCCGAGCGACTGATTTCGGCCGCTAAACCGGCGTTATTTATCAGCGATCGCAAAGGGCAGGAAGAAAGGGGTCTGGGACGGAGAAAGAAGACATTCGCCGTAGAACAAGGGGGCCAGACGCGGAATTAATTTATCGCTTGCTCGCGCGTCGCTCGTCGCGCGAAAGTGAAAGATATTGAAAAGCCGACGAACCGGATAGACGCGCGCCTCTCTACACGTACGCGGAGAGGGCCACACGGAGGGCCGCCGCGAGTGAAAAGTTGCGAGCGAAAATATAACGACGCGGCGGCGGCGGCGGCCGCTGTCGGCATTTTTATTCGCATGAGCGAGCCGCGTGCGTTGATTAACACGCTCAATTAGCGGGGAAGCTCAGCTTCGCTAATGACTCTCGGGCGCGCACTTACTTCTCAGTTTACGGGGGATCGTTGTTATCGAGAGGCCCGACTTCCTCTCTGCCTCTCTCTCTGTATCGAGCCGAACTTTGTGTTTGTTTTTTCTTTGTGAGAGAAATTGTTGGTAACTCTCGATATGCGAGAAAAATAACTGCGCGCTTGCCTTAATGAAGGATTCGATATATATTCTTTAAATGCTATTGTTTTCGAATACGGGGACGGCTGCCAGGGATACGGTTGTTTTTCGTATTATTATTTGAAAAATCATTCTTTTAATTAAGAACTACTCTCCAAACGAATAATCATACTTTCAAATTGCGATTAAAAAATGTTTCAGTATGATTAATACAGTTTTAATATAGAAAGTTAATTTGTAATATATTTTTAGTTTAATTATTAGAAAAGTGAAGTACCCGAGACGCTATATTTTGTAAAATAATTTATCTTCAAATTTTTATAAAATTCGTGACGTTAAAAGTGTGCTGGCACGTTTGTCAGTAAAAAAAGCTGTTAAATTATTTTTGAAAAAATTATGTATCTACACTTATACTCTCATGAAATATAAAAATTTGAAACTGATGAAGAAAAAATGATCAATCATGCTTTTATTATTTTTCATGTCTTCATTGGTGCGAAGATAAAAGAGTACGATTTTCAGTAAAATCGCCCAAATAGTAGAATCTGTAAGTAATTTTCTGTGCCAAAGCAAATATTGTTCTCTTTTATCTCTTTAATTATAGGTAAGATTTTGAAATAAATCTGCGCTATAAATTTGATAAAAAAAAAACTTTTTATTTCAGCCTCAATTGAGGAAATACTTGCGTGAAAACAAAGTATTAACATAAAATCTTAAAAGAAAAGTAATCATTTTTTTTTAAACTACCACGTTATAATAATAAAGTGTGATCGAAGAAAAATATATTTTTATTTATCTGTCCAGAGCGTGTTTTTGTTTAAAATATACGAGGATCGACAACCCACGCCAAAAATGATACGACGAAGAAGTATACGGAAAGCATCATAAGCCCGGTCCGAAAAAAGGTCTGTAGGAATGGAAATAGCCCCCGGGCATTCCACTCCGGCGCACTCGGCGAGGCGGAGTCAGGCGGAAAGGGTCTTAATTAAGTCGGCCGAAAAATCGAAATTTTAATCCACGCCGATTTATTCGAGATCGTGCGCTGTGTGTACGAGCAGCAAAGCGTCAGCGTGTTCGGGGCCCTCGGCGAACACACTTACTCACGTATGCGGCAGTCGGTCGCGACAGGTAAATGAATTAAGGGTGACACGAGCGGCGAGAGATGCCGTTCCAACTCTCGTTCTGTGTATTCTTTAATGAGTCCGACGGGAGGCTTGCTTTGGCTCCGGCGTAAGCAAGTCCGCAAGATGTTCGGACTCTTTAGGATGAGGGATTACGTGTTGCTGGGAATTTATAAAAGATTTTGGTTGTTTGTATTAAGAGATTCATTTGTCATTGATTTTCTTTATGGCAATCTACAGAAATAATAATGGAAATTTTTTTATGATGGAATATTTAATAAGTTTTAAGAAACTGTGTTGCAAATAATAAGTAAAAGATGGAAATATTATTCAATCTTAAATGCTAGTAAAGAAATCTAGCGACTTGAAAAATAATGTTAATGTAGTACTTCCCTCACGCAATTTTCTTATGAAACGGTTGAAATCAAGGTATGATGTAAATAAAGTACCGTTCTATTACCTCTCAAAGTTTGAGCTGTTTTTTGTGTTTAGTTTTTGAGATATGTCGATCACTTTTACATGGTATAGAAAATTTGTACAGAAATATTTAAAACCTACATATACAACAAACTGCTCTTACGATCGATTAAAAAAACTGAATACTTATTATTTACTTAAAAACGATACCACCACCAAAATTTCAATCGATTTTTGTGTTTTGTTCTCGAGTTATTTAATACAAAAGTACACTGAGTTTCAACGTCTAACTATTAAAATCTTCGGCAACGCTGCGCTTTGATGAGTTGTCAGCTGTTCTAATAAAAAGGAAGGTTAAGACTTTCGCATTTTTTATTTAATCTCATTAAAGACTCTTTTAACATTGGCTTTCAAAAAATTTTTTCCAACTCAGGCATGAAATGGCCCTCATTTTATGCTAGACAGTAGCGTAGAAAATCGAGCATTTCAAACGTTTGACAAAATTGTTTGTCCAAGCGGAGAAAAAAGTTATTTTTCCCTGCCTCCGGCGGAGCTTACCGGGAAAGAAGTCACTTTTTTTTAATTTTTAAAATTTTTCAAAATTTTTTTTTAAATTTTTTTCTCTGTTTTATACGATTTCGTACGATTTCTGTATACAATTTGAAATGCACGATCATCTATCCAACTTTCTTACACCAAATTTTCATGCCCACGTTGACAAAAACACGATGTGTAACACGGGGAGAAAAGCTATTTCAGACTCGGATGAGGTATTTTCAGCACTCGCCTCTGAATACCTCACCCTCGCTAGAAATAGCTCATTTTCTCCCCTTGTTGCACAATATACTATTATAAAATCTGAATATTATTCATAAAGATAGAAAATTTTTCAACAAATCTCTGATTCTTTTAATGCAATTAAAACGTTTCGATTTCTTATAAGAAAAACTTTATTTTATTTTCTTATACAAGTATTATATCCAAAAAATTTTTAATTCTTTTAATTTATAAAACTGGATAGGAATTTCAGTTTAAAACGTTTGAAATTTATAATCGATAAATATTATTTATTAGTTGTGAAAATTTCTTCATAAAAATCTTTGTAAGACAAATTTTACACATAAAACTGTACCTAGAAAGTATTTATACAATTATATTTATGGTAAGTTCCTTTATTTGCATAAGTATTATACAAAAGAGAAAAAACGAACAACTTAATAGAATATAATTAAAAATAAAATACGGTAAATTAGACAAAAAAAACATTCATACAATAGTCGTTTGTAGAAGAAATTCTACTCGCAGTATGAGAATGGAGTGCTGAAATGATTCACAATTGCCGTTAAAATAGTTTTTGTTTTAATGATACGAGTATTGCGATTTAGACTCCAAAACAATTTTTCAAAGCAGCTTCTCTACCTTGTGAAAAAATATCAATGAATATATTATAATTAAAACCAGAATTCGCCAAACGTATTATCATTATTTTGGAAATCGTTCTTTTCAGCGGCGACAACGTTTTTGCAGTTTGTACAGATTTTCTTTTTTTGTGATCTGCGTTACAAATCGACGCAATAGTTTCGAAGATGCGAATGGAGAACGACATTGACAAGGTTTTGCACGTGATTCATTTCTTATAAAATCTATAAAATCGATAATCTTTTTAATAAGTCTGGTGAAACTTTACACAGAAAACACCATGATGACAGATCTCCAAAATCTATCGAACAAAAAAGAATGCTTCTACAAATTGTATAGATCTCTCAACGACTGCAATATTTTATTGGATAGAATTTTGTTCTTTTTATAAATATACATTTCGCAAAAAAGATTTTCACGCATTGACAACCGGCATTGATTTTACCCTCAGTTAATCCAAAGATAAAAAAGTTGTGTACGTGTGGATAGTGATAATACTAACAAGTGTGCGTCAAAAAACAAGCCTCAGATATAATTTTTTTATTTCATGGAAGTTACATTAAAGGTTTCTTTTAATTACGATTAAATCTGTTCATAATTTGGGTGATTAAGCCCAAAAATTATATGTAACTACGCGCAAGATCATTGAAAACTGTTTTGTGAATAAAAATTTTTGAATTGTGAACCGTTCGTTGTTAATTATTGTCTTTTACGTTGAATTGTATATATATGTAATTTAAAGTCGTTATAAAACAAAAACTAATACATAAATTTAAAAATTTTTATTTTAAAACTTTAGTCGAAGAAGAAAAAAATAAGCTGCCAATCATTGAAAAAGTCCGATTATTCACTAAGATACAGCGATTACAAAATTTTAGAAAAAAAAATGAAATCTGAATATCTTTAAGTACTTCTTTTCATGAGAACTTTAAAGTTTTTAATTTATTTTCTTTATTTCTATAGTAATTCTACTATTTTCAATATATTAGTATTTTTATGGTTTAATTAATACTTTAAATATTCTTTGAATTTTGTAGATTCGTTTATTTTTTTCTAAGCTTTCTTTTCTTAAGTTTCAATTTTTTCATACTCACCAACAGTGTCTCATCTCTGTTCCTGAAGCAATGGTTCGAGACGATTCTCGCAATCGAACGCTTTTACTTTTTTTGTTTTAAGCAAAGACGGTCGTTTCTTAGTTCGTTGCGCGGAGTCTGCTGCAGTCTGCGTCTTATTCTTCTTTTTCCCTCTCACTCACACGCACACCTTTACTACTTCTTTCGTTCAATTTCTTTGATACGCTGATCGTCTTCTCCCTCTATCTTTATTACTATTTTTTTTTCTTCAAAGATTTTCTTTTAAAGCATTATGAATTTTTATTTTACGTTTTTAACTGAGAAATTTGACCTCTTTTCTCTATTTGGTTAAGAAAATTTTAATTTTTTATTTCATAAAATTCTAGATTAAGTAGTTCTAAAAGTTGATATTTTTTTTTTATTTTTTTCGCTCTTTGGATTGAGTTCTAAAAGTAATGACATGTGTATTATAGCATACCATTACATAAAGTCTATTAAAACTATGGTAATAGCCCGTAATACTTTATTTGAGTCTTATTTTTATTTAATAATAAAATCAAATGATCTGCAATAAAGTTTAATCATCCGACTATTTTTATCAAGTAAAAAAAATAATGAATCAATGGCTTCGCATCTGAAAAAGAATAAGCACAGACCAGTTTTATTTTTTTCACCAAACTCGTTTACCACAGTGCTGTATATATGATCCTTACTTTTGAATTTGATTTCTTTCACCTTCTTTCGCTGTTTACCTGAAATGCGTTGTTCTCTAAATGTATCTCTGATTATTAGTCTATTATTTCCTTTTGCCTCCTTTTTTCAATATTTTTTTTTCTCTTTACTTGCATCTCAAACTATATAGATCTCCTATTATTATGTTTCTTGTTTTGCAGAAGCTTTATAATTTGATGTTATGATCGAAAAAACTTGTTTGGCGATATGAACAGCATAAATTTTAATCACTCTTCAATTAAGGACCTACTTTGCGCTTTATCTTTTCAAAGTACTTAGTGCTTTAAAAGTAAATGAATTTATACAACGTTCAATACAAGGCACCTCTCTTATCTTACATATGGGTATAGATTGTTAGTAATTACTTGTTGAACCCCATGCCCGAACTTGTATTAACGTCTTCTTTCTCTGCCAAGTTGTGCGGACTGATAACTGTACAGGAGCAGAGCGATCGGGAAGTGGTGATAAGCCCTCGGCAGGAGTAGCAATACAAGTGAGATAGGCGCGAGAGTTACGCCATAGAGGAGAAGATCGTATGGTGAATTTACGAGTGAAAAAGAAAGAGGATTGCTAGAAGGGGGGGAGGGGAGAGAGGAGGCTTCGCCGGGGCGCGACATTCGATTTTACGACGCGAGCATTCGCTCGCGCACTTATGCGTATAGGCATGAATGCGGGCATCGCCGCGGGTGCTTCGAGGTTTTTCAATAGAATTTACATTACTGGCAGAAAAGGATTCTCTTCTTTGTTACACGCGCACCACGTGCGCCTATGGGAACTCGCGCACGCTCGCGATACCTGCGCGCCTTTTATTTCGATTTTATGAGCAAAGATTTCAAGGGAAACCGAGGATGCTGCAGCGAGAGAAATCGAGCTGGAAGCTCGTAGCTTCTGAAAAATTCTATTTCTCAGCCGCTCTTGCGGTTCTCGGGCATAAAATCTTTAATTTTTATAATCCGGAAAAAATGCCGACGACCAAGTGGAAATTTTTAACTGACTTGAAAATCGCGAAGCGTGAAGAAAAAAAATGTTAGTAGACCTTTCTTATTAATCCGATACGATTGATAAAACAAGTAACAAACCTAAATGTTCTAAAGTAGCAGCATTAGAAAATGATTCGATGCGATAAAGTCGAAGCTCGAAGGAGTACGATAAGAGCAGGCGCCTTTAATCGACGACTCGCTTCCAGCAGCATTAAATCGTGATTTCCGGCACGTGCGTCAGCGGCTTAGCGCGCGTCCAGGACGAAAGCAAGCTCAGCACGATATAAGGAAGCAGACCCTTCTTAATTAATTTCCGAACAAGAACTGTCATGGCACATTACGCGCACGGCCATCGGGCGAATTAACAATCGCCGCCCGATCGCCGCTGTCTTCTCCTGCACCGGCATTACGTTTCCCCGCGGCTTCGTTATCGCCGTTCCTGTTTTGCGCCCGAGCTTTAATGGAGGCTGGGATTTAAATTGCCCGGGAGTTTTTACGAGCCGCGCGCCATCATTTTTCTCTTGTCGTTGATTAGTCGAGCCGCCAAATTGCTAGTTTCGACTTTGAAAACTGATGAGGGATTTTTCACGAGCTTGCGATTGCGATCCGCTGCGACGCGCTTATGGAGATGTAGAGATATTTGAGTTTTATATTCGTTGACGTTTTATATGCTTCAGCTACGTTTTATTAGCAATTTAATAAATATTTTGATCAGGAATTACGTACATTACGTCTTAATAAGACATGAATCAAATTTTAAAGATATACACATAAACATTCAAGTAAAATAAAACTTGTTAAAAACTGAATCAGAAATTAAAATAACGAATTGCAATTCCTAAATCCAAGTAATTTTCCAAGTCCGAGTCCGAGAACGATAAAAAAGAGAATCGGCACTCGAAATCGAGAAAAAGCGAAGGAGCGGAGCAAGGTGAGGGAAAGCGTCCGGCGATAAATAAGGGTCGAGGACGTTACGGCGCGGATGGCCCGGCGGCGGCTGTCGACGCCGCCACTGGCGTTTAGTGAAAAATATTTGAGCTTTCGCCTCGGCTCCCAGACACACCCTTGGCTCGAGGAGTTTGCACGAGCTCGCGGCACGCTACGGACGCGCCGCCGCCTCGGCAACTGGCCTTTTAGGAAATTTTAGCTCTGGGGCGAGGCTTGCGAGCGGGGCGCCCCGGCACATCGACGACTGGTCACCTATGCAGTTTATCCGCTATTACTTTGCAGTTAACGCAAGCCCCTCCTACACTTTTCGCGAGAAGTATTTTACTTTTTTGCTTATCCGCAGAGAAGTGTTTCAAACTGATTTATTTTAATTTGTAAAATATCAAAATAATACGGAGTAATAAAACATCGAATGAATTATTACTCGATTAAACAATATTAATTACATAAATTATAATTCCCGCGCGGAAAGTATGATTTTTGTTTTATCAAAAAGTATAATATAAAGCGTTCCATCAAAAGCCAATCAGGAAAATTATTATTTATCATTTCAAACTTGACACTTATATCTTCCTCGAAGTCATCCCCGACAGCGCGGATCCATCTCACTTCGTTCCTCGCTCCCCTTACTTTTATTTCAGCCGAAACAGCGGCGGACGCAGAAGGCCAGAAAGAAAAGGATAGAACCTCGGAGGAAAAAGAGGAAAGAACCTCCCCGAGAAGGTTATACGCCTTTAATTAGCGGCTCGGAGGCCGAACTTTTCTGGCGAATAGATAAGAACTGCATTTAGTAAGTCCGCAGCCGCGCTGACAGAAGTGTGTATGTGCGCAACGCTCGGCTGTTTCGCCCTGTATCTTATCTGCGCCCCGCTGCTACCTCGCCAACTTCGGCAGACACCAGTCTACGTTGCTGCCTGCCGAATACTAATAAACATTAAAACTCTTTTCGGACTCTTTGTCGAACGATACTTTGAGCATCAAATTACTGAAATTTAATAATACACCGGGCTTAATAACCATCTATTACCAACAACGTAAAATAATTAAAATTATCAGATTTATTAAATAATTGCAAGTTTAATAAACAGTGCAAATACGCCTGAGAGCATCCGAATATATAATACTTAAATTTTGTTAGATCGAAACTGTTGAAGCCTTGAAACCGCAAGGGTGCATCGAAGCGTACTTTTACCGTAAGGCGCGCTATCAGTAATGCGCTTAATTGATAACGCCTTCGAGATTAGCTTTGCTCAAACCAATTTAGGTAGTCAGCCGGCTGGCGATTACGTTCGCGCGGGGCGCAAGAAAATTGCAGGGCAGTGTGTGTACGCCGTCGAAAAATTTACTGCCGCTCGACATGAAAGTCTTAACTTTCTCGCTTTTTCTATCTTCGCCGGCTGCAATTTTTTAAAGCCATTTAGCTCCTTTCGCGTGACCCTCGAAATTTCGTTCTTGAAATGGGAGGAAAACGGCAAAGTGTTTTTCAAGTGCAGCGATCGGATGAAAGGAAGGGAAAAAAAAATGAAGCAGGGCTTTACGAGAATATTGAGAAGTTGTCGATACGCAATATCTCTGACGTTGTAGGATGCACGGTAATCGAATACGCAGAAAGCTTTGTCGCTTCGGCGAACTACTTTGTTCACTAGGAACTCGCTTACGCGGGGATTTTATTAGAATTTTTTCGAATCTAAAACGAAGTAGGCTCGCGCTTTCTAAATTTTCAATCTGCGAAGATAAATTTACTTTTCTTTTTTTTTTTTTTTTTTATAAAAAAAAACTTTAAAAAAAACATGTACTGTTTCCGCGATATGATACTATTCGCAGTAAACACGCAATCTTCGGGAAAAGCTTTTTGCAATAATTTTAATGAAAAATTGTAATTTTGCGAGCCAAAATGGATAGACGCCGAGAGAGGAAACGCGGAACCGCGAACGACGCACATCCCCAGACAAGATTTTTTGCCGGCGCATAATCCGGCTCGCGATATGCGCTCGAAAAAGTATAAAAAGGGACGCGAGGGGAGAACACGGGGTGAAACAAGAAAAAGACGCACGGCGGAAGGAAATCTCCCGAGTGAATAAAGATCTTGTCGACGCCCCGTTGCGCGCTGTCATTCTCTGACATAGCCGGCTTTCGTATATATATATATACATATATATACATTTGGTGCAAGAAGCAAGCGCGACGTCTTTCTCTCGAACCCCGTCTCCTCTCCACCTACAGCTGACTCCACTTGGAGAGCGATCTCATCGCTCGCGGGAGTTGTAGCGAGTTTAAGCAGTCGCGGTAAAAACTTAACGGTTTTGCGTCTCAGTCTAAAGGAGACGTCGCGATTTCAGCGGTGTACCTTTCGGGAAGATCCCCGGGTATATACGGGGAAAAAACGACAGACATGATCTGACTAGCGAGTCCTCGACGTGCTTTCATTGCGGAAGTTACGGATGCGTATATTGTGGGATGATTGTTATTTTTCTTACTCGACTGCACAGAATTGTGTTCGCATCGACATAGTTTTCTTGCTCGAGTCTGGATTGCAAAATAAATTCTAGTTTCGATAAAAGTTATAAAAGCTATGATTTTGTAACCAAACTTTATAACTGAACTTATTTTTAGCATAAATAAATTGAAAAAACACGTTGAACCGAGCAATTCCTCTCTAACCCGATAATCCTGAATTGAGAGTAATATGCATTACTAAGCTCTTGTTCGTTAATAGCCACAGTCTATTAATTCATACGCTGTAGAATGGCGATATTATTTTGATACCAGAAATCACCTCCAAGAGAATAATCAGAAGCCACGACCTAGAACTGTGATACTATACCCTTGTTAGTTGATCTTAGTTCTCTAAACTATCTAAGTTGTTTCCCCTCTGCAATTCAGATGAGATAAATACGCATAACCACTTATTATTCTATTATACTATTATTGGAGTTGTTGTACCCACGAAATAGCCGATGCATTATTAACCACGTTACATAAACTAGGTACAAGGCCCGCCTCCTTTATCACACTTGCCTTACCTTAATTCATCATGCAAACTAATAGTCCGATTCTCGCAAGTCAATGAGCAACGGCCCCGACTGCCTCGAGATAAGAGCGTCAGCGGAAGTTTTAGCAAAGAGGGTATTTTTTTTTTTTGAGCCTTTAGCCTGGCAGATCCTTATCCCTCCGCCTCGTTTATCTCACTTGCCATAGTATAAGTCTCCTCCTTTAATCCCCGGCGCGCGGCAACTTTAACTCGCTCAGCACGTTTCCAGATGTACGCTAGATGTATCTATCTATTTAGAGGTCTTTGGGTTCCGCGTGAGTAAGCTCTCATGCCGAGTTCGTATTGGAGATCGATTGACCCAAAACCCACTTGAACGAGACAAAACTTGGTAAGCTCGTCGTTCCTCTATCCCTTCTCTCCTTTAAACTAAGTGGACATTACTCTAAATTAAAACTTCCGGATCTATCTGCTCTTCTTGAATTTCATTCAATCCGCGCACGCTTTTACTGCAAAGGAAATTGTTTTACTTACATTTTGCTTTTTTGATAAAGGCTTTTATAATTTTAAACGATTTTGGTTTCAATTTACCGTAGACTTTTGTTCCATTTAGTGATTAGTGGGCCGTCGTTTCCAATTAAAGATTATTAATTTGAAATCTAAGCAGCGTTAACTACTTTGAAAATATAAAATTCAAGTTATATTAACAAAAATGAACCTTCGTATAGTAAAATAATAAAAATTTAATGACTATAATTTTAAAAATTCAAATATACTATAATAATATTTGAATAGTCTATTATTGTTGTATCAGACAATATCATAATTTTTGCTTGAATATTCGTTTCCGGGTATCAAAGTGCATCACTAAAGGTAAAATTACCCTGGTATAATCACTACTAAAACTCGAGAAAACTACAGTAAAAATTCGTTTACCTCGCGAGGAAGAAAAACTAAATAATGTTTACAGTCAGCTGATTTTAATAATAATATTATTTCAGTTTTATTAATCGACAATTAAAATAGCTGCAGCCGTGCGTTAGGGTAATGGTGCCCATTAAGATTCAGCACCGTAATCCAGACACTTACCTTACCTGTTTTTGCAATGGGTTGCCTAGGGTCAGGAGTGCCATCAAGAATACATTTTTTTAATTCTTTAATATTTATTAAAAAATAATATTTGTTTGAATTAAAAAAAATAAAAAATTAAATTATATATGTAAATTAAAACAAAATCTACATATAATCATCAGATTCATTAACTGGCTTTTATATTTGCTTGATATTTTTAGTTAAGTAAACGTAACAATTAAATTTGTAGTTAAGTACCTAAAATATTTGTTTCTTTTACTATTAAACAGAAAAAGAAGCTTTATTTTGAAACTATAGTTGTTCTCCGTACAATAACGAGTTTTTTTTTGTACACTCGGCAGTTCGAACTGCACGGGGAAGAATTAGTCAACCGCGCAGTAGAACTGCTCATCTTTCTATTAATAATTATCATGCCAGATTTCAAAGCTAAGAGTAATTGTTAATTAATTACAGTTACATTGCAATAACCGCTATTAAAAGAGATCTAAAATACATTGAACAGTTTTTTGATACCCAAGTTAAACCACTAAGTGACCATTCGAAAAATCAGGCCTTTGTCCAGACGAACGAACACTTAATCCGAACAAAGGCCCGCTACCCAGAATGTAAATATTAATTGGCCATACCCCAGCATAAGCCCGACTTTGTGTAAGTCGGGCGCTGAAACAAAAGCTCCCTGGCTTTGACGCGCAGGCAGCTACAGGAGCGAGTTTAAATCCCCGAAGCCACGCCGCACAATCGAAGCAGAAAAAGATGCTCGAAACGGCGCGCACTCTTCCAATGCCGCGTGCAGGTAGACAGAGAGGCGGAGCGAGAGTCCGCCCGGCATGTTGTGCACCAGCTGCATTACGCGCATTTATACTTGGCAGGAAAGGCGCCTATTTGGCTCGGGAGCACTCGTCCCGGCGCGTACGTGCGCCACGTTACTAATCCACGCAATGACTTAATTAGCGCGAGAGTTCGGCGCTCGGAATGCCAATGCTTTCAGTTCTGTCCATACGCTTGCTTGCTCTACCCTCTCCCTCCCGCTCCCTCTTATCCTTTCCCACTCGAACCCTCTTCGCCGGCTTGTTCTTTTAACGAAGAGCATCTTCGTATACCTCCGGCTCGTGCAAATCTCCTTGAGAAGCGCAAATAGTCCCGGCGCCGTGCTGTTCTTTGCGTCCATTAAATCTAGATTAAACAATTTCGGAACGCGATCGATTTCAAGGCATCGCTATTAAAAGCTTAACAGTCGGCTTGAATTAACTTTTAGAAAAATGTTTAAAATTTTTATTAAAAGCTCTTGCTGATCTACCACGAGAAACTTTCAGATTTTAGACGATGTAAAATTTCTTTACTCTTACCGTGTATTAAAAATGACGTCGAGACGTTCTGATATCGAAATTAGCTCTATAAGTAAAACGTCAAAGTTTCAAAGCATGTTTTGAAAAATGTTGAAAAAGTTTATAAAATACAGGTGTTATAAATGCATTCTTCCTTTACTAATCAAATCGCAATTTTTTTTACCTCGAATGCTTTAACCAACACTTCTTTCAAATCCGAAAGATTTTCAAGAAAGTAAAAACTGCGAACACGTAAGTCGAGACTCCGGCCTAGACTTCGCTCGAGCCGAAAGACAAAGAGCAATCAGGACAATTGTAATCTCTGCGGTTGACGTACAATTACCGGCACGAGGGCACCTAACGCCCGGAGAAAATAACCAATTCCCGTGGTGTTTATTGCGCGCCCCAGCTCTCGTCGGACCGGCCGCGAGCCGCTCCGCGCGCGCGACGCTCCTCGTTGCGCGCGGCGTTAATGAGAAAGTCGTTCTCGCGCTCCTGCCCCCGTCGCTCGTCTTTTTCGTTGTAATCGCGTTCGGGCCCGTCGCCCGTATAACATTCGGCGACAAAGCCCGCCGACGCGTAATTTCGCGCAGCGAGGAAATTCGGGAGCATTCAGCACTTCGACGCGACTCAATGCCGATGCCAGTACCAGTGGCCTCGACAAATTTGCCCAAACTATGGCGCCGGTCAATCATGACGGCATACTTGAGCAAACAATGCTGCTGTTCGAACCATTGCGCAGAAATTTTATAAGCTTTTAACGATACGTTCACGCCGAACAGTTAGATTGCACCTTTAGAAAAGTTTTAATGACTTTTCATGCAAATTTCCTGGTCGAATGCCACTGACGTATATATATATATAAGTATCTTTAAAGACTTACGGTGTTGATGATTTAACGTAATTGACTGCCGTGCAATCGCCTGCTTAGAGATGCATGAATATACTTACCTGAAAACAGAAAACGGAAATTAATTTAGAGCAACGCCTCGGCATAAATCTGACGGCAAAGTAAAAGTCACCCGGCTATCGGTACATAATCGAGAGATTTATATCTTATTTGAATTCTGAAATTAAGCAGATAGCATCAGCTGTAGGAAAGCGATCGATCATAGGGCTGTCGTCGGACGCAGAATCGCGCGATTTCATCGTAGTCACATTAAAACTAATCGAGTCGTGCAATTATCGCGTTCGCTCTTCCTCCCCCTGTAATAAGTACGGGAAAAGCTACCGGCGAAATTCGTCACTCGATATTCCCCCTATCGAATTACTTCGTTCGCGAACGATCGCTTCCTAGGATTCGTCTTCTCGTCGCCGACGAAAATAGTCCTCGGTAATCACCTTTAATCGATTTGATAATATTATTTGCATGCCGATTTCATCCAATCGCGATTACCCGCGCAATTATCCCGCTGCTAAACAAATTACCCGAGGCGTAATTAAAGGATTAAATGGAGTTTTCAGACTGTTTTCTTTTTATTATTTACTTGTATATAGTATATATTCGCAATTTCGATCTGTAAATATATACGAGAAGCGACGTCTTTTCCAATCGCATAAAATCTCCTGCATTTTTTCAATAAAATTTACTTCATTCGAAACCTGTTTCACTGACTTTACAACACTTAAATTATTAGCGCATAATTCAGCTTGATTTTTTTTCGTTATTGGCCCGGCGAGAATTTCAATAAACAAACTATGAAAGGGTCCTCCCTCCGGCCGCTCATCATCTCCAAGAAAAATGAAGACGCGGCTAATTCGTTGAATTCTCGTAGGCAGAGCATTACCCAGAGAAATAAGACGCAGAAGTTACTTCGATTGAATAGCCGCCTCGCGCTCCACCTACGCATCGCGGTGGAACCGCTTAGCCGCTTTTTGCCGCGATCGAATGGAAAATCACTTCTTCGCCGGACAAAGAAGGTCTCGGGGCCGCGAAGTTAATTCGACCGACAGGTCGATGAAGAAAAGGACGCGTATAGGCAAAAAGAAAGAGGGGCCTCGGACGGGGAAAAAGGGAACGCGTAACTCTGCGGCGTTCGCGGGTCGCCGCGAAGATTGCAGCGCTCATTGCATTTAGGTACGTCTTGGCTCGGCAACTCATGGCGCCCTTCGATTCGCGCTCAAGGGAGAGAGCATTACTCCCCTTCTTATCGTTCTTTCTTCCTCTTGTCTGACGCGGCGATCGCGCCGATAGTTTTCAGGCTTTACTTCGCTCCGTGGAAATTCCCTGGTGAGTCTTATATACTGTATATGTATAAACTCGGCTCGCGGCTTCAACGTTTTTTTGTTTTATTTTTTAATCCGTCTTTTGTGCTGAAACCACAGCTCTTCTTGGCTCTATTCAATTTTGCTTTTCCGAGATTTTTGTTACAAGTTTTTCCTATCTTCGGTAATCGAGGGCCTAGACTACAGAAAATTGTGCAATAAAACTTTAATTAACGAAATGAATTAATAAAACGGCCGCAGAAAATTCTGCAATAAAACTTTAATTAATAAAATGAATTATTTATTACGCAGTTTTCTGTAAGCCTTTTGAGTTTATTTGATTTTCCTGGGCTTATTACAGTTTTATTTTAAACGCCAAGCGCCTTTGAAAAAAATAAAATTGTCATAAAAAATATCTTATCTCTTCCAACAGTTTCATTTATATGCCCGACCATTTATTCCTCTTTCCGGCCTTCCTTATTTTCCTTTTAGTTTTACATCGTCCTCACGGTCTCGCCTCTTATTTTCATTGTCCCCTTTCGCGAGCCTCCTTGTATTTTCTTACTTTCCAACTTTATTCCTCGTTCGCCTCTATCTCCGCCGTTTATCCTCATCTCTATTTTATTTTAATACTCTCGGATATATAAGTGCGTACAAGCGAGAGAAAAGAAGAGGAGGAAACAAGAGAACGGAGAGGAAAAACACGACCCGCCGAGAGGAGACCCGCAGCTCCCGACTCTGCTCGCGATCACGTAGTGACGATTTAAACTTTTGCCTGGTGTTTGCTACCCACGGCTACACAAGCCAAACTTTTACGCTCGCACTCGGAGCCTTTTTTCGGAGTTCCACTCTGAAAGATGCCGGTTCATCTGTGTAATTGTTTTGATCCGACCGTACAAGAATTTGGTGAAAGTCATACTGCGGATCGATTAAATTTTATGCTTTGTGCGTAAATAATATAAGTTTCAATTTCGAATTGAAGGATTTTCTTCCAAGTTTTCTTTCGGCGGGGTTCGCTAAAAATTTATACGCTATTTTACGAGGGGCAAAAAAATCTAGAGCAATTGGCTTTTAGGATGAGTTTATAATTCAGGCAAAATAATGACTATATCACTGTGAACTTTATCAGCGGCAGGTCTTTCGTTTAATTATTTATATTCGCGGCGGCCTCGGCGGTAGAAGCTTTCTGAGGTGAGAGAGATAGAGCGAACGAAAATTGCTTCCCCGGAAAATGATCCGTTTGGATCGTCGAGTGCTGCTGCCGCCGCCGCCAGCGAGCAAAAAGAGCGAGGAGGCGAACCTCCTCGGAAGGAAGAAGTAACGTAAAACCTATAAAAAAGGAAGGAGCCAAGGAGAAAGGAGAGCAGGAGCGAGAGTTTCTGGGGGAGATATCCCAGAGAGGGGGAGAGAGAGAGAAAGAAAGAGGCAGTAGGGCGAACTGCGCAGCGCGCCGCTGCCGGAGAGTGGCAGGAGATTGAGTGTGAAACATCGTCCCATCCTTTCTGAGCTTCCAGAGCACTCACCGATACTCGATCCATCGCTCGCTTGCTCTTCTTCCTCTATCTTTTTCTCTTTCCTTCCTTGCCCCTTTTTTCTCCCTTTCGCTCGCTACTCGCCCATCTGCATCGCACCCGCCGATGCGGCACGAGCGCTCTTAAGTAAAATCCGAACATTTCGCGCTCGGAGGACGAAAGAAATGCCGCCTTCTTTCTTCGTCATTCGTTATTCGTTATTCGTTATTCGTTATTCGTTTTCCCAGCATCATTTTACATACTGCTGCTCTTTTTCTATTACATCTCCTGCTTTCTCAGATATCATTACGATAACTAAAGATTTTCGTACAAGCAGTGTCTGGAAGAAGAAATATTTTCCAAATTTGGTCTACTTACAAATGGCTTGAAATGGCGCAAATTCAATAATTATCGCGATTTTCAATCTGAGCGGCAGTACGGTTTCAATTAGAAGATGCAGGTGCAGTCCATTCGGCGCGCCGAAATTTCGACTAGCACATTACGAAAGTTAACAACCGAGAAGTAGTTATATAAGAGGAGAGCGATACCTCGAAAACCAGCGGTGGCTGCACCGATTCCCCGTTACTCCCGTTCGATAATGGAGCGATCGTCGTAGTGAATCTTTCTTTATGGCGTCCCAACTTTGTCAGAGTCGTATATAATCTTACTTATCGCTCGTTTGCCGACGAAATCCACGCGTCATCTAGCGTTTCTCAACTGCAGGGAAATTCATGACGCTCTTTCCGAAAATCGAATGTTCCGGCGATATGCAACGTATGTTGATTCAATTCTATTAATATTTTTACGTTATTTTTTGATTGAAATATTAATACGTAGACTCGGATAAAGAATTGGATCTTAAAATATTAAAAATATTTGTCTTTTTTAAAGACATGTAAATTAATGTGCCTTTGAAGCAACAGAATATTTATGATTTACTCTGGATGGTGTTAACCCCTGAACTTTGGTGAAAGGATCAGGCCGATCTAAACCATCTTAAAGAGCGAATCACTGAAAACTTTGCTTTTCCCTAAACTAGCTTAAATATTGTTATATTATTACTATTTCATTACTGTATTAAAGATTATATAGACCAAGTGTACACATAATGCGCATCGTACATCTTCGGCAAACAGCCTGCAAAGCATATTAGAACTCGGAAAATGCGCCTCGGAGTGAATGTATACGAGTACAGCTGAAATTTCTGCAACCCCGGAGATTATGCCTTAATTCAAGATCCCGGGCTCGATTAGAGCCACAGGTTAATTGATATGTACAAGGGAGTTTCGTAGCCGCGTGGGGTATATCACAAAGTCGTCACGGGGAGCGCAGCGTGAGCTCGCGGTCTTCCTTGCCTGCTCGCCCGTCAAAACGCAGCAGCCGCGGAGTAACTGACACATCCCTTATTGAATGAAATTTCCGGAAAATTGCCAATTACCCCCCGAGTAATGACTTATTCGAGGGGGTCTATCCGCACATGCCCCCGGAAAAGCACCTGCACTTTCCTTTTTTCTCGGCGCGGGTTTACTGTACGGTAAAAGGCACGTCGCGTTTTATTATTTTCCGACTGTTTGCTTTGGAAAGGGAGCGCCTTGTGCGACGCCGTCGAGAATTTCGAGTTTTATCGCTTCATAAAAACCGCGAGACTGCGACGAAATGAAAATATTTCTGGTTCTTTTAATTTTTTTTTACGTTGGCGTAAGCTATTCTCGGCGATTTAAACGAAATTGCCGATTGCATATTAGTTAATTGAATTTTCGCAGAAAAGAGTTTGAGACTTTATTTTTTTTCAATTTAAACGATAATATTTAATTAAGGTAGCAAGCTGTAGTCGGAATAATTAAAGGAACGAGGAAAGTTAATTAAAGTGTCGACGTGGAAATGTGTATATCGTAACGGAGTGGCAATGCATCGAAAAACTACATGAATATCCCATCGAGCGTCAATTTTCCTTCCAGGTGACATTTATATAACCAGTAATTATTTCACATAAACTCGAAACAAAATTCCAATATTCTAGCAGATATAGAAAATCAATAACCACAATCCATAAATACGGGCTCCCTCTCGGTCCCCGGCACACATCCCTCAGCTCATATAGTAATTCAATACGTGAGTTATTTATTGGCGATTCGGCGGTCGTGCCAATATATCGGAGCAGGTGAACGGGTTCAAATAGCCGAAAGGCGGAGAATTGACCGAACAAAAGGAGGACCACGAGGTTTGTTCATGTAGGAAGTAAAAAAACCTAAAAAGAAAAATATTTCAGTTGAAATGGCCGCTATAAAAAATGTACGATATCGAAGTATTGGGCTCTAAATTATTTTCTCCCTTTTAATGGTTTATACGCAGTCGTAAATAAGTGTGAAAAGTAATTAACTCCGTCCCTTGGTGACAGATTTTTAAAATTTTGCTCGAAAGTCATCAAAATGTCCAGCGAACATTAGTCAATTATCTAGGTTTATTGTGCAGCCGCAAAGGTGGAATCGAATACTGCTATTGTCACAACTATTCCCACTAAAAGTAAACCCGAAAGCTGAAATCGTAATTCATAAGCGTAAGGACAAGCAGGCAAGTAGCGAAAAAAAAAAAGTAAAATAATAGGCGGAGCAAAATAAAAGCCCGGGTAAAACGCTCGGCCTCTCCCGCGTCATTAATTTGAGCGTGTCTTTGTTCCGGACGGCGGGCTGCGCGCAAATTCCGCGCGGCGCTGCTACAGCAGCGGAACACTTACGCCTTAGCCCCGGTAATATAAGTCTCCGGGGAGGCCCTTGGACGACTCCGGACGAGCGCGACGCCGAGAGCTGCACCTTGCTCTCGACCGAGCTGCGAGCGAGACAATTGCGCTCGGCCACCCTCCACTCTTTATTGCTTCTATCAAGGTGGGAGTCCCCCACACTCCGCCCCGCTTGATTTATACATCTATAGGTCGCTTTTGCCGTCTGGCCGCGTGCCTGCGCCGACAGAGGTGCCTCTCGGCCCGACGCTGCAATTCCCACCTCCGCCGAGAGATCGGACCCCGAACTTACCGCCGGGATGGAAACGCAGACGATAAACAGAACAGTAGCATTGAGATTCCAATTTATTACGCGGCAATGTTTGCCGGCGCAAGATCTTTGATTGGATGCTGCCGCGTAAAGCGGAGCCTGCGGCGAGACGAATTTCCGCGCTTGATGGTACTCTCCGCCTGGCGTATATACACGCCCGTGACCTTCGTCGGCTATTGTGCTACCCGAAGATCAATACTCAGCCGGCGTACATCAGAATAATAATAAAGTTAATTAAAATGCACGAGAGTGCTTTCGCTGATTAAAATGCTTTTCAATTATTGAACTTCATCACTCGCTTAATGAAACTTCTCTTATATTTACATTCGCGTATAGATTTTAAGGGACCTAAAGCAATAATTTTCGATATTTATACCGATGAAAAGTTTTCGTCGATAGAACGACAAAAAACTGGCAACGGTCTCCGAGTTACAGGATCGAAAAATAGAGAACACGCATGATAAGTCGAAAGCACTTTGCTCGCTCGTCCATTACCGGGGCGCCGTAAAAATGACGGAAGAACTCGACATCGCACCTCACGCAGTCGGTTTATTTATGCGCACGCACATGCAGCCTCGGAACTGAGTTCCTCTCTCTCCCTCTCTCTCTCTCGCACGCGGTTGATACGGAGAGCTAATAGCGAGAGATCGCTGATCCCGTCTTACGAGGAGCACTGCATGCGTTCCTCTCGTTATTAATGGCCGCGGGTGAAAACGTCGATGGGGGCGATACGTGGCTATTATGCGCTTTTATTTATTTAAGCGGCCGAGCCATGGAATGTCTAATATGAGAGATGCCCCCGCGCGAGAGGAGCATTCCGACTGGCGCCGAGGCTCAAAGAATATACCGATACAAACAGCGGCGGTGTCGGTGGCTTATGAAAACGAATACTCGCGAGAGATGCTCGCCCGCACACGAGCTGCGAGAGCTGCTGAATTATTTAGCGACCCGCTCCCTGCCAATGGAGTCTCTGTACATTATTTTGAGATGAACCGCGCAACTTTATTGGTTCGTTTAGAAATAATCAGCTTTGCCCGCTCTCAGTGGATGATTTTAAATTTTTCGATCGTTAAAGCTGCAAACTAGTCTGCAATTAAGTACGAAGCATCATTGTATCGCAGTGAAATCGAGTGCCTTGACTCCTGACCGCAAGAAATTCGAAACTAGCAAAGTTCAACGGTGGTTTTGGACTAGGGAGCAAAGCAACCGATCACCCCCCCCTCTACATAATAGACTTGGCGATGTCGAGCTTCGACTTGAACTATTTACTGCCACCGCGAGATGCGGTACACGTGCATGTGTAGTCTAAACCTGTCAAGTAACTCCTGTGTTTATTTCCCTCTGGACCATAAACTTTCATAAAAACTCCGCTCTGCAAGAATCTACTCCTTTCGGATCATTTTTCGTTATGAAGGCATCAATGCGTTTCATGCATAAATTCACTTTATGGATTTATTCGGATAAAGGATGCTCGTTCTTATATTCTTATTTTGAGCGCATTACGGAAACTTAACTTATATATATGACTTCAGATATTTACGGCAAAATATTGACATTTCATCGAAAAATAATTAAATAAAATTCACTTTTACGCCTTTTTAAACGGCATCGCGTCCGAGTGGATAAATAAATTTGCGTTCTGTATACAAATGGGCGCGTAAATTCTTCCAAGAATATTTGCAGAAGCAAGCGAAAGAGAGAGAGAGGCAGATAGACAATATAGCGCGGGGGTAGCTTATATCGGCCGTAATATTCCTTGACAGCGCGAGCGGCGCTCTCGCGCAAATGGCGGTTATGTCAGGACGAGCCCCGGGATATGCCCCATAAGCCGGTTACTGCGCGACCTCGAAGAGCCGCTCGGCAGCAGCGCCGCCGTAGGAATAGGCGAGGAGCCGAGGCGTCGGGGCCTCCGAATGGCAATAATAATAATACGGCGCCCCACTGAGAAGTGCATCGGCTAACGATCGATACGAGATTTGAATGCTTTAATGCCCTTTAATGAGGAGGAGACGGAGGCCAGATTTCGGGACGAGGATTATACGATCGCGAGCCGGACGAAGCTGCGTATCCGAGCGGAGAGCAGCCTTCATTTATTTAAACGAGAAGCGGACTCGCGAGAGGTCATTTGATTAATGAGATCAATTTCGGCGCGACCGACATCGAGCTCTTTATCATTTTATATACGCCAGGCTAATAGATCTCGCGGATTCGACCACTATTAATTTGGTCAGTATCCGTCTAAGAATCCCGGCCGGGTAAATTAACCGTATAAATTAACTACACCAGTTTTCGTTCCCGGGTAGAAGAATATTTATTACGGAAAACCTGCAACGTGTCCGAGCTCCGACTAATAAGAAAGGATGGAATAAGCAGAGCAACAAATTTTAAATGAGCTTCGGCAGCGGCTCGAATAGAGAGCGGAAATTTAATTTTATGTGTACACAGGAACGCAGTTTTTGGAAATCAGATGCAATAAATTCACAGAGAAAATGTATTTCCGCGCGCGAGAGGCGTCGCTTGAACATTTTCCAGTTTACAGTTGCTAAATGAAATTTGATACGCGCACTTATTTTCGAATGAAATATTCAACACGTACTGTTATTGGAAGAAGCGATAAATTATTTAAATGAAGCACTATTATGCCGCGAATCTAATGATAAACGCCGAATCAGATAGGATTATTAATGACGCGGATATATATGCGCGCGCGCAATCATGCGTAACATAAAGCAACTTAACTTGAAAGAGGCTCGAATGCGCACACCGGGGATTTTCGTCGAATCAGCAGCCATTGCCGCGATTACGAATTAAAAACTAGTATCATCATCTCCGCTCCGATAAACTCGAGCAAATATATAGAAAGCGAGCGAGTTTCTCCGAAAACCCGAGGGATATTCGACAGTCGGAGGGAAAAAAATAAAAAGCTCGCTTCGCCCTCGAGCCGAAGGAAAGCTTGCCTCGGCGTTGGGCGCACTGTAAAAGTCAGCGCCGCGCGGCTCGCGCGCATAAACGCAGGCGGCAGCAACGGTAGCGTCGCAGGAGCGCGAGCTCGTGTAATTACAGCGTGATTTATAATGATGGGCTCGCCGGTGGGTAATCGTTGCCCGGTGACGCGACTGCTGCACTCGCGGTATCTGCGGACCGTCTTAAAGCGACTCGTATATATACCCTTCTTGCTTGCTCTCGCGTGGCATAAGCGTTATGGCATACATATTTTCAATGAAAAGTAAAACCGTTAATTGCCGAGTCTTAATTGGCAGCCGGCTAATGTAAGGTACGTGCGGATTATAAGTGGAAAAAGTTTTATTCGGTATTCCGACGGCTTTGTAAGGAAAAAAAACAAACGTAATTACTTCTTCTAAATTTTACAGTTTTTCGTCGAGTTGGGAATTAAAATTCTACTATTTTATTATTGATTTTTTGATGAGAGAAAGAGAGGAAATACATACTTGCGCTATATATTACTTATGCTAAATATGTTTGAATTGTATTTCATGCGGATTTGATTTTGTGATGGTATATTGATAATTTAACGCTATAATAATTATCATAATAATTAAGTTAATTTGCAATTGTGCGCGAGGTACTTTTATTTTATTCTTCAGCTTCTAGATGACCAAAGTCGATAAACCTGCTGTTAAAAAGGCTTTAATGGCATTTAAAGAAATCTTTTAATGACTCGATCGTTGAGCGGGAAAATTAGTTTAATCCTTAACTCTATTATGCTAAACTGTTTATTCGTATTCCTTTTTTTGCATACTATATAGGTAGGCCGTACAAGAGAACGAAGGAAAAAATAACGAAAAATCATTTGTGGCTATAAAGCAAGCCGTACAAGTCCGAGCTCCCGAAGCCAAACAAGTTACAAGTGAGTTTTACGAGTTAATTCGGGGTTAAAAGAATCGACGGACTTGTTACGATTTGCCGATGCAGCTATACGTATTACTTTCGTCTGCAATATACGAAATTCGAATCTAAGCTGAACCCGCTAAATAATAGCGATTTCTGCCAAAATAGTTGAGAACAAAAAAGCGCAAGCAGTTGGAATTCATAATAAAAAGCAAAGCGCTCGGGGTGAAGCAAGATTTTCCCCATAAATGTTATCCGCAGTCATATAGATAGTCGAGTTAAGGACCGGGAGAGAGCGGAGGCGAAAGAGCAATCGGGGGAAAAAGTCTCTCTCTCTCTCTCTCTCCCCGCTTTAATAGTGAAGTTTTTTCCTCGCGAAAAACAATATTTTTGATTTATGCGTCCGCAATATCTCGCGAGCTGCGGCAATAGCGGCGAAGGAGGCCCGTAGGCAGGGCAAAATTACCGGGCCGCGGAAGGAGAGAGCAGAGAGGGGGGGGGGAGAGAAAGATGGCCGGGTGCAGGGTGCAGCTCTCGCTCTCGCATATTACGCGCCGCGAAGGTCAAATTTTCGGAGGGTGCGGCCTCCTATTCTATTATTGGCAATATAAGAGCCGGGTCTAAAAGCTCGAGTGGCCCTCTTTTAATCGCCTGATTTATCCGGCGGGCGGCGCGCTGCACTCGAGGCAACTCGTTATATTTCGCCGGGCGAAAATATCGCGGAAAAAGGGGCCGGGACACAATGTGGAGAATTCGCTCTAACGACGTTCTCCAGCCAGCGGCTCGTCCTCTCGGGGTGGGGAAAGGGCGCGTTTTACGATCGCGGCGGTGGCGTCGTCGTCGTCGTCGGGCCGCTCTCGTAAATCTTGGCAGGAGTGGCGCGGCTTGACTAAAAAATGACACCATAAGCGCCGAAACGTAAATGTCTTCGTGAATCTCTGGGAAATCTTCGCGCGCCATGGCATATTCATCCCCTGCAGGCGCCGCGCCGGCTTTTATGTATGGCTGGACGGGGGGCGAATATTGCGATTAAAGGGATATGATAGCCCTCGAGTATCGCATCGAGTCCGCCGCCCAAGGATTAATACTTCAGAGTTACCTATAGTAAAACCTTAACCAACAAAATGTCCACCGTATATTTTCGAGCCTTTTGCGAATAACGTTGCGAAACTAGTTTAGCTCATTACTTTATATCCGTCGCTTTAACACTAAAAGCTTTTAGTACTGCGCCTTTATCAACTTTATTATCATATTGTATCGGCCGTCCCTTTGTTTCGACTACCACATAATTACGGATATTTTTTCACTTAACGTTAATTAATCCCCTATTTGTATTCGCTCGAGCAAAAGAACCCACCTAAGTTATAAATTATTGATCAATTAGCCCCGTTAATTAATTAGAAATGAATTTTCCTTCTTGATTTTTAAATGAGCCGGGGGTATATGCATTTGTCATGCTATAAATTGCCGATAGCCGGGCTGGAAAATCTGATTTTAAAAGCTTTCACCGCAATAATTTAGCGGCTGCTCATTAAACAAGTGGCGCCCATTAATTCCGAACTGATAATACCTCGGCAAAGTTAATTTCCACACACTGTCAAAAACAAAGCTTTCTATTGGGTGCGACCGCGGCTATTTACCGCGCTCGAAGAAAAACTTTTTTTCACCGCGTTGCGCCCAGAATTTCTCGGTCTCTTTCCCTCTCCTCGGCGCACTTTGCGCGCGCGATTCCGCGCTTGCTTAAATAAAGCAAGAGCACAGCTTTTAAATAGCGGGACAGATTTTATTTTTTTTCTCCCCCCACCCCCCGGCTCCCCTTTCATCGGCGGGAAATCCCTTTGCGAATCCCCTCCTATTCGTAGTTCCTTGCAGTTCGAGTAGGTGGAGAGTAAGACCGCTAATGAAATTCGCCCTGGAGTTCACAAAGCTAAGACTGCCTCTCCCCGCGCCCCGCAAAGAGTGACGAGTTCTCTGGCTCCGTTCACCCTTCTTCCCACACCCCGCGCTCCTTCTTTCTTGTCTTCGTAATTTTCCTCGTGGTTTTCAGCGCCGAGCGAGATTGCTGAAATCCCGGCCACTTTTGCCCTCTCTCGCTCTGTATTTGTCAGTCTTTCTATCTATTCCGGGCTTTCTGTTTGGCTTCTTTGTAATGTTAAGTCGTCTTGATTATTCCAACTACCCACGTGCTTCTAGAATCTTAATTAAAGAACTAACATTACTCGAAAAAGTTTCACACCGAATTACGCTTACTGTACTAATATTTTCACGCGCTCACAAGTCGAAGGATAAAAGGCTAAAACTCTTTCCCCGTCAGGGCAGATACGTGGATTTCCTTATATTCAAGGGAGTTATCGCGAAAGCAGCTGCGCGGGAACGAGCAAAACATCGCAGCCCCTGCAGCCGCGCGGATCGGCGGAAAACAAAGAAAGAGAGACATTAGCGATAACGACAGTCGGTGTCGGCCCAGTATGAGAGAGATAAGCAGAAAAGAGCGCCATCGCCTTATAGAATTCTCCGTTCGCTATTAGCCGCGGAGATGGCGAGAGAGAAAGAGAGAGAGAGTGAGAGAGAGGGCGAGAGCGATTCTAGGCGCTCCGCCATTCGCCGCTTAACTGCTCGTGAAGTCGTCAAGTTCGGGCCAACTTAGCCGAGGCATTAACGTACGGCAGGCCGCGAGCGCTGTTCTACCCGGGACCGCGGGATTTACTGTCGGCTCTTAATTTTCGTTTCTCTTTCTTCTCTCCCTCTCTATTTCCTCGCGGCTTTCCTTCGGCTGTACGGCGGTGTTCGCTTTAGGATACTGGAAGTTCGTACAGGACTTTTCGCTTATCTATTATTGTAGAAATCGAAATTTTACAGCCAGCCTCCTTTCGAAGATCTTTGGATTTCCGAGTTTCTGTACTGCAATGTGTCGAATGTTCTTTGGCTTTCTAATTTAAAGGGGAATTAATCCCTGCTTTAAACTTGGGTGGAAAGACGAATTAATCCTCGATTTTTTTTTGGAAGTGTTCACTATTATTTGGCCAATTTTTGGCGAATTGTTTATAAATTGGCCAAATTTGGTCAACTATTAGAGAAATGGCTAGAAAAAACTCGTGAAATTTCCAACAGGGCCTCTGTAATTTTTGACCGGTAAATTGTACGCATTCAATGCGTCGTTAAGAAAAAGTTAGATCCTACGGAAAATTCTCCTGACCCGTTGGCAGTTTATTCTCCCGAAATAGCCCGAATAAATAATACCGGAAATCGTAAAGTCGAGTCGATGGCGGAATGATTTTATTAGGTAGGTGTTTAAAATGGATAAGGCAAGATATAGAGCTCGGCGACGAATAAACCGAAGAATAGTCCCTGAACTTTGATCAGGCGCCAACAAGATCCACTTGCGATCCCGGGCAGGAATGACTGGCTAAGGGGGATCGAAGTTATAGCTTTCTATTTCGTAGAATGCGGAGGAAACAAAGGGTCTTCGCACGAGCGCGCTATTTATCTACTTCTCCGCTCGGCGATGCCATTGGCGACGAGGTAACAATGGCCCTACGAGAACGGGAAGAAAAAGGAGGCGCGTTATCGCCCCCATCGACACGATTTCGCGCGAAAGGCCAGGCTAAAAAACTTTCCGAGGCCCAAGGAAAACTGCCGGACCGAAAAAATTCCGAGAAATTTCAGTATAAGATCGTTACGGTGCTCCGAAAAATTTCTTGTAGTTTTATAACGCTGCAGAGGAGGCCTTTTCACCTTCTTATCTTTGAATCTTGTCGCGATTGAGACATCGAATGAGAAATTTCAAATGGTAGGATCCAATAAACGGAGGGGTTTAAAAATAATGGAGGATGTAATGACCGTTTTATAAAAGTTGGACGAAAAACCATTACAATTTTCAATCAGTCACGGCGCGTTTCGCCGGGCCTTAATCGTCTGTGCAGCACTCGATTTTCGCAGCTTTCTTTCGTTCGTGTAACGGCAGGAGCCCGGGCGCTCTTAAAAAAAATCCTACGGAGAGATCGGCAAACTCTTATTAAAAGCGCCCTTCTCTCCCGACAGAGAGAAAAGCGGTAGCGACTCGAACTTTGACTCTCTCTCTCTCTCTCTCTCTCTTGCGCGCGCGCATACAGCGAAATTAATTTCCTCGTAGCCCATTAAATTTTTACGAGCGTCGGGGAATAAAATGACGAGGAGTCAAGCAAGCGAGCCGAGGGAAGGAAAACGAGATCTCCGCGCTCATTGAAGGAGGCTTCACATTGTTAAACCCCCGAGAAAAACAAGCGAATTTATGAATAGTAAATTTTCGAGTCACTCGTTTCCGTGTTCAACAAATTGCGGATGATTATTACTTTCTCGCCCTCGACGTTTTAAGCTCTTATTAGAAGCTGTCGCTGCTCCCTCCATTTACCACGTCTTTCGCAGTAAGGAAATCGGCAGCGGCGGACAGATTTTCTAATTCACCAATTGCGAAATTGACTCGCGTTCGCGGAAACTCCAAGCATCCGGATAACGACACGCTCGAAGGAGCGTGGCAAAAGCGAAAGGTCGCGAGAAAAGGAAAAAAAAAAGAGTGAATTCGCAAGAGGACGCGATAGAGCAGAGGTCGGTATTTCTCATAATGCTCGCGTGACGCGGGGTGACGCGTAATAGAGCCCGCGCCCCGGAGTTGGAACAATTAAATTCCAATTTAATAAAGCATCCTCCTCTCTTTCGCCCGGCGGAATGCGCGTACGATACGGGAGCTCGCGCGACGCGCGATTCATTTCGGAGGTCCGAGCTTTAACGAACTGCAGCAGGCCGGGGGGACAGATCAATCAGGGGGGAGGCAGAGAGAAAAAACGGATAGAAATGGCCCTTTTGTGCATCAAAAGCACTCGAAACGATCGAGTAGGGGGAGGGGAGAGGGAGAGTCGGCGAATCCGCGTTTTTCCCCTTATTTTAAGCCACGCTTCGTTTCACATTTTCGCGAGCTATTCGGATTAATTAGGGAGCGCGCGATTCGCAAGATAGGGTGGAACCTGCCGCCCGTTTTTGTTCTCCAATGTTGTATGAGGAGATCTTTCCTTTTGCGCAATTATATTCCTTTAATAATTTTTTAAAGCGCTCCCTTTTAAAGATGGGTAGTTGAAGTAATGGCTTTATGAACGTTTATGGCTTTTTTTTTCGTTTAATAGCGCGGCAAATTCCCAAAAAGTTTTCGCTATTCTACTTTTAATTAATCCAGTCATATCGATCTAAATGGACGAATTTTAATTAAAATATATTCGTTGACGAATTCATTTATAAATGTATCTATGGACTCGGCAAAGCCTCGAATCGAATAAGATTAATATTTTACTATTTCATAGGTATGTATAATTTATTATAAAAATAACGCAAGAGTAAAATAATTCTTTACGAAATGTAATAAAGCCGCGATTTGTACATTTTACTAAAAAAAGAACCGAGTCATTGCAGTCTTATCTTAACTTTTGCAGTAGGATGGCTCTTTCTTTTCTTGGCTATCTCCCATGTTCGCTCTGGTCAGGTCGTCCTCTATATTGTAGATCGGCGTTGGATTCCAGGAACAATGTTATTTCTTACACCAAAGCCCATTAATAAGCAGTCTAGAATCGGATCGCAGTAGTTTCCGTCTTAAAGTAGTTTCTAACAATCTCACCGAAAAATGCGTTTATACTGTGAAACCTCCTTCTGAGAGAGTGTAAACGGATCGTCACTCTAATCGCTTTTTAAATATGTCTTCGTCAGATAGAATTCACTTGAGCAGTTTTAACACAAGTCATCAATTACAAAATGATACTCAGTACACTCGAATTTTAAAATTTACTGTAATTCGAGGAACAAGCCTTTACTAAAAAGAAATTTGATAAATTTTTGATATTTTTGTACGCGAATAAAATAAGTAAATTTTGTAAGATTTACTTTTCGATACCGCACGTCGGCCTCATTCCGCAAAATTCTTGCGCAAAACAAGCAGTAGGTCAGGAATAAAAGGGTCCTCTCGATAAATATCGAGTACTCGTGCCGCAGAGGAGAACGAAATCGTTGTTTGCTCGAATACATACCGTCCGAAAGCAAGTTCCTCGCCCGCATCTGCGCAGAGAGCGGAGAGGAAAGAAATCGCTTCGATGTACGTCATAATGAATTACTCGTCGTTCGAAAGCAAAGCTCGTATATGAGCGCCGGCGATTTTTCAGGGACATTCCCGTACAAGAAGCGGTCCGCGCATCTGACGTCTCTCGCGCTTATTTGTGAGTCCGATGTTTGCCGACAGTTCAATATTTACGGAGCGGCGAGAGGGTCCGTTTGTCGAGCGAGTCGCGGAAAGAGAGGAGGAGACGGAGAAAGAGGGACCAAGGGGTTGAAGAGCGGCCGCGTTCTCGGGCCCGATCTGCGTGTTGCTGCTGGATTTTTTCAATTCGACTTCGGTGTGCCAACAACACCATCACGAAATATACATATTTGCTTTTATTTAATACTAAAAGATAGAAATACAGCTGATGATTTTATAATTAAATTGCCGGCAATAAAATAAGTAGACTTCTATAGCTATCTAGCGCTGTCTGTTTTCCTGATTGGAGAAGCAAAGATAAAATCGACATTGGAAATCGAAATTGGATTAATACATTACAATAAATCAATAAACGTAGATTCCATCGGGTTTGCACAATGTTCTATTCAATAGAGAAATAGCGTCGAAAAGAGAGATAAAAGGAAAAAATATAGGGTCAATGTAACGTTGCGCGAGGCGATTGAGCGCGCAAACAATGACGGAAGGTACGGCGAGTACTCGCGAAACGATGACTCGAGGTAGAGATGAAAACAAGGAGTACCGAGGAAAGAGTCGTAGGAAAAGGAGAGAGCGAAAGGGGGAAAAAAGACGGGGGCCGAGAGCGACACTTTGCCGCGGGAACAAGAGGTATATAGAGAAACGATTCGGAAGCAATTCGGTAAGTACACGTCGATTTATGTCCAAGAAATAGTCGATAGCTCAGCTCTCGAGAGCGATGATAAAGGGAAAGCAGAGAAAGAGAGCGAACGAGGCGGTAAGAGATCCTGGCGATGTTATTGTACGAGATCGCTGCTCGCTCCCGGTCTCCTCCCATATTTCATACGCGCGCCAGACTCCGCCGCCTATACGTATAGCTTCCTATGTTATGACGTTATTTGGGGAGTGCCTCGAATAGACGCTGCTCTCGAGTGCCATCGAGCCGTCGCTTAGTGTCTCCGTAGCTTGCCGCCTTCCTCCCCCGATCCGGGAGCGAATAGTCGCCGAGTGCGAATCGAGAAAAAGCAGAGAGAGAACCGACAAAATGAGGATCTCCGGAGAAATAGACTCTGTCTTATTTATCGGACTTGGATCGGTCTGTACGAGTGCTTCTACGCAGATTTCTAATTGAATGTATTAGGGGAGGCGAGATTTCTTTTGAAAACTTTCTATTTACACTTACGGATCGAAGCGGAATTCAGCGTCTGCAGATTATTATTACCAACGCGTCATCGTGATCGCTTTCGATTACTTAGAAAATGACAATGGCCGCAGTGAAAGATGCAGCGGGAACGAGACAGTGAAGTAGATAAATCGTCGGCAGAGTGGCTCTCAAACATTTCCAACTCCGGAGAGTTCCATTGCTCTCTCGGCTCATTTCTGATGTTGACTAATGCAGGCGATTCATTCTATCGTTTGTAGCTCCTAAAACGCTCGCCCTCTCCCCGAGCACCCGACAAACGCAACTTATCCATTCGAGCAGGCGCGCCAACGTTTCGCCAAGAAACTTGCGCGAATCTATTGTGCCAATAAATAAATGGCTCCAAGGCCGATTCAAATAACTCAAACTCCTCACTTCCTGTTCTCGGTTCTCTGCCCGTTGAACAGGGCAGGATTCGGCTTGTTCTTCGAAAACTCTTTAAATGTTCTAAACAATCTGCTTTAATTGCATTTATTATCGTCTGCTGGTCGAGGCGACTCGAGAGAATATGCCATTCGGTTCACATCCAGGCAGGAGAAGACGATGCTGTAAAACATTAAAAGCTCCCCCGACATTACCGTCGAGCTTGTGAGTCGAATAGAAATGTAACGATTTGGAATCGGGAAGATAAATCGATTTTATACGAGCGCCGCTCAGCGCAAAGTACAAGACTTTACCCTCGGTTGTAATATGCACAATGAAAGCGGGAATACTGCGTTTATATCAATAGTATCAAATGATTTACGTTCGTGCGAATTCGGAATTTCACGTACATGACGCTTTTATGCCAGTCTTGTAATATCATTGAAACATTTTTGTAACATGTACTTGTAACATGTCTTTTAAGCTATATTGTGGTCGAGTACGGGGTGCAGAAACTATGATTTACTCATCGTTTCAATAAATATGCTATGCATTTATATTGGAAAAAATTGGAGATTTGACATTCAGAAATTTTATAAGTATTGCATAAGTGGATATTATCTTATAGAAAATCTTGCCAATACTAGGCATCGATATGTGAAACATTCAACCCTTCATTAATAAATTTAACGTACCCAATAAGCGAAAATAGCTCATCAGAGTTATTAGAAAAAGGAATTTTATTTGAATAATTTAAAGAAATTTATTGCCGCAAAAGATAAAGTGGTAAAATCGAATAAGAATTGCTAGCGGAAATAAGCAATGCCGCCTTCGATTTGCGTTTCGAGGAGTTACAGCGCAGAACGACACTCGTGCGTTTTTAAAAATTGCGGCGCGCAAATCCTTTGAGATCGCTCTATCGTCTCTCGACATCTCCAGACCGGCACTCTTCCTCGCTCGAACGGCGACGGGCGAGCGAGGTATGCACGGTGTAATATGTGTACGTGGACGCATCGAAGAGAGAGAGGGAGAGAGGGAGAGAGAGAGAGAAGGCGGGGGAAAGGGAGAAGAGATAAAGGGAAGCAGTGCGAAAATTACGATCGGCCTGCCCATTAACCTAATCGTTTTCTTCTTTCCGCGCGCCGCTTAGCCGCCGCTGTGTAATATTGCAGCCGCATTTCGTAACCTTCGCGTTATCGTGATTCCTTTGGAATATCTTATTCGTTTAGTAGTACGCTTAGTACTCCTTGCGTAGCTTTACGTTGATTTGTTTCGACGATAGTGGCGGAAAAAGGTAAAAATTAAATCGCCTTTTAATGTTGTTCGTGCCGTGCCTTCTCGTACGTACACTGCTGCGTAAAATCTTTCGCGATAAACATCAACCTTTTTCAATGGAGGTACATTGAATACTTTCAGATTTAAAAAATCTTAAATTGTTAATTGCGTGATCAACCTTGGGTCAATTTGTAATTTTCCTTATAGCTTTGTAAAATTATAATTCTATACTAATTATACTTACGCTTTATTCGGCTTTAGGGGAAAAATGGTTTGTCTGAATAGTACGTACCTGCAACAAAAAACGAAACTTTTAAAATCACTGACAAAATCGGCATTAATTCGTAAATTACCGATGTCGAAAAATGCGCGTTTTTTCGTTTAAAAGTGAGTAAAAACGTTATTAAAGCCTTAATTGTAATTATTGAAAATTATTGAGAGTTATTGAGAATTTGGGAATCTACCTAATAATAATACATTAAACCTTTATCGGATTGGCTTTAAATTAAACAGCAGGTTAATAAACCCTTCAACGAAAAGATAATCAATCGATCGTTTCGCATAATTAAAACCCAACAAAAAGCCGAAAAATTTTCGGGATAAGGATGCGTGCGGATCGCTGAAAGCTCTTAAAAGAATGCTTGGTAATAAAAGAAAAGCGAGCGAAAAAAGCGTCGGCCGGTGCTCGTCGAAAAAGGAGCGCGCCGCGCGCAGTTCCTTATCGCGCGTTGGGCTACTTGTGAGATAAGAGCGAAGGGCGGGCGGAGCGGCTGCGAACGAGGCAGCTTTTCGCAAGTAATTGGGCAAGACCGACAAAATCGGCGCCGCCCGCTCTGAAACCTCTCTTTAATCTCGGTTCTTGCGTCCCGTTAATTCGTCGCAGGTAGTTCTCCTTCCTCCTTTATCTTGACGTTGCATTAAAAGCCGGGGAAAGGGTAGAAGAAACAATAACGCTAAGGCTGGGATCGTAATTAGCTCTCGGCTGCAGTCGAGTTTCTTACCTGGGCTGTCGATATTTGGAGTGGCAAATCAATCCTTTTAGGGTTCAAACCTAATATTTTATTGGACAACAAAAAGGCAATGGGTATTATAATAACTCAAGTAAGTAGATAGGCTATGTTGCTCCTGCCACCCCCCTCCCCCCTATACCACTCGACTTTTCCATATAAACCCATTAGTAATTAGTCCCACTACTTTAGTTGATAAAACAGAAACAAATAAGCTAAACAAAAAAAGATTTTTTTGTCGCCATCACAAAAAAAAGCAAAAAAAATGAGCCGTGAACAATGAAAATCCGTTCAGTAGGAGCTGAGATCCAGACGTGTATATATATATATATATATATATATACACACACACATATACACACACATACACATCCATACAGACATTTTTCAACAACCATTTATTTTTGTTCCTCACGCCTTAAAATACAATTATAACCGATGTTTCGAACAACTGCTTCCTCTAGGAGGAATTAGCAATAAATTTATTGATTAATCATTTAATTTATAGTCTTTATCTCTCCATATTATAAAAAGATTTTGCCGCCGCCGCCGTAATTCGGATCCCCCCCTTTTGCGGCTCCCCCTGATGCTTGTTCCATTCAGACTCTTTTTTGAGAGTGCTCTACTTTTCCAGGGAGTGAATTTTGGAGGATGAATTATTATTATATGATTATGGAAAAAGGAAAAATAACAAAATATAATTTTTGAGAAATTTTATATTTTCCAGATGAAATTTTATGTGGAACAATGTAAATAACAATTATATATTTACTTCAAGATTTTGGATTTGGGCGTAGAATATTGTGATTGATAATATTGATAATACTAAACATTTTTTGAAGCATCATGGAATTTCTGAAAATGAGCGGATTCTTAGGTAAGTTATGTAAAATAGTCGAATTGTTTTTTATTATTCAACGTGTCATATACGTTTTATAATAACAGTAAAACATTTAATTTTGAATTTGTTCTCGTGAAGATGAAAATGTCTTTTAAGATGATGAAGCTTCTTGAATTTTCGTTTGCACTTTATACAGTTGTACTTGTAGTTGGTATGATTGTAATTTTGACTGTGTTCTCTTATATGTCTCCAAAAATTTTTTCTATATTTGAATTTTGATCCACATATTTTGCAACTATTATTTAAAATATTGTGTTGTGTTATTTCATGTTTAAGTCTGTTTTTGAGTAATTTTATGATAAAATAATCCGAGGAGAATAAACGAAGAGAACTAAAGTTTATTTTGTAACTTGTTTACTTGATCATTATTCATGTTGATTCTTCCACGTTATCAGAATTGTTTTCAAAATTTTGACAGCTATCATAGAAGTTACCAGTTATCTAAAAATTTCTTTCCAAACAATATTTTGTATTATATCTGGATCATCACATTTGTTTTCGGTAAACAGTGGGGATTACGACAACATGATAGAGCTACATATAATTGACCGTGTGAAAATAGAGGTTTAGGAATGTATAGTCCCACTGATTCGAAACTTTGACCTTGTGATTTATTTATTGTCATAGCAAATGCTAATACAATAGGAAATTGTCTTCGATGGAGTATGAAGGGTAATGTAAAATCACCTGTGACGACTTTGGGAAGTAGTATGGCTGCTATACCAGTCCATACGATTGTTAAAATTTCTATTCCTTTACTTAAAAAATAATATATCAAAACAGTGTTCAAGAAAGTTTTTCCTGTACCCCCAGAGCCATCTATGTAAAAAAGAAATTGATTTTCGAAATTATTGATTATGTCATCAAAAATCATTTCTTGATCAATATTTAACTTTATATATAACTCTTTGAATAATATTTCATAATTTTTTTTTCATGAAAAGTTAATTCTTTGTAAAATGTTTTCAATTTCACGAAGTGCTAAATTCTCGGATGCAGATGTTAGAAGGTTTTTATTTTGAATTTTACTGTCAACATTTTTTATAAAATCCTCTCAAAAGATAGTTTTATATTTTTCCTAAATGGTGTTTGTAAAGACAATTTATTAATCATTAAATACCAAGCAAAATATGATCTTAATTAATGTGGAAACATTGTAGAATATGCCTCATCAAATGCATTGAAAATTTCTTTATCATTTTCAACTAGACCCATTGCTACGGCTGTTTCTGTGAAAAAGGAGTAAAAAATGCCTTCAAATTTTTTTAAGTCATTGAATGATTTTGCGACTTTAATATGATGTAATATCAGTTTTAAATGAAATAATTCTTGTTCTTTAGGCAACACGGATACTAATCTACCTAAAGTATTGCTA
>JAWWML010000031.1:10131057-10148772 GCA_035047165.1 Ormyrus rosae | reverse complement strand
GCTAAAATAGTTTTCAACTCTGACCAATTTGGATTAGTAGTCATTGTAATAAACAAATCAGGAGTTGAACCTAATTTCTTAATAGCAGTCATCGAATCTAAGAAACTTTGATGCATGTACCTAGGACTTCCAATATATGTTGACGGTAGAATAAATAAATTGCGTATTCTATCGTTTTCGAAATTTTTCTTATGATTTGAAGCACTTTGTAGAACATGGTTCACGACACCTTTATAGCATTCTATTCGTAATTTTTTTTTATTGAATCTCAAATAATCTAATCCACTATTTTCAATAATAATGTATGCTTGAATAATATACTGTTGAGTTAATCTGTCACAAAAAAGAATCGGACTAAAATTTGAATTTGGTCGGTAAGCTAATCTATAAGAATAATATTGTAGAGGAGTTAAATTTTTATAACTATTTTGATTTTATTTAAACATTGGATTTCATCCTATATCTCCTTTAGGAAACATAATTGGAAAAATCATTGGATCAATATGAAACGAATAGTAGATTTTCTTACAAGGGGGAAAATGGAACTTTCGCACGAACGTGATATGACGCCCGAGGCGAAGCCGAGCGATTTTCCTTTTTTTTCTTTCTGCCGATCGGAGAAAGATTTTGTAACCTACAACAAGTAACGAAAATGACAGAAAAGAACATAACGATACATATATACATATATGCAACGAATGTATTAAAAAACTCTTATGTTAAATATGAAAATTGACATCGACGAAAAAGAGTCAGTAGTTAATCAAAACTGCGATGAATAGAGAATAGAATTCTAAATGAAAAGTATTACGATTATAATAATTTTGCGATTTCCAAAGGCTTTGAAATTTTCTAATACTAAGTAACATTTAGCGGTAAATGAATGAAATCGAGCTGAATGTGTGAAAAATAAACTTTTAATATGGTTACATATTTTTTTTGCTCAAAAAACTTATATCCTTTATAGTAAGACATTAAATAGGAAAATTTAAATTTAATAGAAAATAAAAATTAATATTAATACTAGCACGTTATTACTTTTAATAGTACTTTTCGGCACGGGTGCCGAAAAATCATGCCAAAAAGTCATGATTTTGAGGTGAGAGTGGTATAAAATAAAAAAATTATTAGTTTTATAAAAATAAAGACTATAAATTAAATGATTAATCAATAAATTTATGTTTATTTAATATTCTCTCCCTCTTTTGCTCTATCCCTCTTTCTTTTCACTCAATATATGACCGATATACATATATAAAATCTGCTTATTCGTGTGTTTGCGATGCCCACCCCAACCAGCAACACTCGCTACACTCGTGCTGCAAATGTTGGGTGGGCATCAAATATCCTATGAAGCGTCCGAAAGAGGTCAGTTTAGGTGAAACGCAGGAACCATAGTTTTTGGGTCTATAAAAAAAAGTATTTTAGGTTTACAATTTAATAGATGAGAGTTCACGGATTCAGTTTGAAAATTGAGGATCTAAGGATTCAGAGTTCAGTGATTAAGGATTTAGGGATTAGGGGTTCAGGGCCCAAGGTTAGAGGAATTAAGAGTTATGGATTTAAGGATTGAAGTTTTCAAAGTTGGTGTTTAAGTATTAAGAGATTATTGTTGAAGTTTTAAGCGTTAAGGGTTTAAAAGTTGAGAGTTTAAGGATTCAGTGTTTAAGGTGGAAGATTTAAGGGTCAGGATTTAAGGTTGAGAATTCAAGGGTTAAGTGTTTAAGAATTAAGGGTTTACGGATTCACGAGTGAAGGTTGAGAATTTAAGGGTTGAAGGTTTGATAATTGATGTTTGACGGGTTTTAAAAGTTGAGAGGATATTTAATCTAATAAAAAAAAAATATTTAATCTAAATATTAAAATATATAATGTTTTTTTCAGACCTTAGAAGAATTTAAGGAATGCGAGGAGAATTGGAAAAATAAGTGTAGAGAAAAAAAGATTACTATTCAACCATACGTAGTAGTGATTGGTGATTTTGGAAAAAGCAAGACGGCGTCGGTCATAGTAAATAATATATCTTACTCCTTTGAAGATCCGTTGAAAGCAGTAGAAGTTTATTTAAAAAATTTTTTTGCCTTAAATGTGGAATATCCGTCACTTTGCGGCCACGTCTGATACGTTTTGTGAAGAATATACAATTTATCCTTTATACAAACAAAAAAATTAACAATACTGATGCTAAATTATATCAAATGCTACAAGTATATGCTTCTGCTTTAAATGTCCGGGGTAAAGATTTAGATTTGAAATGTTTTCCTGATTTGTACTCCTTTAAAATTTATGGTCAACACTATAAAAGAAAGGTTAAATTAAGAGAATATGATTATATTCGATCCCGATTAACATCTAAACATCCTCAATTTAGGTTCAATATACAATAACTCTTTAATTTACTATTTAATAATAATATAAAGCAAATTAGTGCTGGAATTTTTCATAAATTGAATGTTGTGAATCCTCGTTTTAAATATACAGCTGGTGAACTTTTACAACAATTAGAAAAGGATCAAATAAATTCAAAAATAGAAACAATCATCTCTCGTTTGCGTGGTAGTGAAGCATATTGGAAGCAACCTAGAAACGATTTTGGAAATGAGCAATTCAAGATTGGGAATGAAAATTTCTGTACAATCTAGCAGCTTATAAATTAGTACTAAAATGTAGGAGGTTAGAGGAAGCCAGATCGTTCGTCTCAGGGCTGTCCACCAGGACTCGTCATTAAGGCTGACGATGGACAAACATTACCCCAGACGCCAATAAGTACCCTCACCGAGCGCAGATAACTATATCCCTGAGTCTCGACTGGTCTGTTAGCGAGCGCGACAAATCAGCGCTATGCCACCTAGCGACCAGTCGAGCGGGCACCCAAAAGCGCCCAGACTCATCCCAGTCCCCCAAGGCCTTCCTCCAACACTCCCACCACAAACATGCCTACAAAAAATACTAGTAAGTTATAAATTTATGATAATATTCGCATGATAATTGTAGCGACACTTAAATTGAATGTTTTATTTTAGATCTTAAGTAAAACACAAACTTAAGAATATCAAATCATACTCCACTAGCCGATGTAACAAATACAGTTGAAAAAGATGATGGTAATAATGATTTAGATTTGATACCTGAAACAGCTGAATGTAAATATTTTAACTAATTCACAAAAATTATTAATAATTTATTTAACTGTTATGTTAATATTATTTTACATGTAGTAGATAAAGAACTGAAGAGAATTATAACAAAAATAACATCTACAGGAACGTCATCTTTGAAAAATTTCACTTCCGTACATGGAGTGAGGAGATGAGGGAGCCTACAATTGTGCGAAAAGGTGGCACAGAACCTGAACATTCGAGAACTTTCTAGAATCTTCTATAACTTTTTAGAACCTTCTAGAACTTTATGCGTCATATTCTCACCTGCACAGGTGTGTACACCTGTTGATCAAAGTGGTGGGGGTAATGGGTTTATATGGAATAGTCGAGTGGGGGGGGGGGGCAGAAGCAACACAGCCTATCTCACAGCGAATTATTGCACATTTAGACTAGAGAAAAACGCAGGCACAGGCACATTAAAAATTCAATCGAGCAGAGGTGAAACGTAATAAATCAGGAAGTAGATATTCGTACGCGAAAGCTGCAGACATTGTATCAATTTCAGCGCATGATAAATCGTGCCCCAGTGTTCCAGAACAATAAATCTCGTCGCTCAGCCGCGCGCAATAAAGAAAAGGCAAAGTCCCACAAGTTATACTTCTAAATTCTGCATCTTGCGCAGCGGAAAAAGCAGTGACCGGGCGAGGATGCGAGAGAGGAGAGGGTTAATTCGAGCCGCGGCTGCAGGCTGTTTACATGCTGCGGCCGGTGATGTATTCGCGCCTCGGATTCACGACTTCTCCCTCGACCACCCACGCCGAATCCATAGCTGCAGCTCGCGAGTCAGCAGCCGGTAGGTGTTTGCGCGCTGCGAGAAGATCCGGACACGGGTAATTACAAGCCATGAAAACGCGGCCCCAGGGACACCGCGCCGATACTTCTTTCCCTTCCTTTTTGTCTTAGCCCACGTGCGCCTTTCTTTCCGCGTAAGAAAACTGCGCGAAAGTATAAAGCTTCGCAAGATGCATCCTATAATATGCCCGGAAGAACGTTGGAAGTAGCCTGCAGTCAACAGGTAGAGCGACTCTATAATTCTGGCAGTTTTTTGATAAATTCAGCGTGTAAACGGCGCCTAGTAAGGAGACGTCCGGCTTGCACGCGTGGTCAGACACGCAGGCATGACAAACTTGTTTCGCCGCCTCTTGCTTTGCATTCCTAAGGATCGCAATAAAAAAGATCTTGCCGGAGAATAAAAGGGAGAGAGGAGGAGGGAGAAAAACAAGGGGCCAAGAAATGAGCGAAGATTAAGCTCGAGATTATCGTGCGTGCGGATGGAAGCGAAGCTGCCGCGCGAGGCCGCCTGAGCCCCCAGGAGTATCGTGTTCGACGATTACAAAATCATGCTGCTGCGGTTTCCAACTCTCTTTCGCTGCAGCGGCGGCTGCAGCCACTCGCGTCTTTCATGTATTCCCGCATCAAGTACACGCTTACGAAATGGCTCGTGTGCTAAAACTTTTTAGATTTGCATAAACAAATTGGATTCTTTCGAAATTACGCAAAGCGAGCAGTGGTGCTGCCGCCGCTGCTTTATCATTTGCATCTTGCGTCCGGAATCGAGTTAACTTCGCGGGAAACTTTTTTAGTTTGATTATTAGAGAGCCGGGCGCGGCTTAAAAAACAAAAATTTCTCGCCGTTAGCGCAAAAGGAAAGTTCGACGGCCGGGGTGGTAAAACGTCGCGCCGTCGGCGTTGCTCGGCAAGAAAAACGACAGGGTTAATTCGTTATCGCGGCCGGGCAAGATTAACGAGCCCGAGCGACGGTCGGCGCTTAAATTCGCGGTACAGGCAAGCCCCGGACTCGTGAATTTCGAGGTCGACGTGAGGTTCTCCGCGGGGGCGAGCCGCAGAGGTGCGTGCTAGCCTCTTGAATCTTTGATGCCGGCCGCGCTTAGAACGAAGCCCGCTTCCCCCTGGAGGACGCGCGGGAGGGTGAGACACCGAGCAGGGCCCGCCGCTGCGGTAGTTGCCCAGGCCGCGGAAACGCCCGGGAAATATATATGACGGCTGGGCTCCCTCTCCCGGTCGCGACGCGGCTCGGCGAATCTGCTCCTCGCTCTCCTCACCCCCCTCCCCCTGACCGAGCTATAAGCGACCGCTTAATTGATCGTTATAGGGCATTCGACTGGATTATCGTTCGTGTCAGGAGTGAGCGTTACGACGGACAAACGACGCGATGATACTTTTATGCGAAAACTCGAGCCGATGATGACCCACTTGAAACTCCAAGACTTTTCCGAATCTTCTACCTGGCCGCGCTATAATCATCAAGAGTAAGCCTTCTCTGAAAGGCCGTTAAACATTACGTTCTCTTTCGCTTACAATTACTGAAACATTTAAGGTTCAGGGGTACTTATATTCGTCAAATATCTCCCCAAGATGGGAAGTAAGCAGCTTATATAATAAATTCCATCAAGTGTCGGATACTAAAAGGGCATGTTAAACAGCGAGGAAATGAAGAAACTAAAATATTCAGATTCAAATTTGCCGACATTTGGTAATAACCTTCCAGGCTGTACTTTAGTGTAAGATATTTCACGGGCTATAACGTCTCGGAAAATCGACATGACCCAGATCCGAGCGGCGCTCTTCGAGCTTCCAGAGGACCAAGTTGACTGGATTTTCCGTGCGAAGGCTTGTGAATCATAACCTGAAGGAAAGGAGAGAAGAGAGGAAAAGGACACGAGGAGCGAGCGAGAAAGAGAGAGAGGGCGAAACAAGCCGCACGTCTCAGCGCGAGGGGGAAACACTAAAATGCAATTCCGCGCAGTACATTTCGGCTTTAAGGTGCAACAAACGATCCCGCAACAGCGCGATAACGAGGCCGTGAGGTGGCTTGACTGGCCCCGCGGAAACGCTAACTCCTACACAACGCAGCCGCCAGACCGACGCTCGACTTGTATAACACAAAGCACGGAAACGGTTACGTGAAATCGAGCGGCACACCGCTGCTGCCGCGGGACGAACGGCTCCCCTGCTAGTGATTTTTCCCCACTGATTTTGCAAAAAGCTCTCTCTCCCTCTCTCTCTTTTGCGCTTTTCTCGGCCTGCGAAACGCACCATTCAATTGTGTTTATACGCTTAATTGCGAATTTTATATTTTTTATACAAGCTAACGATAAATAATTTCTCTTTGTTAAATTTTCATAATGTTATACCGGCACTTTTGAAAATTTTTCAATATTTCAATTCGAAATGCTTATTTTGTTTTTAATAAGTACAAGTTCAAGCAACATATTAATATTGCATAAGAAAACTGATATTTTAATCATTTTGAATAAACTTTAGTTTTATTTCAAAGAGAAATTGTCCATTCATTTGAATCTTTATAATACCACGTGATGCGTATTATTTATAAAATATCAATTAAATTACGAATAATTTTGTGTATTATTGAGGCAGAATCCCCGCACTATTCAGATTTATGTAAAAGCATTCCCTTAAAAATAAAATGTACAAACTGCACGACTCTTAAACGAAAATCTTATTTTTATGGCCCATTTTCTGAGCATATCAAGCGTAAATGAATTGAGTTTACGACCCAAGATAGAAATAAGTGCAACATAAAAAAACTCAAACCTTAATTCTTGCAAGAGAGAGAGAGAGAGAGAGAGAGAGACGGGGAGAGGGAGAATAGAATAAAGGAAGAAAAAATACAAAAGACGTTATCCTCGGCTCGCTTAAAGTTTGCATGAACTTAACTTCTTAACAACCTGTGTAATTCCCCAAGACGCGGTCGCAGATAGGACGAAACTAGTTCCCAACTATTTAACGATAACTTGAAAAAGCGAGTCTCTTTTAAGAAAACTTATACCTACATTTATATCGGGGAAATTCTTTGATTCGCTTCAAGAGATGTATTGTACTCCGATAAAGTGCGATTAATCGTCCAAAAGAGTAAAATCACTGAAAAAGATCAGTTCTGAAAAAAAGGCGAAAGGCCTTCTTTCGCGTAAAACATTTATTTTTATTTCTTTGCGACAATGCTCATTTAAGAATTTTAACAATAATATTCAACTAACAATGCGTTGAAGATTTTACATTAAAAAATTTTGAATAAAAGCATTAAGAGAGGACAGAAAAAAATACTTAACCTAAAGTATATATACAGAGGGAAGCGTAAAAAAAAAGCGAGAAAAAGAAAAAGGCAAAGAGAATTAAAAGTTTTTCAGTCCGACGGGAGAGGAAAAAATAACGGCGTCGGGGTTATTAAGTAGAAAACAGCGCATCAGACGCAGTCTTGAGGGTAAGTGACAAGAGGGTCGCTTGTTTGAGCAGCACGCATTAATGAATGTGCAAAGCAAGCTGGCGTTCAATTACAATGGTTAGAGAATGCTTTGCTTACAAGCGACTGCACAGACTTACAGCGCTTGTCATTAAAAAGATTCGAGTCTTTCTCAGCGCCCTGCTCTCGAGTGTGCCCTTGACATTTTTACTTTCAATTTAAAACAATTCGAATTGCGCTTGCCGAGAAAAACGTCAACTTTCCTAATTTCCATTGGCATGAAATTTATTGTTACATTTCTCAAGAAGATATTGAATGTCAGGGTTTTGGGAAAAATCCATCGAGGCTTGTAATAAAGGCTGTAAAGCCGGGAGTTTCGACAACATTCGGAAGATTAACGCCTGGAAGACGGAAAACAGACTCCGGCAGAAACAGGAGTCGGCGAGGGCTCCCCAGCAGCATATTGAGCTGTGCAGAACAGCCGTCGAGGAAGGTGTCAAAGCGAGGGCCTGCAATTAAATGAAGAGGCGCGCGGCCGAGCCGCACCAATAACGCGTTCGTCCCCGGCGACAAGTTCCCTTAGTCCGCGCTACTGATTAAATTTTAATCCACTTCTAATTAGATTTTTTTCTTCCTCCCCTCTCTCGCTCGAGAAAGGACAACGCGCCGGAGGAGGCAAAGAGTCAGCGAGGCGGGGAAAAATTCCGTCAGCCTGCTTTCTTTCTCGCTTCCTCGTCCTCCTCGGCTCGGTAAAAGGGTTTATTTTAATCGAAACTTTTTAACGAGGATCGGTTGTCGGACATTTTAATGCCATTAGCGCTCGGAGGAGGGGGAGTGGGGCGAGGAGATTTTTGCGCGTAGAGAGGCGAAGACGTTGGACAATATCGCCGGCGACGGCCACTCGGGCTTTTCTTTTAGCGTTGCAGCAGGCTTACGCCCCTCGCAAAGAAACTCCGTCCTCGGGCGTCTTAAAACGATTACAGTAAATAGAAGCTAAGGGACTGGCAACACCGATAATTACTATTGCTGCACTTTTAAACTCCGCTTGACTTTTGAGAGCGTCATTGTAGGAGAATTTTAAACTTTTTTGCATCTTCCGTCATGTACTAAGGACTTTAAACGACAACTTTTATTACTCGGAGATGAGTGTACTTTACTTCGCTCGACTAATGATCACTCGTAAAGGCCACTTTTTGGTCATTTTAACAAACTTCACTGAAAACGTAATCGGATAGCTTCTTTTTAGTTAAAAAGAACGCGTTTAATTATAATCCTATCAATTTTTAATATTTACATAAAATGACTGTAGAATTCTTACAAGGCAACTATTTCGAAACGTTCGATTGACAAAAAATTAACTTGCGTCGACTTTTTCATTCATTTTATTACAAAATTTCAAGAGAAAATCAAAATGACTCTTTTAAAATGTTAACTAATATATTTAAAAAAACAATGAATTAATGTTATTACTAAAATGTAAACTACCAGAGCGAAGATTAACTGCTGGACGAAGAGATATACATGCAAAAACACCTGACCTGAGCAAAATGGAAACTCGCACACCCTTTCTCAACCCTAAATTTCAAACCACACTTACTCGTCTCGTAAATGTCTCGTCGCATGCAACTTTGCAATACTCCACGTGTATACGACCCTTCGGGACGTAAAGATACAAGTGCATAAAAATAAAAAAAAAAAGTTGCATTTTCTATTTCAAATTGCTACCAAGCGAGAAACTGCGATTATATATCTTTCTTCGCGTGACGATCTATTATAAGTGTCAAACTTCATTTGAATCTCAAAGATGATTTTTGTGCGTAAATCTGTTCTCATTAGGACGATATTACCTACACCTACTGATGAATATCGAATTTCATTTTTTGTTTTTATTGTATTTATGTTGAAAACATCACATTTTCAATGTTGTTACTCAACTTATTCATTTAATCTTTTTCCAAGTTTTTAAAAGTATGTCGACTTAGAAGTTTCCAAAACTTTACGCGTCTATCACCACCAATATATATTAAAAAGTAATCAGGCATCCAAAAGATATTCAACATACTAAACGCCGCGTCAGAATTTTGGCAACAAACAATCCTAAAAGCCCAAGTATGCAGATGCAAACTCAATAAAACAGCGTATAATAGAGTCTAGAGCCGGAGTAAATTTTATTTAATCTGGACACAGTCCAGTTGTTCGACACGATCATGATCCAAGTGGCGAAGCGAACCCCGCCGATATATCGCCTGTCAGCAGTTAGAGCGCATCAAATTCCGACTCCATATTCCAGCATAATAGCAGGAAGCATTAGTCCCGCCGAAGGAAGCTCCTAATAGCAGATTCGTTCGTCGGCGAGTAACCCATGGAAAGAGGGGAGAGAGGGCGGCGGAATAGGATAGAAGAGGGGGGAGAGCGGGGCCGATCTCTTAATTGAATTAGCCGTCCGGAATTAGCAATTTCAGATTAGCCTCCGCCCGGGAGAGCGAACTCTAACCTCGGCTTCCTGACCGTCCGCTATCCTGTATACCGAGAGGAAAACCTGTGCATATAGCCCGCGCGTTCCTCTCTCGCTCTTTGCGGCGGAGTTTTGGGCTTTGGCTGATGCCGCTCTCTCTCTCTCTCGCTCTCTGCCGCTGCAGTCGAATCCTCTGGAACAAAGTCGGGAGAGTGAATAACTTTTCTGGGGTGATGGAAGGAGTGCAGCCGAGTGGCAAAAAACGGACCGGCGGTTTTGCGTGTTTCCGAGTTCCGGGCGTTAGCGAATTCGCAGCCGGGGCCAACTTTCTGATTGATTTAAATCTTTGCTGGATCGGCAATCCCCCATGACCGGCTTTTGTTTTATCCCATTCTTCGGAGCTTGATTTAAGCGGCTTGCTGTCGTATTTAAGTCTTGATGAGCAAGATATTTGACGCCATCGAATCTATTTTGCGAATCCCTGTTTAAGAGATTCGAAAAACTAAATTAGTCATTTCCATTTTATTTCCATATAAAGTTAAACTTGCACAAGTTCGAAAAATTAACAATTCAAAGAAACTACCTTATGTTAAAAAATCTATTTATATAACATATCTTTTTATAATATGAATCCCAAGATTGAAGCGCCGAGTCATTTTACAAGGAACATTTGTTAATTGACACCAAAACGCCGCCGAGTTTGTGTGGCCAAGTGTCAGGGACTAACGCGAAATAGCGATCGAGACAAGGTAAGGGGTAATAATATCGCATAACCGCAGCTACTTCGGCCGCGCACCTTTGCGTCTTAGGATTTCGGCACAGAGGCGGATATGGCGCCAGACTCGCGTGTTCTTCGACAGGCAAAGGCTCGAGTTACGAACTGTAATGTGTCTAAAAGCATTCCCTCGCAGGCAGAAGGATGAAAGAGAGAGAGAGAGAGGGGGGGAGGGGGGGAGCGGAGGTAAACGAAAGAGAAGGTAGAAATCACGATTATCGATAAACTAATTTCCGGTCGAGATTGATCGCGCCCTGGTGTCCGTCGTGCGCCCATCATTTTGATAGCGGCAATTTACCCTGTATACCGGCAGACCGTCGGAGTGATTGAGTTAAGAGAGCAACTTTTTCGAAAACTTTAGTTTCGCCGAAAATTTCATTTTTCATGCAGGTTTTCACTGTTTTTTTTTTTTTTTTTTTTTTTACAAACCGGCTCGTCCGATCGAAACATTTTATTTAAAAGAAATTCGCCCCTTTTTCATTTTCGATTTTAAAAGTTCCTTTTTCCTAAATAAACAGAGTAAAAAAAATAGATTTTTAGTTGAAAATTGTAAATAAGATGTAAAAATAACGTTTTCAACTCAAAACTATAATGGTACATAAATCAGCCTACATCATACTTGAGCATTCAATAACGTAAAATACGAATAATATTATTCAGTAGGAAAAGAAATAGGAGTGACGTCGAAATCCCAGATCCGCGCACACGTATTCACCGAGAGGTCAGCCCTCGGCCGAAAATTCTCCAATTTTCGCGAGAGGCTGCTAGAAATGCAGCGACGGCAGAATAATATATCGGACACGCCGGACGTGCTCCCTCGTTTTTCTCTCCTTGCTTTACAGCCTTTTTCGTCGGCCCCGCCGCCTTTTTTTTCCAGGGCCTCGCCGAGAGATCTGCCGCTATTAAATCATATCAAGCTCAGCCGGCAATTATTTAGGTATTAGCACTCCCCCTCCGCCGCTTATTCCAACTTTTCTCGATCCCCCGGCCGGCCTCTCTAATGCCAACAAAGAATTCACTTAATCGCCCAAATGGATATAGTTATTCCGTTCCGCTCGGACTCTTTTGTCGGCTCTTGAATAAAGCTTTCTGACTATCGTTTTCGATTATACAAGTTATACTGATGTTTAAGTGCTTTGCAGAAGCGCAAAAGATAATAAAATAGGAAGATAAAAGTTGCGCTTCGAGCACTAGAAAAAAGGCCAGTACAAACAGCGGATAAAGAGTAAAATTTAGAGAGAGCAGAGAGTCGATGCGCAAGGAAGATATGCGAGGTTAAATCGAAGCCCGGCAAGATAGTCAGGCATCCCTCGGCTTCATCGTTCAGCATCTTCTTCAAGCGCTTCGGCCACTTTGTCGTCTTCTTGTTCGCCTCCGTCTCTTTCCCCTCCCGTTACTGGCGCTCGCCTCTTTTGGCCCTGTTTCCCTTTGCTCGTTCTTTTTTCGACGATTTCTTCTGCAGCGGGCGTTCCTTATCAGGACATTTTTATGGGAAAGAGTTTTTGCCTTACGCCCCCGCACAGGCCGCTTTCTCAACTACCGAGGCTCTCTCCTCTCGCTGCTCTGACGTTTTCCACTTTGCCTCGCCTCTCGCTTTAACCATCCTCGACTCTTCAGGTCTGACACTTTCGTTAACCTCGTATGAATGATGAAGCTTTGAGGGACTGGAGTGATTTGAGATGCCTGCATGCTCTCTCCCTCGTTTTCCTCTCTTTTTTCAATGATTTTTAAACTGACCCGCGGCGATTGCTTTTTTCAATGGAGAAAATTTCATTTTCAGCCGGCTGCCTGGCAGGGATAATTTTTTCAAAATTTATTGACGCGTAAAGTATCAAAAATATCGAAGAGCTACTTTTAAACAAATTTATAAATACTAAATTTTCAAGTTATTGAAATTGCTGAATAAATTTACGGGGGCTTAAAAATTGGCTCTTAAAATAATTTTAATAAAAAGAGAATTTATTATGTTGAAAATATAATCTTTAATAAACGTGCTCTTATCGTTCAAATAGTCGGAATAGGCAATTATTTAAAGTAGCAGAGAGGGGTAAAAAAAATAGCTACACCGTAAATGTGAAAGAGTAAAAAGAGTATTAGTTACAAAAATATCAGCTTGCAAAACCCATCGACCCCCCGGCACGAAAAACGCACGTGTAACGAGAAAGCAAGGAAGAAAAGAAAGCCTAAAAAAGGGGAAAAAGACTTGGAAAAGAGGCGAGAAGCAGCAGCAGCAGCAGCAGCAGCGACAGACAGCGGGTAACCTCGTTTGCACGTAAATGCAGATAAAGTCGCGCTCTCCGTCTCTCTCTTCTCTCTCGCTCTCAGTACTCAGACATGTTGCAGCGCAAGCTGCTTACCGTCTCGCAAGACAGAGAGGCAAAGTTGCCGGCGTTTACCGATCAATTGACTGGCGAGGTACCCGCGACGACGACGACGACGACGACGACGAAGACCCGGAAATAGACGGGGAACGCAGGCATATATATCACTCTACGGCATCGCACCCGTGCTTATACGTAACGGGAGCGTCAAAAAAATGAGCTACACTCCGAAGCGTTGACGCTGCGATTCTCTCTTGATCTATGCCCGCGGAGAGCAGCTGCTCCGCTCCTGTATAGGAGCCGAGAAATATAAGCGGAAGAGCACCGCTCGCAATTGGAGATCGTGCCAGGGTTCTTTGATTTGCATTCGAGAGCCTCTGCTAATTCAACGTCTTGTGCTGCCTTAAGGGCAACGATTGAGTGTTTGGCATCGAGTATAAGCAAAGTGGATGCCGTCTAATTGAGAAACAGGCTCGGTATCCCGAGGATGAAAGACGAATTTCAAATATGTTGAAGAGCCCAAAAAGCTGCTGTATTTAATCTGCAGCTATATAAAAAAAACCGAAATTGTCATTCGCAAGTATTTTTTAATTGAAAAATAATGAATTCGCATCGCACGTTGTCAAAATTCAAAACGAATATTTGCACGAGTAGAAGCTACTAAATTGCAGAGATTCCGAAGCATTCGGATTACGAGACAATATTTATTCAGTCCCCCGAGCGGCTCTCCCGCCATAACTAACCAAAAATGCCAACACTTTATACATCGGTGTAATGAAATTCAAAAGTAACATAATAGCCTGCGCTACAAAGTGACCATTAAAACCCGTCGGCCACGGCGATCCAGCACACGAGTGGGTTTCTTGTGTCACTAAAAAGCGCACAACTCATCGCGACTCCAAAGCCAACAGAGAGCGAGAGAGAGCGAGAGAGAGAGAGGGAGAGGAGGGAAGAACAAGAGTACTGCGGCAGCTTTCGAGTGACGAGCGCTTGTAATTCATCGACTCTGGCTCGTTTTATGCTCCGGACGCGCGGCTTAAAAACCCTTCTTCTGCAAAGGGAAAAATTTCGCAACTCAATTACGGAAACCTTATTTGTATTCCGCACTCGTTTAAATTATGCGTGCAAAAAGATGTTATCTGTATTAAGTAATAAAACGAAAACTGCACTTTACAACCTGCCATCATTGAATCATTGCCGAGTGTCTGTCGAATGAACGGTTTTAAATATTATTTTCGTAAAAATGGTTTTTTTTCAACGAGGAAAACAGTGTAAAGCTACAAAAAACTTAATATGATAACTGTACCTTTTATACAACAAAAACTTCTTTTTGAATTATTTTAGATTTAACATGCTAAAGGGGTTATAAAAGAAATTCAATTATATTTATTGTTCAAGCGTTTCCAAAACAATGTACGACTATTAGGTAAAATTTTACTTTTACATTATAGATTTAGGATTCTATTAATTTTATCTTCTCGTTGAATATTTGGTAACATACCAAGGGACATTGAAGAGACTCCATTTTCAATCTTCGTCATTGCAAATTTTTCGAAAATATTAAAGAATGTTTCCCAGTGAGTAACACTTGTTACTTCATTGTCTGTAAACCTTTGCTTTTTTCAAGGTTCACATTATCTATTTGTCCAGTGCAAGTATTAAAAGTAGCTCCTTCGCGAGAAGCACACCGCGGTCATTTGTTCCTCGGAAGAAGAGAAAAAGGATCTGCAGCCTCGAGAGCCCTAAACGATCTTACAAATCACTCTCAGTCGTGTTGCAGGCTGCCGCGCGCGCTCGAATCCAGTAGTCTCCCTCCCCCCGGCCGCAGATCCGCAGAGAGATTTTGCTTAATGGAGGCAGCTCCGGAATCGCGTCGCAATCGCGCAGGCGCGCCAGGATAATCTGTTATAAAACAGAAATGGATGGTTTTACGGATTCTCTCTTGCGCGACGATATCCGGTTCCCGAAAGTATCGTATATCCTCTATTACCCGTTGTATTTTATTACGCGCGCGGTTGTTATACGGGCGGAAGCCCGCGACGTTATAAACGCATGTGGTCTCAGTTCCCTCCCTGCCAGCGAGTGCTGCCGAGGAGAGAGAGAGAGAGAGATGAGCGGAAAAAAGGATTAAGCGGATGCCGGCTACTGTTAACCGCGGAATTGCGCGAGCGCAGATTTAATGAACGCCCGGTAATTGATACGCGACGGCAAATGAAAATTTAGCGCGACTCCATTTCCTCTCCTCGCGTAGAGTCCTATATAGCCCCGAGAACGCGTGACTATTCGCTTCTCGGGTGGCTGCGTCGCCGTGCTTTTACGCACCCCCGCGAATGCTTGCTTTTTTTATTAGACGCTCGGATGGGCTTGTTTATGTGCAATAAGCTCTCTGTTTGTTCCTGCATCGATATAGTTCAGACAAGCGTTCAATGAGTTTTCTTGGAAATTCCAAGCAGTATTTTTAATAAACTTTTACCCCGAAGCGTTGCAGTACCTATAGGTATATATTAAGAGAACGTTTTTGTAACACTTTGCGCAATTCAAAAAGTTTCCTAATCTGATTGAAATATATATCTAATAATATTAATTTAAATGAAACTTTTATCTCCTCCAAGTTTAAGGTAATTAAAAGAGTACAAATTCACTAAGTTGACTTGTTGATACATTAATTTGCTTTAATCTTGCATTCAACAAGATTGCCCTGCTTCTAAAGAAGCATGTTTACGTCTCAACCGTAATCTTAAATTAAAGTTACTGCCTCTGCAAAATTTAAAAGGTTCTTACGCGAATTGTAATGACTTACTTAACTTAACTTCTTTCCTAAAGTAGACTATAAACGATTTTATAAACTTTAGAAAGCGTATAAAAACTCCACAATAATGAGATAAAGAGTTCCAAAATTTATAATGCTATTTCATAGATATCTTCTAAATGATAAATTCAAGTTCAGCTGATAAATATTGGAAAAATAACGCAAAAAAGCAGCCTCGCAAAAGATACGTTCAGTCTGGAGGGAGCCAGAAACGGAACGAGCTCGAAAGTTCTTCCCTCGGAACTGCAGAGAGAGAAAGAGAGAGAAGACTAATAAATAAACGAGCAGCTCAATTATCGGAACCCTCGAAACAGCCACAAAATAGGTACATGGAACGGGGAATATACTCAGCACGAGCGAGCAAAACAAAGAAAGCGCGAGGGTCAGCACGGCAAATAGCGCAAGGAGCCGAATCCTGTAGCGGCGCTACTCCTGCGACGATTCCAATCGGAAATTCTCGGTAAAGAGGATGTGCGCGCGCCGTTCGGCCTGACGGAGCCCTTACACACCAGTCCTTCTCTCTCTCTAATTTCAGCGTCTGGCTGCCGAGACAATGGGGCAAGCCCGATTTACTGATAGCCCACCGCCCTCCGAAACGCTTCGAGCTTGTTTTTAGCCAAGCTTTTTTAAAACTATTTTTCTCGGGCTAAATTTTCATATTACTTGACCGAGATTTCCTTGGGACGAGATAACGCGCATTCGAGCGAAACAACAAGTTTCCCAGCGGGAGAAAAGTCAGAATGGTTGGACGCTCTGATCTGGCTGCGCGCTTTCCGAAAATTTTATATAGCCGCAGATTTGAGCGCGCTTAACTTTTAATTTTTATTATTCTTCTGCTTTTCTTCTTTTACTGCTTAAGCGTCGTTTCCTCGGAACTGCAGAAATACTGCATTACCCACACAGAGACATTTAGTTTCCATTTCAATAAAGTAGAGATTTTTAAAGTCGATTGCGTGTATAATAGTTATGTTATGCGTAATTGTCTAAAAATAAACTCATAAAGCAGGCAGCGAGTGAATGGTTTTCGAATTTTGAAAATAAAAGTGCTATACGTATAAGTGCCGAAGGCACACGAGAGCAATAGAAAAGCAGAACAATAAAGCGGGACCAAGTGCCGATAAAATACGGAACGCCGACTGTTAAATGCGGGTCGAAAACGATTCCCCTCCGACCCCCCTCGATTCTTTTTCACTGCAGTCGAGAAATTTTCAAAGCCTTTCTGCCGCGGTCCGGCGCGAGTGGAATTATGTGGCTGAAAATTACTGGGAAATTCGCGCCCAGCCCCCGCGGCAGCGTTTGAGCTTCCAATCGCTGCTGCTGCTGCTGCTGCTGCTGCTACTGGCACGCGACACTTTGCCCCTTTTAAACCAATAAGCGAAAGAGAAACTGGAAGCGGGGATCGTTGCGCGCAAAATTTCCGACACCTGCGCAGAGAAAAGCGATATACTGCATTCTGTGCAGATTGACAGATAACGTAAGTGCCTTTGAGGTGCAGAGCTCGTTTAAAAGCGGGCGATTCCTCGAAAGTTTTTATTTCTAACTGTAATAATTCCCGAGAAAATTATTAAATTGACGATGGCGCAAAGTGCGCGCACGCTATATAAATATATAATTATTCAAATCTCGAAAAATTATATCCTTAGAATGATAAATCAATCGATAAAGCGCGAGGCGTATGTTTTGGTAATCAAAGCATGAATCACAGTCTCAATTTAAAGAGGCAAAAGAAGAAAAAGGCCAAGTCGTTTTCTTTACAACGGGCTGGAAGTGATTGCGCGCCTGCTAGGCCCGAAGAAAGAAAGACATCTACGAAGCAGCTAGCCAAGGAGCCCGAGCTAGTTTATATGAGCAGCACGTTCTGCACGACGGAAGAGACGTTCAAATTGAGGTGGAATAATTTTTTGGCGAGGCGCTACAATTATAATAGCCAGCTGCACCTCGCCTCCCGCCTTGTACACACACACACACACAC
>JAWWML010000031.1:10119397-10130957 GCA_035047165.1 Ormyrus rosae | reverse complement strand
AATTTTTTGGCGAGGCGCTACAATTATAATAGCCAGCTGCACCTCGCCTCCCGCCTTGTACACACACACACACACACACACACACTAGCAGGCACATACACGCGCGCAGGAGAGGGAGCTCTTACGCGGCGCCAATTATCCTGTCCCTCGCGTAATCTATAGTTCCCAGAGTCGTCTCACTCTCTGGCGCTCTTTCAGCGAGCGGGGGCCCCTGGAATCTCGGCTCTGGCTCTGTCATTAAACGCTACATTTTTAGGACTGCCGATTGCCAGACGCTAATTACCCGAGAGGGAGGCTGGCTGGTCTTACGCACCGCGATGCCGATTAAACGCAAGATTGAGCACACGCACTCGATCTTAAGAAAATGGCTCTAGTAGGCAGGGATGGAGAGGCAGGCTGAGGGAGTAACCTTGCGAGAGGAATCCGCCGATTGAATCATTCATATATTCAATGTTTTCGTAAAAATCGATTGATTCAGAAACTGTGCAGCAAAAAAATATTTCAAAATTAAATTAAAAGTCATAAGGTGCTCTATTCTGTTTTTATTAAATGCTTTCATTCGTATATTCTAATAATTAAATGTACTAAATTATCAAATTTGAATAAAAGTTTATAAAAAGATTTCTAAAAGGAATACGCAGTATGATAAATATAGTAGCTAGTTTTTAAATTTAACAGTGCGCCAGAATCGTATTACAGTACAATAATAATAATCTGCTTATAGATGGGAGTTTTATGCTTATTACGGAGCAAAATTTCAAGTTTAATGAAATTTCCATGGTTTCTTTGTAATATACTGCCTACGTGCTAAACACCTGTTATTAAAATTTTCTTAATTCAAAAATTCAAAGTGAACATTAGAAGAGATCGTTAATATTGAAAAATATAATAAAACGAACCATTTTCTACGCGTAATTAAAATATGTTTACTTATGGCTTTACAGATATAAACTGTACGAGTCTCTATCGCGCTGCTGTAACACGCCTGCCTACTTGACAAGCAATTCTTTCGCTTATGTAGAACCACTAACTCAAAGTAATATTGATGCAGCATCTACGCAAATGCATCAATCGGCCAAGCATATAATAATGCAATTTTTCAAGCGTCCACTCGCAGAGCACGCTATACGAAGTAATCGCTAGTTTGAAAAGACTCTGGCTAGCGGTGGAGCAGCGCCAGGAGCAGGTATAATTAAACTCCGGATTAGTGGAGTCAAACAACGGAGAATGCACAACTTAATTGCCGCGTGACATACCTGAGAACGAGGGACTTTTCGACGATCACACGCTAGCTCGATGTTAAATTGCCTTATTACCGTTTAATAAAGGTGATTGGGAGAGCGAAGGCGGAGAGGAGGGGCAAAGATACGCGGAGCCTGCGGAACGGTAGGAAAGAATAATTCCGACTGCATAGAAAGAATCGGTAATTGAGTCGGAGTCGTACAATTACGCGGATGAATTTTTTTAGATCGAAATCACACGCCTCTTATGCGCTGAATAAGAATGACTTTTTAACGTTATACTTAATTTGGATTTGACGATTCGGAAGAAAATCAAATTCAGAGTAAGTTGAACGAAGAAAGTTATTCGGGAAAAGAAATTTTTGTTTATTTATAGTATAAACAATCGCTTGAAAAAATTACCAATACTATATTTAAGTACTTAAAATTGGTTATAATTTTCGATTAAAAATGATTGATTTTGAAAAATCTGAATACGCGATTATCGATTTCTATTTTTACGATTAAAATTGTGGTTAAAATCTAGCATTAACCCTGCAGCCACTGATCCTAACATTATTGGAGTTCTATTACAATCCCTTGGACAATTTAGGCTAAGATAAAAGGGTCAAGATGCATTAGCCTAATGCATCCATGCACCTGCGATCCCAGTTTTAACCCGATTATTAACGTAATACAGGAGTCACTTGCTGCAATTAACGACATATGACTTGGTCATACCAATCAGTATCTCGAACGCTGGATTGATTTTGCTAAGTGTTCAATTAATTATACAAAGAACCGACGTTGACGTACGAATAAGCAGGTTTATTAGACGTTTTGATATTGAAATAAAATGTGCCTGAAAGACTTTATGCGGGATTCCCGTTAATTAAAAAGAATTGTGCTTCCGCAAAACGGCTTGATTGAAGCAGTTTTCGTTAATTAAGTTCGAAATGAAGTTTAATACTTCAGAATGTATTCCGCCATTATTTATAAAGAAGGGGTCGCCGGAATGATATTCCGTTATTAAATTTTTAATTAATATTTATTAACGCCCCCTGCAGCCCGCGGAGCTGAATAAAAGAAAGAGCAAAGAAAAGAAAAAGAAAGGCGCGCGCAAAGACGGTGCAGAGTGCAAATAATAGGCAAACAGCGGGAGTGAAACGGGAGGAAAACTTGGATTGCCGCTCGGCCGGGCCAAGTCACGCGGCGGTCTCTCTATCGCGGGGCGAAAAAGAAATGACCGATTTACATAATGCAATGTCGGTGCAGCCCCCTCTGGTAAGGCTCGCGCCTCCTTCCTTCCTTCCTTCCTGCCGCAAGCCATTCCGAAAACCCACAGCGATATTTCATATAGCTCGCGCGCTCAAACGCCAACTTCCCGCGCTGGACGCTCCGCAAAAATTCCAATTTTACACGATAACTCCATTACACTCTCGACTCGCTCGTTTGATATTCACGAGCTTCCAGCGCGTAATCATTTTACGCCGCTTTTTAAAGACCGCGCCAGCCCGGCTCGTAATTCGTTTAATTAATTTTTTCCGATTTTACAAAGTGTCGCGGAGATTCGGAAAGGGCGAGTTTCAGGGGGGAAAAAAAATTGGAAAATTCCGAAGGATCGAAAGCGCTAACTGAGCGAGAAGCATTTTTGCGCCCGTATGAGCGGGCGAGCAGAGATTCAGGAGTCAGGTGGTAGTGATAAATGGAAGAGATTCAATTTGAGGCCAATCAACATTCTTGTCTCTGTCCCTCTCGCTTTCGCTCTTCGCCTCGCGGCGACTGCACTTCTTCTCCCGACCGCGCTCGCTTTTTCGCGCATTTCCTCCCTCTGTCGAGCATAAGTCTTAACTCCCTGCGCCTCCCCTCCCGCGGAACTTGCCCGAAGAGTTTACCGCCGCTGCGGTTACGTTGTATACGAAGAGCGAGAGGCGGACGGAGAGAGAGAGAGAGAGAGAGAGAGAGAGAGAGGCGACCCGAGCCGCTGCCGGAATCTCAAAGTTCCGCTGAAAAAGCGCGCGAGCTTAGGGGCCCTGATGAATTGCGCCACTACGGCCTTTTATATATATACATACATATATATATAGCGGACTCGAATAAAATTTAAATTTTTAAGCCCCCGTGCACCGCCGCTGCGTGCAGCTCGCGGCGGCAAAAACAACGGAGAGAGAGCTGCAAAATTTATTTCTGCCGCGTGTACGTATCTGCGCAAGAACGACGACCATAAAGTGTACTTTAGCTGAAAAGAAGCTCGGACAGTCAATTTCTGTCAAGTTAATGAAAAACTTTATTGTTTCCCCCTGTGATTAGTGCTCGATTCTTTTTTTTCTTCTGATTTCTTGCTACCTTGCCGAAAGCATTCCTTTCCTCGAATGTATCTTGAAAACTAAATCCTTCTCGATAGGAATGTGTAAAAAACAATTCGATGCTATTTGTAATTTATGTGGCAGAGCAAAAAAAAATTAATAATAATACCAGTAATAAACATAATTAATTATTGATATTATAGGCATAAAGAACATAAAGTATACGCAAGGGTTCGATACTAATATATTATTAGGTACGTTCGATAGTACTTTATAAAGGACGTATGCCAACGAAATTGCAAGGAATACTATATTAATTAATAAACATCCACATATTTGTGCACCTAATTACGCGAAACAAATTGCTGCAATGAAATTAATCTCTATAATAGATATTGTGTACGCGCGTTGCCTGTTTTCATTACCAATTTCGCAATGCTTCGGAGCTACGAGATTTCGTTCGAATGAAAAATTAAAAAGTTATTTAAAAAAAAGAGAGAGAGAGACGAAATTGAAGTGAAATTACCTCGTAATGAGGAGGGAGTGCTCTTTCAGAAAGTTCAAAAAAGCAAATGAAACTGATTTGAGCTTTAGCTCAAAGACTATCAGAGGCGTTTTCATCAGTGAGAATGGGCGAGACAGGCTGAATTCTCAGGGCTTTCCTTTTACGCCGCAACGTGTATGAGAGCGAATACACTCGAGAGCGAGAGCGAGAGAGAGAGAGAGAGAGAGAGAGAGAGAGAAATAGAGCAGAGGGATGGGACAGACGCGGCGCATATAAACGAGGCAGACGTTCGTTTCGCCAATGAAAATTTCAAAGACTCGCGTCGTTAGTCGTCAAACGCCGGCAAAGATTGATTCAGTCCAGACGAGCGCTCTCGCAAGCGGCAAAAGGACTCGCGGCGCCGAGCCTGTGCCTTCGTAAACACGCGCCGCCGGAAACAGACGGAATCGAAGAGCTCAAACGACACGATGATGAGGATGACCTGGGGAATAGGGCGAGTCCTGCCCGAGTCTTCATCAAACGACGCGCGTCCGACCGGTGGGATTTCGCTTTTTAATTAAAGTATTTGTCCTCTCGACTGGGTAAAGTGCTTTTTCAGCCCGGCTACTTAAACTCGACTAAACTCCCCGGATTTTCTTCGAGCGAAAGCTTTTTCATTTTTTTTTTCTTTTTTATTTAATATTTTCTTATGCAGCACGAACGAAGCTTGGAGGAAAAATATCTATTTTATTAGACCGAGTCGATAAAACCCTTCCTGTATTACGAAAACGCTTTTTATATATAGATTCATTGTTTTCTTTACAATCGCATTCCAGGTTGGATAAAGTTCGCGTTTCCCGTAAGTTGATATAGTTTTCCGGGGAAAATGGCGTTATAAAAAATGAAAATAATATAAAATCCGGGATAAAAATGGGAAAAAGTTTTCATTACCTATCCACAGTAAGCGAATCACAAGCACGATAGCGCAAGTCAAATTCCTCCCTTCGCGAATCTCAACAACGCGCGCAACTAGCCCGGACTATATTCCGTGCAGCTCGCCTAAGGTACAGAGAGTGGGGAAAAATTTATGGTTTCCCGCCTTGAGCCGCGCGGCATTTCCGGCAAAAGAGAGAGAGAAAGAGAGAGGGAGAGAGACAGCGCGAGAAAGCTAGATAGCCGGGGTGTAATGTAAAAAGTTGAAAGATAAAATTTTAAAGCCTCGTCTTCGAGACCTCAGGAGTGGAGTTGAATAAGATAAAGAACGGATGAATAATTTCTATTGGGGTAAGAACTTTTTGTGTTACTCCACTGAAATGAATTATTTTTCATTATTAACGCCCTGGAAAATATTGTTTTTAACGCGCGCTCTCGAGGCTCGATAAATTTAGTCGTCCAGCGAAATTCTCACGTCATTTTTACTGACAAAAAAAAAATACGTTTTCCCGGACGATTTCAGGCGCAGAAAGTCAGCGACTTTAAAAGCTCGAGCAGTCGATTCCCAGTCGTATAAATTAGAGGGAGAGGAGAGGAGAGAGCGGCGCGCGCGAGCTCGCAACTATGCATCGCAATCGCGCATCTACGCCGAGGCCTGAAAGCGTTTGCATAAACGGCACGGTCGTCGTCGTCGGCAGGCGATGGCCTCCCTTAAGTGCAGCCGTTGCAATCGCGGGCCAAAAGCTTACCTACACCGCCTATCAAGACGGCAGATACACGCGCAGGCACAAGCCGGTTACTCAAGCAACTACTAGCCGGGGGACTTTTGCGCTAACAGTCCGACTAAAAGCCTAGGCGATTTTCTAAGCGGCGACGATTTTAGCGGGCTGCTCGTTATTGCTACCTGCTTCCAGGCGCGCTCGCGGCGAGAGGCGAGGACGACGTTTTCTTTCCTACCCGGGAATGCGAGCTGCAGATGTAATTGCAGGATAATTCAATGACTTTCTTACCGGGGTAAAGCGGCAGCAAAATTTCAATTTTATACTAACTGCTACATACGCCCTCGCTAAATACACGATAATTAAAAAGATGATGATTTCAAAAGAAACGTCCTACTATTATTTTTTCCTAACAAAAAATTCTTTCTCATCACCAACACTCTTAGAATTTCAATGCAGATTCCGATGTATTTGTATTTTTCAAGAATATATTTAGAAAGCCTACTATGCATGGTGATAATTCGAATTCCTTGCACTCAATTAGACGAGACGCTCAAAATTAAGAATCTTATTCTTAATCTTTAATGTTTAATAATTTATTATTCAAATATAAAGTGTTCCATTTATAATCATAAAATCAATAAACTTAAGATCCAATTCTTTGGATCAAACTTTTTAGATCAACTTGTCAGTTTCGACCAATACTTCATAGAAACTGCGTTACCTTAACTATAAAGAAGAAACATTTTGGCGGTATAGTGATACATTCTTTCTTTGTACCTATCCAGGTGAGGACGGAGTGGCTAGAAATTTTCCAGGACGAGGATAAAGTAAAGTAATTACTCAATTTTGAAATTGATAATATCCAGGTCTAGGATAGAGTAAAGAAATAACTAAAAGTAAGAATTCTATATATATTACTCTATTTATAATATTTATATTATATATTTGTATAAAAAAATTTTAAATTAAACCCAACATTTTTATTTAATATTAAATTTTTTAATTTTTATTCAAGTTTAACAAATTTTAAAATTTTTATTTAAGATTAATAAATTATTTATTTATTAAAAAAAGTTAGCTACGGTAAATTGTGCATAAATAAAATCGTTACACCAAGGGCTCAAAACTAATAAAATTTCTTTGAAATATTTTTTAAAGCTAGTTTAAATAGTTAAATGCTATTACTTTTACAGTTTTTAATTTTTTGATACTACTCTAACTTTGAAATCATGACTTTGTTAGCACATCTTTCCCAAGTAAATATAACAGTTTCTTATCTCTGATACTCAGGCAGCTCAGCGACAATTTGCTTGTTTGACTTTGCTCTTTATCAGCCTCGCACGTAAAGGCCATTCGCCCTTTCGTCGATCGAGCTGCATAATATGATGCTCTCGAACATCAATCATTTTCTCTGTGACGTTACAATACCTTTAAAAAAAGACACACTAATAAAAGACAGACAATTTTAAGATAAAAGGCATTCGGTTTTGTGAATTTTCATTATAAAAAGCGCAAAGTTCTGTATCATTTGGCCATCATAATCAAAAAAATGTATAGATTAATCTGCGCGTTTGTCCAACAAAACAGGGCGATGTACCGAGGAAAATAGTTGGGAACTCGGAAAAACTTGATCAGTGTCGGTGGGTGAAATCGATTTCGCAGGAAAGCACGTGGAATTGGCATCCTGAAGGAAGAAAGCACGAGGAGTCCTCGGCGATGAAACCAGCCTCTCCTTTCCCTCTCACCATCGGAAAATTGAGTATCCAAGTTGGTCTAGGTGCGACGAGGAAATGAGCTCGATGAGTTGTAAAATCACGGCGGAGCTTTGAAAGTCCCGTAAACTCTCCCGGAGCCCGGCTTCGAAAGCTGCTACGGTGAGTTTCAAGTCGTCGCAGATGCGGCCGGGAGGATGAAACTCGAACGGCACAACTCGACCAGATACGCCGGAGCCACGAATATTATGGCCCGGCGCATATATCTTTTATCTGCCAAGGAAATCGACAATTGCCTCGGGCTGGCTAAAGTACCCACGAGCGGGTTATCCGAATGGAGGGTGCGATTTCCACTGGGATTAATTCGAAATGTAAAAAGGTGCTGAGTTATTATCTGACGAAATGCCAGTTTTCTTTTAACATTTTTTCGGATTCAATTAGAAATACATCTTTTCTTACGGATAAGATAACAGGCAAAAGGAAAAAACATCCTTGTTATAAAAATCCTATGCGAGATTTGTTCGATTTTCAAGTATTTACCGATCTCGAGCCGAGAATAGTATATATCCACTTTCAACTTATAAAAAATTGAATAATGAAGGCCAGTAAAGCAATAACCTAGTATTTTAAAGCTTTCCAATAAACTTATGGATTCTTTTCTGCAACGATACGCTATTGCTTAATGATTTCAATTCATTAAATTAAGCGCGATCACTTTTTTCTCCGGTTCTCCTCCGGGGTGTTTAATTTTTTATAGTAGAAAGTGCGTGTTTTATGAGTTATCACTTTTTATGTGGTTTATATTTTTTACGGTATTATAACTTATGGTGTTTATAATTTTTCATGATATTTTAAATTTTTATGGTAATTTCAATTTTAATGGTGTTTTTATATTTTTTATGGTGTTTTCTTTTTTTATCGATTTTTTCATTTTTTTGTGTTGTTTTCAATTTTAATGGATTTTATATTTTTTCGATGGTGTTTTCGTTTTTATGGTGTTTTTATTATTTACGGTGTTGAATTAATTTTTGATGATTAAATTTTTGACGGTGTTTTCATTTGTAATAGTCGTTTTTAATTAAAATGATACCTTCCATGGTTTTTTAAATTTTTTATGATATTTATACTTATGGTGTTCTTAATTTTTTATGGTGTTTTCAATTTTAATGGTGTTTTTATATTTTTTTATGGTGTTTTCGTTTTTTATAATAATTAATGAAAAATATAATGAGATACATAACAATTTTTATTCAATATTGGAATAAATATAAATATTCTATTATTATTTTTATTATTTAATGTAAATGAAAATTTATTAACACAATATTTATTTTATAAGATTTTTGAAATCTTTTTCATAACAATTGTTATTTTGATATAACAGTTATCAATGTAATATGTTAAAAATTAAAACAAAAATTTCTATAGGGAATCAAAAGATTTAATTGCTGAAAAAATGTTTTATAATTGAATGCAGGATAAATTAATAAACAGAACTGATATTCTCCATATCGTAAACAAAATAATTTGTGGCGAGGAGGCAACTTATTACGACAAATTTGAAACAGATTTAAGGGCGAAATTAAGTAGGAAAGAAATTATAAGCTTGGAAAAAATTCTAAAGTCAAGACAACATTTAGATCAAATGAAAATAATTATAGAAAAACCCATGGTATATTTTAGAAATCTTAAATCAAAAGAGAATTAAATAAAATTTTATTTCAAATGTCATTAGTACGTTACAAAGTTATATTTATGTTATACTGGTTATTCTACATTATGTTTGGTAACATGTATATAATAATATATATATTATACTAAATTTATAACATTTAATAAAACAATTTAAAAAATTTTTTTTAACATTATATACAAATAAATAAATAATATCAAATTTTTTTCATTTCAGAATATCACTTGTTGTTTTTCAATCACATTTGAAGATCGTCAAAATTAGAAGCAAATGGTTAAAATATTTACTGAATAAATTAAAAAATTTAGAAAGTGACAACGCGGATACAATAAATACCGAAATTCAAGTTCAAGATGATTTTCAAGACACTGAATCTCAACCAACGGAAAATGACACGGAAACGGCTGATCAATTATTTGTAATCAGACGAGAATGTGAACAAGGCTTCTGGAAATTCTGAGCAACAAAATTATTATTCAATAACATTAATTGAGTAAGTTAACAATTTCCAAAATAATAATAATAAAAGTAATAATAATAATAATAATACAAAAAATTACTATATCATCATTAATTTTATATTTATAGTGATAACGATCAGCAAATAGGAATATTAGAACTAGCTTATCAATGTCATAACGAAACAATACAAATTTCATTCATTGGATGAAAACCATAACATAATGATGATTATGTCGATGAATTGAGGAAAAACGAAGATAATTACGCAGGCCGACATATTTTGACGAAATTTCACACCCAAAAACAAGACCTTACTTTCCTAAAGGTTTTTGGTGCGCTGAATTCAAATCGATAGCAGTTATAAATTATGAGATTATGCGTTACAAGAAATGAATTTGACAAGGATGACGACAACGATTATATTGATGATAATGGTGCTGGGGAATCATCTTCCCGAAAAAAAGGAAAAGGCAACAAGATAAATTAAGTTCCTCAACCAGCTGTTTAATTCATTTAAAAACGACCTTTTTCTATTTTTAGACGTAAACTAATAATAATCATAAAATATATCGATGAATTTCAATGAGCAGTTCCTAAAACAACAAAAACGTTTTTGTACTTTCTCCAAGGAAATTTTCTTTAGTAAACATCAGTTCTTATTTGTAAAAAGAAAAAATTTATAGTAAAAATGTAATTAATGATTTTTAATTATGAGTATAAACATACATTTTAATTAAAAATTCAACTGGATTTGAATTAACTTAAAAGATTTAATTAAATTCCTGGCTCAAGTCTAAAAAAAATTAGATTTTCATTAAAGTATGCCAGAGACTCGGTAAGATGCTTTTGTCTCTTTAAGCCAGAGGCGAAATTAAAGTCATGCTAGAAAGAGCACTAGGCTATGAAAGCAAATACATTTCCCATATTCAAGTTTTAAATAAGTCAATTACCATAAATTTCGCTAATAATAATTCTGATCTTTATTACTATATTGTTTTTATTGTAAAATCTAAAAGAAAATTTATTCTTTTAAGATTATTAACCCCTGATAGAAATATCCCAGCGAAAAACGGATAGAAATCTAAGAATTGGGAACTTTAAATATTCAGAAATATAAACAAAAACATGGTTAAGAAATAGATGTCATATTGATCAAACATTTAACTTAAGAATTGTTTTATTTAAAATACGTAAAAAGAATAACTAGTTCCTAATATTTGAAAATTCTAATTAAAAACATGTTTAATACCCCAATAATATCTAAGATAGGTAAAGAATAGATATTTTTATAATGAATAATACTTTAGTATTTTATAAAATTCATTTATATTTCATAATTTACAATGAATAGCATTAATCGCGTTAACAAGCAATTGCAAAAAATAATGTCATGTATTAGATTGAATTGGAAAACGACCAAAAAATTTGTTGTTTTTCAATATCTTTAATTTGAGAACATTATTTTACATGAAATTTTTTTAAAACGTAGTATAAAAAAATAGCTTTCTATGTGACCTAGCTATGTTTATCAACGCATTAAATATTGGAAAATATCGCTAACCAATATCAAAGTATATAGTAACGCGGTCGTCCTCAGGTTTTTTTTCCATACTTGCCTTCGGAGTGCGACCGCGCTCCTTGATGTTCATGAAATTTTAGTTAAGAAGGAATGAGGAACCTGTCAATTTAGAGACTAATTAAAGTTAACTTCGATTGTGTCATTAATGTGCCTACGGGCGAGTGTAAAAAGTAAATTTACCATTGAAAATTTATTTTTTAGAAAGAAAATCATACTTAATATAAAAATAATAATAATGCTTAATTATTATATCAGTTGACTTATGTTAACGAAGTAGAAAATGAGAATATTGAAAATAACGAAAATAATCAAATTGCCTTCATTGAAATGAACGAAGAGTAGAAACAATTGCATGTTCAATTAGTAGCTATCACTACACTGAGAAAAATGTTATTTCAAAATTTACTATAAATTCATTAAAAATTACTATATTATGTGGTAAAGCGAGT
>JAWWML010000031.1:10078525-10119297 GCA_035047165.1 Ormyrus rosae | reverse complement strand
TCCCTACAAAATCGCCACGTCCCACGATTGTAGCGAATTTTACGGTAATTTATAACGAAAAATTCTCTCAGTGTGTACATCCTAAATTTTATTACGCCAATTCGAAAAGGAAAACTTTTTTCCGCGTTTGCATTTAATAGCTGTGCATTAAATTTAATTTACATTTTAATTTTAATTAGTGTTCCGTTGTTTACGCTGCTTTCTCATTTGAGCATTTCAATTTGACATCTCGATCATATATAGATTTAAAGATTTTTCGTGCTGTAAAGAGTAAAGCTCAGTGGCCACAAATGAGGGCCGATTTTGACGTGAAGCTTTTCTCGTTTAGATCGGATCCATTTTTTGCTGAAACTTATATACTATATAACTTATATATATCGAACTTCAAAGATATTTTGAACGATGCAATCGCGCTATGCATAAAAGCGAAATTCTATATAAATAAGCGAATACTATAGTTTTAGACAGCGGAATATACTTTTAACGGGCGACATGTCAAACTGTACTCTCATCATTTGAAAACACGAGGCAGCGACTGTAACTTTTTTTGTACGCGTGCGCAAACTCGCGTGATAGTGAAAAATTCCGGGCGCAGCGGCGGCGTTTATTATTTTCAATTAAAAGCATTGGCTCGTTCCGTCGCAGTACTCCCGAAATCGATCTCCCGATAACGCCGCGGCTACTGCGCAAACAAGCGTTGCATTCGAGTTGAAAGACCGGCGGCAATGTTCTCGGAAGAGCATGTACGGGAGATTTTTGTCGAAGGAACAAAAGCAGCAGTCACGGCCGAAAGAATGTCACATTCGATGCGAGAACGTTCTTTACATATTTCCCTGCGAATGCCGGCTCTTTCTGTGTATATAAAATTATATCCTACGTTTGGATAGAAACTTTCCGTCACGACTCCTTCATCGATTCCGAGCGGGGTCGAAAATTGGAAATTTCCCGAGAAAAAAGCCCAGTGCTCGAAACGATATTGGAGCAGGAGATCCGATAGGAGAGCCCCGCGGTTTCGGCGGTGCTCGTTTGGCGCGTGCAGAGAGAGAGATAGAGGGAGCTCGGAAAGTTCACTATATACGAGTACTTTGGGGCAAGAGACGACGCGACAGGGCTCGCCACCGCGGCCGCCGCCGCCGCAGCCAAGTCCATCGGACGCCAAAACCATGCCCGAACCTAAATAATGCATGAGCGCGCAGAGAGAGAGAGAGAGAAAGCCGATCGAACGCAACATTTAAATGCGTGTTACTGCCCGACCGGCCGGTGCAGCTAACCAGCCCTTGGCCTTGCCGAAATTCATACGGTGCGAGCAAGCGGTATATACGAGTGGCGGCGAAAATTTGCCCCGAAAAAACAATTGCATTGTGCGCGGGGAGCTCGGCGGCTCGTAAAACTCCAATTGATTACGGGCGCGCCGGGCGCCGAGAAGAATCGGCTGCCGATTTGCATTTCATAGGCTCCGGGAGAGGCAACAAGAGCCGCTGCGGTGGCGGCGGCGGCGGCTGCACCGCTGGCCGAGCTGCTCAAAGTGCGCGCTCAGCGGAATTCCGCAGGATTCTTTTTATCGATTATGCTCGATTAACGCGATACTTGCAAAATCAGATATACACTTTCAACTATCTTTGAACTTTGGTCATTTTTTATTTTCACAAACTTTTACGTGTTCAAGCCACAATTTCCTGCTTTCTTTCGTTAAAATCAATATGGTTAAACGGACATTCTTCGGCCTCGGTAAAAGGGTAACGATAGCATTGTTATATAGATTATCGTTAAATTTTCAAAATTTACAACGTTTCTATAGGGATATTATCGTTACTCTTATAATTTAGAGGAAGCTTACAGTTGGAGGAGATCAAATCCCATTGATGAAATAAAATCGAAAAACCTTGATTTGTTCAACTAAATTTATTACTTTTTGTAGGTTTTGACAAAACAGAATGCATCATTTTTAAGAAATTTCCTTGAATTGAACATAAACTAATGATCCAGTTCGTTTATTACATACCTGCATTATTTTGCTCATATTATATTAATACTATCAGATTTAATTGCGTTATGTAAGGTAAGATAATTTTAAATAATTCTAAATTGTCGTTTTTCACAAGTTCAGCAAGCTGTATTTCGCTAATTTTATTGAATTTTAATCTCATAACTTGCGAAATTGCACATGTATAATATATAACAAAATTTGAACCAAGATTTGATTTATTACTTATAAATTTAGATGTCGTGATTTCCCAGTGATAATTTCAACAGAAGCGGTTCAGAAAAGAACGTGATTATAATGCTTAAAATGCTTTCGAAATAATTATATTATTATTAAATTTTGTTAAAGTTTGGTTTTTTCGTTCTGGAACCAGGAGCAAACTAAATTTTTAATTCACAATAAACGAATATAGCAATAAATAATTTATGTTAAACATATATACATCTATTAGCAATTAGATATTCTTATTATTTTCGTGCAGATTACAAATAACTTTTCAACAAACGTAATATACCAGCAGCATCAAGATTATATCAATTTTTAACACGACAAAGATACTTAAAGCAATGAACAAATGAAGACAATTACTGTAATTACATTTGCAGTTCGATACATAAAAAAAAGTACGATACACGATCAGTGACGATCAGCACCAAGAGGGGAGCAAAAAACTGCAATGGGATGATTCGTCGTCTTGACGTGCGGACGCGTTCGAGCTCGCCAAACTGGGTTATGGTGCGAATACTTTAGAAATTTTACAGCGCGCCCTCGGAGTGGTCGCGCATACACTCAACGGCAGAGAGAGAGAGAGAGAAAGAGAGCGATCCCGCCGCGTCGTAAGACGGGAACTTTTATACTCCGAATTCGAATCGACGGCAAAGTGGCGACGGCAGGGCCGCGCGACGCACTATCGATCCTCGCACAGGAGCAGCCAGTCGGCCGAGAAAGCAGCTAGATATACCGATAAAAGTGTTGGACCGGAAAAATCCCCGAATATATATGCAAGCACCTCGGACAAATGTCTGAGCGTGTTTGACCAGACAAAGATATCTGCTCCTCTGCTCTTTCGATGTCTTTCCTACGCTGCCGCTGCCTTTAAGCTCTCCTTTTCCCTCGCCTCCGTCGTAATGGGCTTCGACCTATTTTGCATATTTTTACTCGAACCACTTATATGTTGAAAATTCTTGTATTTATACCGGCAACGGGGGAATTTCTTCTACAAATCCTTTATTTTAGATTTTAGAAATCTAAAAGAAATTCTCTTGTATTATTGAATAACGCAATATCGAAAAGTCTCATTTGGACTAGAAAATAGAAGTGGATCTATTGACTGCTAAAGAGGCAATTATAACCAGAGCGCAATGATGCGATTGGCTTTGGATTAACTTAGAATTACTCGATTTTACGCAGGCACGTATCATAATAAATTATTAGAGATTAAATGTTTAAAATAATTTCGTAAATTAATAACTTCGAAAGCGCGATTCAACGCGGATGATTCGAAGGTTCAAGTTTTGAAGCACCTCCGAGACTGCGCATTTGAATGGCGAAGAAAAGTATCTCGACCTAAGTGAAATAATTTCAAATTGTTTTCGCCCAAGTGGTTCCTGGGAGTTGGAGAATAAAGGGAAGCAAGCGCGAAGCGCGGCCAGGGCAGCGGCGACGCAGCCTTAATAGTGAAAAATCGTTCATTAAACAGAGGACTCGAAGCTCCGAGCGAAATTAAAAAGAAATAGAATGAGCCAGAAGGAGAGGAGGAAAAGACGCGGAGGGGAAGGAGGACGAAATACGAGGAATGGCGACAAAGTAAAGGACTCCCCGAGGTATAATTCAGCACGGAAGAAGCGACCATTTAACCGTTTAATATTACAGAGCATTCGAGCGTACTTAAATTAACGGCTCTCAAACCGGAATTAATGCGTAATCGAAGTGGTGCGCTCGCTCGCAAGCTCGCCTCTCCGCTAAACCGATCGAAATTGTCATTGCAATTTAATCGCTTATACTTTCGCCCTGCGAAATTTAAAAAGATTATTTAATTATACGACCCTCGGAGAGGGATATTCTAGGCCCCCCCGACTGAAGAGTTAATTTTCAAACTAATTTTAGCCAATTAAAACTAAAGAATGCAGTAGCAGGCTGTCGCGCCCCGACGATAATCAATGAAAATGCTAGAGCTAAAACAGTTGCCTGATTAGAATAATTTACATGCTAATTGCTAGTGAGCTTTGCAGCAGAAATTCCAACCCTACCCTCTGCAATTACTATAAATCCCAAAACTCCACCTATCACTGATGCACTTTTTAATTAGATGCTAGTCGCTTCGTTGATTATGTATACGTATATGATATTTTTACAAGTTGATTAAAAAAAGAAATCTAGTATCAATAGCATGCTACTGCGAGAACCACTCCATAAAATTCATTTTTCTTTTTCCTTTCTTTTTAATAAACGACAGAATCAATAAAATTCTTGCGTGTACAAAATGAAAACGTGCAAAAGAAGCAAGACCAACGAGATGATGTTTTGTAACTAAAAATAGATGTACTTAAATGTACACGCACATATTATTTAGTTGCTATATGTATATGACCATCAAAATATAGATTTTGATACTTTTTTGATGAATCGCCATCCATAAATTTGAAATTTATTATATAAAATTTTGGAGCTCAAAAACTTTGAGTAATAAGAAAAATTGTTATAGTTAATCAGACGGATAAACATAAATCTTTCTGTCAGTGACTTGTACTAAACACAAGAAGATATTAATTCTAATACATGTTTGTATTTGTACTTTGTATTTTATTCAGAATCTTCGGTTTCGGGCTATAAGAAAAAAAAAGAAGCGTCGTTCGAACAATGAAGCAAAATTGTACTCACACTCTGTAAACGCTGCGTACAATATGGAGCATTTTTAATGGAAAACTTACTTACATTCTCGTTCTTTTTCAATTTTTCTCTTTTTGTCCGCGTGAATGCTTGAATTTAACAAGGCCATCGGTGCACGTCAACAGAAAACAAGAATGAAGAAGAGTTTGCTTTTTTCCCTTAAATCTTTCTTTTGCCTTTATCTTCTCCATTGCGTAAAGCATCCTGGCTATCTTCTATTTTTTATGTAAATATTATGTGTATTACAAAAAATGTCTTTCCGTATAGTAGCAGTTCCATTCACAAATCAATATACCCTTTCATAAAAGATCAACCCTTATAACGCATAAGACATTTATTATTGCCATTAAAGAATTTTTATATTTTAAATGTATAGCAAAAGATTTTTTTTTCTTTTTATAAAGTATTTACTTGCAATGATTGAATATAATTTCTTTGTTAAAAAACATTGTGCATTCAACGCTGCTTCATGTCCTTTAATTATTTAGCGTTAGAATTAAAAAAAAAGTGCTGAAATTTTAATTCGGCCATTGATTATTAATTATTTCGCAAGGCAAACAGGCGGAATCAAATGAAATGCTCCCCGGTGCCGAGCTCGTGAATAACAAATTAAACACACAAAGGGTCGCCGTGAAAAGGACATACCAAATGGAAAAAAAAGCGAGAGAATTCCCTTTAATCAGAAGAAAAATAAATCTGGCTAAATGCGTCCCAGGCTCTGTCTGTCCGCCCCCGTCTCTCGTTTGTCGGCTCATTCACCCAAGTTTTTGGCTTTCCGATTTCGAAATGTCCCAATGAGTCTATTCGCTTTGTAGGTTATGCCGCGGGCTCAAACGCCGCACGAGGGAAGAGGAGGGACAAACGTTCAATCGAGTGCGCCAAGCGTTTTTGTTTCGAGCTTCTCTGTGCGCGGGGCGCGGCGCGGCTATTTTCCCCAAACACAGGATCGCGGTGCAGGCGGGGGAGGGAGGGCGCATGATGACATGTCACGCGCGACAATACAATGAGTGGACAAGCTCTCGGTCTCTCATCGCTTCGGCTCTCTGCCGTGTGCGGGCAAAGGGAGCCGCCGCCGCCGCCGCCGCCGCCGACGAGGGAGATTTGGCAGGCTAAATTTTTCGCCCCGCACAAACGCGAGCGCCGAAAGCAGCTCGAAAGCCTGCGCGCGGACGTTTACACCGAGATTTCGGCGACGGAACAGGAGCCGGATATTGAAATTTTCTAATATATCCTTCAACGAATTTCAAAGGGTAAGTAGTTCAGTATAATTAAGAAGGACCTTAGACTGATTGCTCGGCAATGCGTGGCGCACGTGCGCGAAGAGAAGAGAGGGAATTCAGTTAGACGCACGCATCGTGAAACGGGAGCGATGAGAGAGAGAGAGAGTTCCCCGGTCCTTTGCGAAATGCGAGCTCGGAGCAATTAATGTCGAGTGCACCGCGCCGTATAACGAACTACCGATAAAGTTCACGCGCGCATGTACGTCGCTTTGACAATTTACGACGAGTAGCGCGCGAAGGGAACCAGGCCAGGGAGAGAGGCGAACCTGGGAAGCTGCCTCCTGTACTTACATCGCTCCGACGAACAATGGAAAAATCAGTCGCAAAGTACGAATGATCACCGGCACATCGGCATCAATTTTCCGAGGCGAGCTTCTAATTAACACTTTGCACGGCGTCGCGTTAGCCGTCGCGGAGCAAGTGCGGTATATGCGATCGTGAAGCACCGGGCGGTGATACGTAGATATTCATGCCGAGCGGGACGCGCCTGCCGGCGTAAGAGAAGCTGCTACAGCAGCCCGGCTACGCGCGTCTGCGTCCAGGGAGTTGAAATTAGGTTAGCCTTCGCCTGACGACGACGACGACGTTAGCTGCCTGTATATACGCTCACTCGATTAAACCTGGCTGCCATCTGTTTGGATTTGATTATGACACTTGGCCCGATGAATATCTTATATACACGGCCGGATCCGACGAGCGCCCAGGCAGCCCTGCAGCGCGGCCCGCGATGAATCACGAGAGCTACTAGCGGAGAGATTAACCTCTCGCCTAGATTTGCCCGCGTACGCTCTTTTAATCCGATTTTACAACGCTACTGTTTTCCGGCTCTGTTTTACCAGCGCCGCGGGCTTATGAGTCCGCGAACAACGCCGTCACTTCGCCGACTGTATGCGATAGCTCGCATCCGAACGCTTTTGCTAATCAAAAAGCAGCGGTACCGCTCTAATAGATTCGGCGGGCCGAAGCTAATCGTTTGGAAAAATCACGTCCTCGTCGTAAAACAAAGCCATCAGACGCGAAGACGTCATTATGTGGCTACAATGGCAGCCGGTACAATTTTAGGGGAGCACTTTAATGGTCCGATGAGCGACGCATAATAATAAGAAAAAAAAGAGCGCGGTGACAGTTGTTTTCTTGGATAATAAATACAAGAAGACACGCAATGGAAAAAACTTGGTACAAATTATAGCAGCAGCGAGTCGAAAGGGAAGATACATAGACGCATAGGCGATAAGCCAAGAAAATAAATTATTCCTTATCGCGAAATCACTATTTATTCGGAAAAGAGAGCTCTAGCAATTCTAGGCGATATCCTAGTTTTTTTCCCAAGTCTTACTACTCGAAACGTAACGGCTTTCCTAAGAAAAAAGTAAAAGCAAGGAATAAAAAAGTCACCCAAAAAAGGGCTTAAAAATAGTGATACAATTGTCGATATAGAAGATAACGTAAGTAGAAAATTTAAATTAATTATTAAATTTTAGTTACAAAAATGAAATATTTTTAATTATATTTTAAGCAAGAAGATTTCACAATGGAAATAATTCATTTACTAAACCAATTTAATGAAATTGAAGATGAAGAGACTGTTTATATTAATATTGAAAAAAAAAGAATACTGTCATGAAGAAATAAAGGACGAACCTAAAGGTTCATATTGTTTACAACCAAAGAAATATCCTCCAATTCAAATTAATATTAATTAATAGCTTGTACTAATTTTAATAAATAAAATTTAAATTAATTTTAATATATGTTTCATTAAATGTTGATTTTTAATAAATTTTATTTTTATATTAAATTAAAACAAATAAATGACAAATTTTATAAAATTCGACAAGTTTAAGTTGAACAAGAGCCATAATTTTAGCGCGAGTAAAAGAAAAGTGCAGCCTACTTTAATCAGTCTCGCGAATGAAGAAGCGGCCGCGCGAGCCAAGAGTTCGGCAAGTGCAGCGGGAGCGCAATTGAGAGAGTCTCGGGCAGCGGAGAGTATCCCCATAAAGCAGCCAATGGCTTACGGGCCTCTCCCTTCCGGCGAGAGAGAGAGAGAGAGAGAGAGCTGCCTCGCTGCACGTCACACACGCACTCGGCGCAACGCTCGGCTTAGATGGCTTCTCGCGCTCCGCTCGCCCCCCTTGCGAAAATATATTATTTACCGTACCCGCCCACCGCATTTGCCCCCGGGGCAGTGTCTCTCTCTCGCGAAGCCTTCCGCGCCGCCTCCTCGGGGCTCTGCCCCGGGTCGCTACCGGCGCACGCATCTTGGGGTGTAAGGGATACACCGGCCGGCCGATCGAATTTTACCTGCTGCCACCGCGTTACGCGCCGCGGGGAAACGAGCTCCGCGAGAGCTCCTGCCTTTTTTTCTTCAGTTGCGAAAAACGACTCCTGTACATATAGCCTCTCTGCGCGTCCTCTCGCCTGATTCTGCAATTTTCATATCGTTTCCAGAACGGGGAGGGTTTATGTAGGACAGCGTTTGTGATTTTCCCAAGATTATCAGGCTTGTATAATTCCCAAACTGTATTCATGAATATATCACCATAAAGTTTGTACTAGCTACAGCACTGTCAGATATGAACTATAGGACGCTAGTCGAGCAAACCTCTATTGTACTCCTGTGCGCAGATAATGCGCCTACATTTTCATCATCATTTTTCTTGTTCGGCAATTGTTTATGGCATTGAGAAAAATTCATTAGCGATGAAATATTTTACGAAAATGATCGTTCGTGAAATTTTCATTACATCATTACACTACATAAAAGTTACTAATTTATTGCGCAATTCGATGGCAGAAATATATAATGTAATCTTATTATAATGAGATATTGCATAATGTTGAAATAAAATAACATATCTTAACTATATAGCAGCCTCAATCAGATCTCAATCAGTGCAAAAAAAAAGCGTATTCCACCTACTCACAAATCACAAGCCGAGGCGACGAGATGCCAGGCATTAATCACTCGGTACACATAACTCTCGCCGCGCCGCAGTGAAGTCAGAAAAAGGGCCCAAGCCCACAACCGCGGGGAGATTCAAGTGTAGAACGGACAGTTGAGCGCGAACTCTGAGGCGAGGGCGGCAGCAAAGGGAGAAAAAAAAAGAGTGTCTGTGCGTGCTCGAGAGAAAGAGACTGAGAGCTGCGAGTGCAGTAAGAAAATTTGCGTGCATGTACACTCGAAGGCGCGACTGCTGTACGTGGAAAAAAAAAACATCGGGCTTCCCCCTGCCGGCGACTGCTCATTGTTTCCAATTCAATCTAGACTCTGCACGAGTTCTCGGAAAAATTTCAACAATTGACATTCCAAAGATTCAAGAGACTTTTTCGAAGGGAGCTCTGAAAGAAATTAGGAAATAGTATTTCTTGCGGTTAAAGCTTGTACAGGACATAAAGTTGAAATTATAAATTCGTAAATTTAACTATTTTTTTTTTCAGCTTTTAAAAAGCAAAATTCAGCTGGTTTATATTTTTCAGAGTTAATGAAATTTTAGCTTCGTGTAAATTTAAAAAAAATTCAGCTCTGGCAAGCGAAAAAAATGCAAAGTAAAATATTATGAAAATTTTGAAGGCAGACAACAAGACTAAGGGGTAATAGAAGCCAAGAGTGACAGTGAGAGAAGAGAAATGTATGCGTACGAATATATTATAGCGTCAGCTGTGTTTTATAACTCCTAGAAAGATTAGGGCACAATAACCGGCACGGGTAAAATTGCTAAGCTTTCGCTACTTCGAAAGCAATTTGAAAATATTTTCGAAAACTGACTTTTGAATTTCAATTTTTATTTTCTCCTCGCGATTATGCATGAGAAAGAACATTTATTTTCTTTCATTTAAACATCATATTTATTACATTTTTGTGAAATTCATTCCCACTAAAAGAATTATTTAAATTTTTCGTCAAATTTGTTTAATTATTTCCACTTAGGATTCTCGATAATAAAAATGAAAATTCAAAAATCAAAATTTGATGCAGTAAAGGACTGTGTTTAACCCTATAATATTATCGTGATCCTGCGTACTGTTAATACTGTTAAGAAAAAGAATATATAGTGTTGAATACTATTGAATAGAATTGTATACTATTAGATACAGACCAAACATTACTTACATCTGAATCTGAAAAAAAAACTTTTATATAAATATAGTCTAAATATTAAGTTTTCAACTACAAAAAATAAATGTAAAGGTACAACAAAAAATAAATTAATAATAGTGCTTTCAAAATAAATTGGAAATTGGATTTTTTATAAACAGAAAGTAGTTTTAAAATTATTTTATTTGTTTTCGATTGATAAATGTAATTAATAAGGTTTAGAAGTTTTCTTATAAAACAATCATCGTAATTTCAAAAATAGGGCGAAGACCATTTTTGCATAAGATTAAAAGTTTTTCGGCCATTATGATTCTTTAAAACCAGTACTTGAAAAATTAAATGTCAATAATAAAAATTATTTTTATTTCCTTTGTATGAAAATTTTATCGAAATTTCTATTTAAACAAAGATTGATTTTCAAAGGGATTCTCGGTAAGGCACTACAAGCATTCAGCACTCGAAATCGTCGTACGATTCGCGATAGAAATATTTCGCAATAGAAAATTCTTCTAATTAATTGTTGATTGCACTCGAACCACTTGAAGAAAACAAGCATGTGCCCCTCTTGTGTCGCAATTCGTATTGTAAAATGAGGCTTGGCGCAAGTACACTGCATTCGAAAGAATGTATTTGTAAAATGATTCCTCCTGGAAATACTTGCTACGGTATTGTCAGCACTTTGGCGCCGGAAAATGGCAATGGGAGATAAAAGCATTTTACTGAGTATCGAATCAATACAATTTTATACTACGACTTTTAAGAATCTTTTAAAGCTTACTTTCGATAATGCATACTTGAAATGCATTTAAAAAAGCATTGTCATAAATTGTAATAATAAATCATTTCCGAATGTTTTAATTCTGTCCAGAAGAGTAATGTATAACAATTATAGATCAAGGAAAAAAAGGACGTAAAGGAATTTTTTATTCGTTATTTGTTTCTTGTTATATAATAAATATAGCTGCAGTGAAAAGAACAATAACAAAATACTTAAAAATTTTTATTTTTTTACTTTGTTAACAAGCATGAATGTTGCATTTGCAAGAGAAAGATACAGTTGCAAAAATAGTAGAGCACTTTAAATTCAACGAGCAGTAAATTTCTTACCCAAACGCTCGCGCTTAGGATCTTACAAAGTTTAGCAACGGAATTCCAACAGTTAGACACAATAACAACGTCTAATCATTATAAAATCAGAGGGCAACATTTCAATGACTGCGCAAGCGCCTCTCTCTCTCTCTCTCTCTCTCTCTCTCTGCCCCCGCCGGGCGGCCAATAAATCTCCGGCAAAATATCCATGCACGAAGTTAAAGTTGCTCGTGCACAGTCGTGTCGTCGGCGCCGCGATGAAAGTTGATTAGCCCTCGGAAGAAACTGTTAGGGGCGCTCTCGAAGAAACATCTGGCCCCCGCTCGAGCACGTAATTCATCGTGGCCGCGTGAAACTTGTACCTTAATCCCGTCGTGTGTAAGCCAACAGCGAAGATACCGACTGGGCCGTGTATGCATATCTCTCTGCGGCTATACACGTGCCGCCGCCGCCGCCGCCCCGTGTGTGTGTGTGTGTATGTGTACATAAGCGGTACAATGCGCAAATGCTACATTCCGATGCAGGTATGGATCATGAAGCTGGGGCTTCTTCCTGGAGGTGCCGCCTTTCTTTTCGCCCCTGTTCCGAAGCTTCGACGCTTGTCGTTTTTGTTTCAACTGCCAGCTGAACGCAAAGGATTCGCATGCATAAATTTCAGTGAATCAATAAATTTACTATTTCGACGAGTCGAATCGATCGGCTATTATTAGTTTATTTTATACATTATTACACAACGCTCACTAGGTAACCTATTAATCCTGAGCTAATGGAGAAACGCAAATTTAGTCCAGGGCCGCACAGCTCATCCATACAGAAGCCCAGGCAGCGGCGGCGCGTATAATGTATTTCGATAGGTTATAAAGGCGGACAATGTATATACGCGGGACGGGGGAAGGGGGGTGCGAAAGAGTCGGTCACGTACGTAACTATCAGCGGAATGCATCATCCCCAGCGGAGCGTGGCTCCGGGCTCGAGAGCCGGGACATGTTATCCGGCTGCGAACCAATCCGTGGAATCCAGCGGGAATTATTATGTAACTCCATGATATAAATTCATCGCGGGATTCGAACCCGCTGCGGACACGATTTCGCGCGCGCCTGCCGATGGTATTTGGCGAGAGGATCGTCCGCGCGCGCAGTCTCTCGGCTTAAATTAAGGTGCCGGGAGAGCTAACCAACGCCGACGCGACGCGCGCCTCTGCCGTCTTTGCCCTTTGACCTCTTCGGCGACGAAATTTATTGCCGGCGTCGCGCTCCCGCTAATATTAACATTCCTCTGAGTTATGCGCCGATAATTTATTTCCGAAAAATATCATTTCGTCTTTGCGAGCTTTAGTTATTCGAAGTAACGGCCAGGCGACGTAAAGCCGCTATACATTGTCAAGAAATATAAAACGGGCGATACGTCATATCGTGCGAAAAACTAACTTAAAAAAGGACTTGGTAAAACTAAAAAAAGAAAAGCCTAGCATATTTCGAACAGCCCGGGCTGGCAGTTAGCTAAACGCGGCTGGCAGACGAATAGCCCTTCGAACGGGCGTTTATTGATATTTATTCGCCAAGTTTTTGTTGGACACGAGGTGACCTCTCCTGGATATTTTCCATCCGTGGCCATATTTCCCTCTTTCCCGGCGGCGCAAACTTTTACTGGCCGAAGCGACGCTTCCCGTATATAGACGGGTAAACGCCGAAAAACGCGAGAAAGAGAAAAGGCGAAAAACGAGAAAGTAAGATATAAAGTTTTATTACATCGGTCCGATGAAAAGTTCCCGGATTGCTCAGACTTCTTAGACGAATTTCGCGAGAACTACCTGGCTCCTAGGATCCGGCTCCAAAAATTCTCTGGTCTTGTGAGCTGTATTTTGCGTGTGCTTAATGAACGTAACAAAAAATTAGAAATAAAAATCAATAAAATAGAAATAAAAGAAAATGAAATTCGTTTTTATTAAGCTTTTTATAAAGCTCAAGCGAATATTGTTGTAAAACGAAAAATGTAAAATCGCCGGTACATGCTTGAATTAATAAACGACAAAGATTTTGATATGCATATCATTTCTGTTCGTTTATTGACTTAATAATTAAAATATTTTCATCGAGTTTGACACTTTTGTACATCGATATTAATAAGTTTATGGATTTAATTTTATACACACTGCAACATGAAATCCCGTAATGTCGAGATGAAATTTTTAATTAAATTTGTGTAAATCAATCAAAGAGCGCATATAACGTCGATTTAATGTAATATACAGTTTTTTGAATAAGTATTTTACTAAATCATTACCGAATACTTCGTTCGTAATTATAATAAATAAGTATAAATAGATATAAAAACTGGATTGTTGATAACTAACTTTAAAAAAAAAAAGTTTTGTTCAAAAAGAATTTTAATGGAATTGACTAAATTTTTTAGATAGTTTATGATCTACTGATTAAAAGTGTCCGTAATAGGTATAAAGTCTGATAATGAACAATTTCCGGGATATATATAGGAAGTGGAAAATCGAAATTAACATGGCGTATAATTGTATCTATGCTCGCCAATACGTAAGCGACCGCTCGCAATGAGGAAAAGGATCTCTACATTTTTGTGCATAACTTGAAAATCTGATAGGAGAAGCACTGTCGCCACCAACGCCAACACTTGCTCTTCTTCCGGGCTTTCATTTTTTTCTCATCTTGTATACTTTAGCAAATTTATGTCTTTCCTTTGGTAACTTAGGGTTTTATAATTTTTCGATTTGTAAAATTCATTGAGAGCGCGTGTTTTCAATGCAAACAAATTTTGAAATAAATTGCAAGTAGTCTTGCTTTTTTCCCAGTTTTATTTTTTAAAACACATATCGTACACTTCTAAATAATATAAATTTTAAAAATATATTTATAACGTTAAAAAAGGTATTGCTTGAAATAAGTAAGTTAACTTAAATAATGAATGAAGATACATTTTGAAAGATTATGTTTTAATATTTTATCAAAATGAGTTTCAAAACCATCAGATATTTTTCCCCAGCAACGCGGAGTCATGAATCTGATAAAGAAAACATGATACATCCGTACTTTCATACTTTGAAACCCAGCATTTTAGAATACGCTTACAGAGAAACTAAGCAGAAATACGTATATTTCATGAATAATATATAATTTATGCAGTACACTTCGTATGTTGGACTTGAAAAAAAAGCTTTCAGAAAAAAATACACTCCACACTGTAATAGCAGAAAAGGGTTTGATCAGGATATGCACAACAATTCCATTCTGAGCAACGTTCGTCAGGAAACGCGCTGAAGGAAGGTATTCGAAGAGTCATTGTGCGCCTGGGCCCTCATAAATTGTCAATTTTCCTGAAAGCATTGCATCGGAACTAGAAAGAACGGGGACGAAGTGGATGGAGAAAAGCAGAGGACTAAGAGGACAAAACACAGACGAGTTTTGAGCAAGCAGTCGATTTATTCTTTCAAGAACCCGCCGAGTTTAATTCAGTCTGCTTCGATTAATAATCCACGCCTCCATTCAGCAAAGATTCATTGAATTCTCGTTATTGCGCGCTCACGAATTGAGATGTCGAAGAAGGCAGTGCTCTGTACCGTACATGTTGATCGATAAAATCTAACACCGAGAGTCGCTAACTTATCGTTGCGCGAAATTCGCTCTTTATTATAGCGTTTTGCATATTGTGAGTCACGACAAATGAAATTATAATTTTCTTTAAACATATAATAATACAGTAGTTTCGTAACAGATTGTGTAACTATTATAGTAGAAAAAATGTGGAAATACACTATGAATCTTCTAGAATTTACCGAAAGTCGAATAAAATTTACGAGAAACTCTCATAATTTTTGTTATAAATTTTTACAGGTTTTTACCAAATTGCTAAAGGCATTATCATTTTTAGAATAAAAAAATGTAATTGTTACTGCAATAGTTTTCTCTATATGTAGATCCAAAAATCAACTTTCCAGTTACATCGTAGGAAAATCTTTAAATAAATACTAGTAGCAGGAAGTTATTTAAATTAGGTGTTGACGCAGATTTGAAGCACAGTTTAGCTGAATTTAATTTTCCAGAATGCAAAAGAAATTGGTTGAAGGGTTCAAAGTATCGAAAAAAGATTCGGAATGGTAAAAAAAAACCTAAGTAGGTAGAACAAGGAGCACTTATCGCATTCTGTCGAATTGCAAATCCGTAAAACGCGATCGAGCAAAGACGACAGCAAAAGCTCAACGCGAAACCCCTCTATCTTCTCCTGGGCTTTTGCCTGAGATAAAAGCGACCTACTTTAACTTTCTTTGCTTTATCGATTTAACTTTTTTTTATTTAAAGACGAATATTTATGATCAAATTTTATACAGTTTCAAACTATTTATACTCAGTTTATCGTTTATAATAAAATTTTAATCGAAACTGTACTAACTTGGTTAGTACAGTCCCATTTCATGGGTATTGTCAAAGAATCGATCGCATCCTTTTCAATTTCGTACTCTGATTCGCAGTTGTTCCATTCCGTTACATCACTGCCAAAGGAACCCAAGGCACTCGTGCAAACAGTTGCCTCTGCGCGACGTATATAAGGGCATCGTTTCTCTTGCGATTAACGAAAGTCGTATGTACATTAAACAGTTCCTCGCTCATCCTCCTTACGTATCAAGCGTGAACTCGTCTAAAGCTATACAGGCACACACCTTAGGCGCAAGCTGCGCTCGGCGGTAGTCGATTTTCCCCGTAACGAAACTCCGTCCCGCGTCTGAGGAGGCGCGAATACTTCGTCACGCAGCTCGCGAACGTCGGCGCTGTGCAAATTAAACGAACGGATGATGGAATTCTCCTGGCAAATCAGAAAAGTATATAGGAATAATATTTTCCGCGAAACTTTCTATCCAATTACGCGACGTATCCGATTAACTCGAAAATTTATATGCTCTTCAAATTTATTTAGCACTGATTTTTAACTCGGATAAGACATTTTCTTTTAAAAGAAGGCTAACTATAATATCAAGTAAATAGCAGTTACTTCGGCGAAGGGAAGAGTCTACCGCATGTGATCCGATCACTAAAGCCATAAAGTAAGTAAGCACGAAATGAACTCCAAGTCACACAAAGAATCGCCTGAATTCCAGATCCCGGATACCATAAGAAAATAACTCTCGAGGAAAGACGACAATCCAAATAGTATGCACCAAGCGATCTATAAATAAAGCTTGCGAATTTAGCTCATTTATAAGTATCTGGAAGGGAAATAGCCGGCGCGATCGATCTAATGAAAGCTCGGGCTTGGTTAATGCTCTCCGTCTGCCTTGGGAGCTTCGTTTTTTTTTCCGCGTGCGCACGTAAACGCACGGCGGCTACGGCCGTGGTAACGACCGATGCGACACACTCTGTAATTCTGTACCTATGCAGCTGTCAATTAAAGCGAAGGCGTTGTTGGCGCTCCCGCCTTCTCTCCCTCTTTTTTTATTTTTCTAATTTTAAGCGACGCGGGGATTCCCCCCTCGAGCGCCGTTCGCGAATAGTGCGCGGCACGTTTCTAAGTGGGGTAATAAACGAAAGCGAACGATTTGGAGAAGGGATGAGTAAGAAATAAGAAGAATCAATATAGGCCTTTGCGGTAATAAAACCTAATAGATTTCTAATAAATCTCTGTATCCACAAGGGGGATTCATTAAGAGTCGATTTTCGGCGGACCTAAATAAATATTTCTTTCCGCGACAAAGTAACAAACAATTACGAAGCAGGAAAAATGAAGAAATTGAGTGCGAGGTGCCGGGGCCCGGCGCAAAAGGAGGAGAGAGCGCGAGGAAGCGGTGGAAAAAAGCAGACAGAGAGAGAGAGAGAGAGAAGGTGGAAGGTAACCCCTGTGAAAAGTGCCGGGGGCGGCGCACGTACACACAAAGCGACCGTCAAAGTCGACTTTGAAGGGGGTGTGAACGGGCGCCCACCACTACGGGGAGACTCTCTCTCTCTCTCTCTCTCTCTCTCTCTCTATACATCGCATCGAGTTTTCAATTCCGCTCTTTTCCAGCGAGTCGCACGCGCGCACGTTCGATTGCGTTTGCCGAGAGAGCGGAAGGATCCGAAAGTACGTGCGCGCACACACCCACACACACACACACACACACAGATCCCGGGCGACGTTTATCCTTCCGAGGAAATATTTTCAGCCCCTCTCCCCGCTCTCGCGCCGCACGGATTTTTCGGGGCTCCGTGTCGGCCGCGAGCGCGGCGCGCGGGAATAATTATGAAATCGGGGGGGATGGACTGGCCTAGATTTTAGTGGATTAAAATTCAATGATATTTCATTGCTCTCGAGCGCGCTCAAGAGTTTAAATTGTGTTTGCGCGGCATGCGCTCGATAATTCGGGCTTCATTTCATTCGCCTGCTGTATACGATGATGAGCCGCCGGTGGAATTATGTCGGCCCGTATTTATATTTGCCGTTCATTCGGCAACGCGAGGTGGAATGCGATTTGTGTTTGTTGTCAGCTCGAGCGAAATAACAGTTTTTCTCAAGTGCCGGCGCAAATATAAATGCGCGACTCGCAGTATTCACTTCCAGCTGGGAATCTTCGATGCGCCGATGGCACACACATCAGCCCGCTGCGAATTTTCAATTCGGTTATCATTCATTTTTAGCGCGAAGAAGCAATCGATATACGTCAAAGCAAGCGCACGCACATTATACACTCCGGCGCAGCGCTCGGCAGGAGTCGGGCGAAATCGTGACTCATAATGTAGCGAATTTCCCTAGGACACGAAGGGTCGCACCTTATGATTATCCGTAATAACCCGTAATAGCGGCGAGCTCGACTAGCTTAATAATAGAATAGTAAAGTAGACTCACATTGGATTGGTGGAGTTCCAATATATGTCCGGCAGGCGGGAACAGGTGGCCTCCCGAGGAAAGGCCTCCATCACAGCAAGCAGCAGGAGAAAAAGAATGAACCAGGGCATGATGTCCAGCTGAATCTTGAGGCCGTTCGTGAACCACCACACGGAAGAATACGCGGCTGCGAGAGCCTTGGGCCACCTGAGGAACAAGCACAACCCGTTTCAAATTTTTCTCTCTCTTTCTCTCTCGATTAGTTGCGTAATCCGACATCTCGCGATTAATTATTATTCCATGCCCCCGCGGCTTTTTGCGAGCCCACCCTTCCGCGGCGACGGATTGCCTCCTCGAGAGATTAATCACGTCGTTTTCGATGAACAGCGCAAGAAGTCGATGATTTCCGCGCGCGAGAAGCCGAGGCTGCTCGACCTCCGAGTGATTTACATTCGCGGTAAGCTTCTTCTTCGTCGACCAAAGAAACTCTGGCCGATGTTTATAAGTTTAATTCGTTCGGTGGCCAAATCTTTTTTCTTATCGAATTGTCGGGCCTTATTCGATCTGAGTTATTCCCCAGTTTAAATTGCATTATATTTTACTAACTTATCTTTTCTCTGTAAAATTAATGAGTTGAAAAAGTGAGCGGAAATGAAAATTAATGGATTGTTTGTTTACGCTGTTTAACGAAAAGCTTTTAAAAGGGTATAGACATAAAAAAGTATTTTTTTATAAAAGAGTAGTAGCAGTATTTATAAAGCAATCGTAACGGAAAGTTTCTTTTTTTTTTTTAATTATTTTTGCTTTATATACCTATTTTATGAAAAGTACATATAATAAAAGAGAAACATAATAACAGTATATACCAACAATAAAAATGTTTTGTCTTTATACATCATTATTATTGTTATTGTCGGTACATAAAATGGTCGATTGCATTGTGAGGCATCATATACATCAACAGAGTGACAATTCTCAGATACGAGGTAAAAAAAAAAAAAAATTGACCATCGCTACGAAAGCTGGTCGACGGCAAAGACTTGCATTCTAATTACAGCTGTCCCGTCAAGCGGAAAGACGAACGTTTAATCAGCGCCAAAACAAACACATACACACAGGGCAAAAATCCTGCGCGGCGGTGAACGCCGAGGTGCAGAGGACGAGCAAACAGTTTCACTTTTCGTCGGCGAATGGCGATTTGCATTACGCGAGTATACAACGAGGCGCGCACTAAATCACGGTGACGCATCGTCGTGTCGGCGAGCCAATAGATCGATCCCCGAGAGCAGAGGAGGGAAATGCCGTCGCGCGCGCCCGCCGAGAGAAACAGAAGAAGCAGCGAAAATCTACATCCAGCTGATATCGGGGAGAGGGCCGATCCTCCATAAGCGGCGGGGAGGGAGATCGATTGATAAATAGATATCAAGGTGCAGATAAATAGCGCCAGATAGGGAAGACAAGTGAGTCTGGGAAGGAGAAAAAAACGGCAAGACCCATAAGTCTTTTACAAATTTTGGCAAAGTGCTTTCTTATTTAGTTTTTTATTTTCTGCAGCTGCCGTTTTTCCTGCGAGATCTTTTATTTATTAGTCTGGGTACTTTTTGCGGTTAATTTTCTTGTACTTATCAAGTGTTTTTCGAAAAGGCTATTTCTATTACAGTTGAAGACTTATTTAGAATGAAAGCTATAGTGTTTAGCTTGTCAGACTACGTTAGACTCCATATAAAATGAGGCAAGTTGTCTATAGGAATAATTGAGTTTATGCATAATGAAGCAGAATCTGCAGTGAAGCAGGAAAAATTGATTAAAAAGCCTATAATAGCAAAAAAAATGGAATTCGATGATCTTCAAAAATAATAACAAATACTTGTATTTACGAAAGTTTTTTGTTTCTCATTAACGGCAAATACTTGAAGAACCTCCAATAAAACATTTGAGATTAAAAAAACTAATCAAAGTGCAAGTATAAATAGAGCGGCCGTTATGATTTCAATAATTTCCCATTGCAAAGTCTTTCGATTCTCAATAAGAAACAGAGACCAGAAAGGGAAGAAGACTACTTGATCGCGACGATTCTAGCGGAAAATCTAATGGATTCGCCGAGAAAATAATTGAGAAATACGGGGTAAAAGAAACATTTCGCGAGAGTCAATAGAGACGAGGCGAGCAAGAGAGAGACGGCGATGTGTCGGATGCACCCCGAGAGGGCCGTAAATGTCGAAGGCCCGGCATCGGAGCTACACATCAAGACACGGGAGGGGGATGGAGCGGAGACGAGCGCCTAGCCAAGGAATCGCGAAACAAGTCGAAATACACGCAGGGACGAGTCGAATAAAGGGCAGGTCCCCGCGCTAAATTCAACTCACCCGGCTAAATCGAATTTCCTCCTTAGTCGGCCTTTCGATTAACCAATCGCTTCTCGAATTTTAGCGTTAATCTTGCAATGTACGCTGTATATACCGTCGGAAAAAGTTTCAATCCGTTGAGTTTAGCTAATTTAAATTGAAGGCGCAATAAGATGTAAAATGAAAGTAGTCAAGCGGCCACAATAGCCTGGCAATATATATATATATATATAACTTTTTCAAAGTGGCCGCAAAGAAAATAAAACGGGGGGTTATAAAGAGTCAGAGTGGAAACGAAATCGAACGCATCGTAAAGCCTTTAAAGTCGATGGGTTCGCGAGGAGCTGCGGCCACATTGCAGTCACGTTTGCTTCGGGGCCGGCCGCGGCGTTCCGCGACGACAGTTTCCCTTCGGCGCGCCGCCTCTCTCCGAGGGTGTGGAGCGTTCCCTCTTCATTTTTTTTTCTCTCTCTCCAGCGACGAGATCCATTTAGTGCGCCCGCCGGCAGTTTTCACCCCCCCCCCCCCGGAGAAAAGCTCGCCCGATCGCGTAAACACGCACGCGAGAAAATCCGAAAGACTTTTGCGGGCGCGCGAGCAGAGGAGCGGACACTTTGCCGAGGGGACGGCGGCGACGAGAGAAATCTGGCGGACGAGTCGACGAACTCAGCGGAATCGAAAAATTTCTGTTAATATAAGGTTTTTCATTTTTGTTCATTGCTTTTGCTCCCATTGATGATTCAAATTAATTTTTAACGAAAAACAATTTGATTTTTAACTTGAATGTACAGTGCGCACATTACTAGTTATGCGTCATAAATAAATACTTATTGCGCCTTTTAATTACAGGGAATGTTCAAGCGCGTATTACAAACAACGTTCGTTATTACAAGAATATTAACAAGAGCTAAAGTGAACAAAGTTTCGGAGTCTCTCGTTTCATAAAATAACTTTGTTTTTATGCGATTTTTCACATCGACGTATAAATTGCGGTTCTCATTAGTAAAAATTTGACGTTTACAGTAAGATATAATTTTTTAATTCGTTTTAAATTTCCATTTTGAAATGTGATGAACACTTGGCATCATTTACTGTCTCATATTTTTAATCTTTTTTACTTTTTGCGAAAGCTTATTTCAGAAAAATAAATGTCTTATGAAATGAACTTGAACTTTTTTGTAATATAAGGTAAATATCAAAAGAACCATTACCTTTTAATGCAACATGATACTTATATGGCATAAAATGTAATCTCTAAAAAATCTGAATACTTTAATTAAATTACAAAGATAATAAATTTAAAGTTTTATATATAGGTGATTCATAACAATTTGTAAAACTTAAAGGTGGAAAGCCAGAGCAACATTATTCCTTAAAATTTGTTAACTTGAATCATCAAAAACAAAATATATAACAATAAACATTAAATCGTATAATTAATAACTAGAATTTAAACAAGGCCTGCATTCAAGGAAACTTGAGAAGAAAGAAGAAAAATTGTGTCATTGATGCGATAATGATGATCATAATCTGTGCAATATGTTGCAAAACATCAGCTGGAGCAGATTCCCCCCATTAATAGCACTCGTCCAGCCTCGCACCGCGATGGCTGCGGCAGCCGCGTAACCCTGGTTACATTTTACCAAAATTGCTCCTCAACATCCCTAATTGTGCGGGGGAGTCGGTTTTAAAACTTTCAATATTAAATCCAACTTGATAAATAGTTTTTCCGGACAAACGGACCGAAACCGCGTTTCGATAGAAAGCGTTCGTTCCAAAAAAGAAAAAAAAAACCCAAAAAGCGGACGCGCGTTTGATGGAAAGATGAAAAAAAAAAAGAACGATCGAACGCCGCGGCGGTAACGTCGGCCGTCGAAGGTGTGCGCCCTCGACCGCAGAAATCATAGCGCCGGGGCTTTGTACACAGCGCTTTCGCTTCCACGTCCCCGACTCTCTCTCTCTCTCTCTCTCTATCGTTCGGTCGTGCATGTCGCGCTTAGCAGCACGAGCGGCGCAGCGGCGGGCAGCGGGGAGTCTTTCTCGCAGCAGCCGCCGTGTGCAGTCTCTCTCCTCCCCCCCCCCCGCCGGGCCGCGCGCGCGTTTTAACCGGATCTTTATCAAAGCATAAATTTTCGCAGGTGAAGAAGAAGCAGCGACGGAGCGCGCGCGCGCGCACACTCTTACAAGATAGTCTCTCATATTCTTCGCTGCGCGGCGGAATGAATTTGCCGAGTGAGAGAGAGAGGGGGAGAAGGAACAATCGCGCGACGGGACATAAACACGCTAACTCTCTGACGCGAATTCAATTTTCGCCGGGTTTCTTTGGGCGGCGGGAAAGCCAAGAGCTCTAAGGCAAGCGGACCCGAGCGCTTCTTGCGCCACTTGATGAATAACGAGACGTTTTAAGTTTATATTGTCCCGGAATCGATGCATTTTGAAAGGTGCTTTTTTCCGAATTTCGATCGTCTTCAATCTCTATAGCTTTCTCGAAGCTTCGCGATCCAAACATATTTATTCGTCAAATTTGTTTTGATATTCATTCTTTTTGTGCAAAATATTAAATAAAAATAACCGAAAAATCAAACAAATTCAATGTGTGACCGTGGTTGAATTATTAACAATTAAGGACGTTCACGCGATAATTCAACTTAAAATTTGTATTATGTGTCAATTTAAGTGTACTTTGTAAGTGGTAAAAATTTCAACCCACCTTAATGTTAAGCTTGAGCTTATTATATGGTAGGCTTCTCTAGGCAGTATATTTTTACAGATAGCAAAAGCAGTTATCTTCGAATTTTCGTGAAAAACTACTTTATGGTTCTATGAAATATATAGAATAATATGATACCAATTTTGTAGTAGCTTCTGCTACTAATTTTGAAGATGTAGCTGTTCGAAAGACAACTCTTACGTTATTTGCATGTCTATATAGTGTTAGCGCGCGAGTACGTTTATTTTGAAACATTGTTTTAATACTGATGCTTTTGCAATAAAATTATAAAAGACTATTATTATAAATTATCGTAATAAATTACAATTTTCAAAATTCTGATAAAGTTGACCACCGTTGCTGGGTGTGAACGTCCTTAAAAACAAGATAGCACAATCTTTGGAAGCAAATAATCACAAGATGACCGATAAAATAGAGGACTTCCTAAAAAATAAACAGTTGTGCAATTACTGCGTTCGTTTAAAATTACACGCCAAATTCATTATCTAGCAGTATTACCGCGAACTGTTAACTCATTCTTGCAAAGTCTATTACGAAACGACAATAATTGCGATCACTGTAATTAATTTTGCAACTATTTTGGAAGAAGTTGAGGAATCTTTTCATTTATGTAGCATGCTCATTTGCAGAATAAAAGGACGAGTGTATTAAATGCATCGAGATTTAATAATGCAATCATTGTTCAATTTGGAAATGGAATTAATCTGTTGCCCTGTAAATCTTAATTAACCGTAAATTGAAAAGAATTATAACTCGCACTTTAGTTAATTAATTTCTGCAATCAGTGGAAATAAAACACGTACGAGTATTTTTGGTATAAAAGTAAAATTCAATTTCCGGTCTCTGATTACATTTCATTAATTTATAAGTTATTTTATTCGTCTAATGTTGATGTGGACATAATTAGTTATCGAGCGATGTTCGTAACGTTTGATCCAAAGGTAGGAAAGTAAACATTTTTATGCCAGTCTTCTTAATATTTGCAAAAACTGAAAATCCTGCAGCAAAGTCAGAAAAAAAAGTAAATCCCTGAAAAAGCAGAGAGGACGCGAGCCTTAATACCTAACTAGAACCTGCATGGCAATTAGATGCAAAGTTTAATTTCCATCATCGTAACATAACAAAGTTTTCAGCGGGATAGAGCCCAGCTTTTCGCAGCGTTTTAAAAAGTTGCCCGGTATTCCTGCCTCACAATGCAAGCCCCAAGCCAGAAAAAGAGCGCGCCAGAGGAGCAAGGAAATAAGTGGAGTACTCACTTTTCTCAAGTGACCGGCGGAGCTGCGTCCGGGGTTGCGTCACAGGCGCACTACCTAGCCGAATCGCAAAAAAAGCCGAAGGAGCGGCCGCGACCTACGAAAACACTAGACTCGACCGGTCAATTCCGATGTACACTTTTTTAAAACGGCGCGCACTCGACTCGACTTCCGACAGATAGTGGTACGCGCGCGGAAATTGCCCGCGACGGCAGGTATACGCGCGAGTAGGCCCCGAGGAGAGGACAATCTCTCACACCTGCGCGAGAGGCGAGAGGCAACAATAGGGAAGGAAGCTCGCGAGAGAAGAGAGGGAGAAGGCGAGCGCGTGGCTACTCTGCGGCTCGCGCTTTTTTCTCTCTCTCTCCGCCTTGGCTTTTGACAAACCGGTTGCTGCGCAGCCAGATAAGACACTCGCCGGCCGCTTCCTTCCTCCTTCTTTTTTTTTTTCGGACTCTCCGCGGTGTTCTCGCGATCGACGGCGAACGCGCACCTATTGTTTTTCACCCGGGGGATCGAATTCAATCGCGTCCCGGAAGCTTCGCGTACGCGCGCGAATCTGCCTCTTTGCTGTTTTTATTAAACGAGCGCAGGCTCTTCCGACGCGGCTACGAGCTCCCCTGGTTTTTTGGCTCTGCTTCACGAGTCGCGCAGAGGGAGATTGTGACGCTGGCTGCTTTTCTCGCTGAGTCGCAAAAAAACGAACGGACAACCGCACTGTGTATTCGCCGGTCGGCGTGTATTATCGTTGATATCGCCGGAGCAGCAGCAGAGTAAGGATCCGGATGATTTGCACACTGTACCGTAGCACTTCTCCCCCTTCGGTCGCACTAATTTCACAGACTCACAGTGGAAATTCGGGTTAAAAAGCACTCTGGTCGACGCACTGAGCTCTCGGACTTACTGTACGGCTGTCAATCGGCACCGACTGACTCTTATACAGCACACTGACAACAATTCAACTGCACAAACTCAACTGCACCAGCTGCCAGAGGGGGCGGGGGTGACGATATCCCGCTCGAGGATCCGGCTCTTACACTCGACGATTCTCGGACGACGTAGGTAACTGTTGACGGGGGCGCGGACGCGTTTTTAAGAAAAACTGCCAGTCGGAGCTGAGCGGCCGGGAGTAGGAGGCGGCGGACGGCTGAGGACCACGAGAGAAGGAGTCGCACGTGGAGCGGAGTGTTGTCGCTCTCGGCGAGCTGTGCCTGCTGCGTGCTGCTGCGTGCGAGAGAGAGAGAGCTTGGCTCGTCCGGCGTTTCAGAGAAAAAGTGAGCCTGCCGGCTCGGTGGCGGCAATTTCGAATCGGCGCGCGGTCCTGTACGTGCTTTCGACTGCGGTAGCTCTCGATCGTGGTCCCGTGTGCAGAGAGAGAGAGAGAGTGAAAGAGAGAGATGCCGGTGGTTGCTCGGGGGCTGCTCGCTCGTCCGTTGGCGGGCTTCGAATGGAGCGGTGTGCGCCTCGGCGCCGCTTCGTCCCCCACGCGCTCGCGCCATCCTCCTCCTCTCTCTCTCTCTCTCTCGCTCGCTCTCTGGCGCGCGCTGCTCGGCGGCCGGTGCTCTCTCGGCGCACGCTCTCCAAGCGCGCTCTCGTGCGTGAGGCTCCGTTGACGCTGACCCTTTTACGCTAAGTCCGCGCGCCGGTAGTGCGTGCAGTCTGCTTTTTTTCAGCCGCAGTCGAATTTGCGGAAGTAGAAACGGAAGCTCCCCGCGGAGGAGAGCTGCCGAGTGCACGCGATCGGAAGAGAGATTCGGCGCAGGCGCCGAAATTGCACGTCGCGCCTACCTGTGCCCCGAGCGCGAGCATCGCCCGGAGAAAAGGAAAGTGCGTGCGTGCGTGATCGAGACGGGGGGCTGCATATCGCGGGGAGCCGCCGCCGAATGCGCTTTGCGCGCGACAAGTGCCGGAAGCCGTCGAATCTGACGCTCCTCCGAGATGGACTAATGTTTTTAAGTTCTTAATTCGCAAGGGTTGTTATAGCGCCGGTCGTTGTAATGCATCTGCGCGATGAAACGATTGACCTTGTCGTAAATTTTCGGAATGGAAAATTTGACGGGGGTTGGAAGAAAAGAAAAGCTGCGTGGTAAATGCAAAAAAGACGAAAAAAGCTGAAGAAAAAGTCGAGGAAGGGTTGCAGAGAAAAAAAAGCGAATGAAAGAGGAAGATGGCGAAGGTCGTCGGAGAGCGGCAAGACGAGGCTGAAAAGTTGTATAGGGATGCGGGCTTTGGCGAGAGTGACAGAGAGGGGGAGAGGGCATACACACGACGTGCATTTTCGGCTCGTGCAGTTTTGACGCGGGCGCGCGCGACACCCCACGAGTGTGCCGTCGCGACGGCGAGGAAGGGCTCGCGTCTTGGGGGCGTCGCGCGAGAAGGGCGGCTCGCTTTCGAGCGCGCGATTACATTCGCCTCGTCTGTCGTCAAAGGACGAGCGTGGCAAAACAAGCCCACCTTACTCTTCTTCTCTTTTCTATCTGCCGCCCACCTAAACTCATTTTTAAGCAAATCTCCTACTTCCGGCAGCTTTTTTACCCCCCCCCCCCCCCGGCTTCGAGCGCTATATTAGCTTTTTAGCAATTTTAAGTGCGCCCCTCGCCGCTACAACGTATTTCTGTTATTTTTGCGGGAAGATGTAAGAAGCGAGAATTTTTCTTGACGAATTATGAAGCCGAGTGAGAGCTAGCGCCGCAGTCGCGCCGTAAAAAAAAGAAACGAAAAGCAGGATGGAGTCGAGATTTTCAATTATATACTGTATGTACTGCACGCTTCAAATATTTGGCTGCGATCCAGCAGCGACAACTTAATGTTGATTGTGATATGAGATTTCGCTAAAACACGTTCCGATGAGCATTCTTTTTCAAACCGCTCGTTTCTTTTTCCCCCCGAATAAAACCATCAGCATCAATAATAACTGCAGTTCTGCCGGTAATTAATATTTGCATTAAGATAATTGATAATTTTTCATTTACAGCGGTGTAAACGTGCTTTATCAGCAAACAATATGCAAAATATTCAACGGTCGGCTGTTGCGCACATAACATTAATTTTACATCAGTAATGAAATTTCTGTAATTTTTGTGAAAATACGCAACGACCAGGAATGTTTCTCTTTCCCCTCTTTATTTATATGAAAAAGTTTTTATTTTAATTAGACCGTACGTTTTGTTTACGCAGCGTGAAGCAATTTTGGAATAGTTCGGCTAATTTATGAGCACGCATCAGCGAAACAAACGAGCCGGCAATGAAAAAAAAAAAAAAAAAAATCAGATTAATTATTCAAATCACTTTTTTGTCGTCTAATATTTATTCCCTCCCCGTACAAAATGAGCTTTTCACCGGAATGCAGCCACTTTCCCGGGGAAAGACAATTAATTCGCATTTCCCGGCTCTTGCAGCAGTTAACATTATTAGTGCGAGAGCCATCCTGTCAAGCTGAGCAAGGAAGCAATGATTGAACGAAAAGTTTCAGCCGGGCAGGATTGCCGCTTTACTTTCGCGAAAGAGAGAGAGAGAGAGGCAGGGGGGAGCATTTTATTCGCAATTTTCCGTCGGCATCCCGGCGTAATTAGCGGCTGCTTTGCGCGAAATATATACGCCGGGCGTAATGCGAGGCATAAAAATAAGGACGTAAAAATTGGTCGTAGCGAGCAATTGCCGGCGCGAGCCCCGGCTCCTCGTCGCCGGCTTCGTCGTCAAGGGAAAGAGAGAGGGGAAAAAGGATGGTACACGCGGCCGCGCGCGCACGCGGAACCTCGCAAACTCTTTGGCCCTCGCGCGCGTGTGTCGTGCATGCACGCGGCTCTCCGGAACGGAGAGCCGAGAATTTTTCATATGCGCAGAGACGAGCGCCGCCGCCGAGACTGCCGGAGCCTCATTAGGGATGCGCATGATTCGCGCATGTGTGCCCGGTAATGAACGCCCCGAAAAATCATTACTGCTTTAATTTTGCAAGCGGGTGACGCGCAAGCCTGGAGATCCCTCAGGCCCGCGCCCCCGACCGGCGCTAGACGCCCCCCTTTCTCGCCGGCGAACCTCCGCGAGCGTACTTGTGCGCCTCTTTCTTTTTACCCTTCTTTCTCCCGAGCTTTTTCTGCTTAATTATATGTGGCTCTGGTTCATCTATTGCGTTTCTTCGACGCCAGCGAGCGGGGACAACAGTTTGCAGCGGCTCGAACCTTCGAAACTGACGAATCCGCGGTGAAGGCTGTTTCTTTTTTTTTCTTCTTTCATACTTTTATGATTTAAGCAGGAAACGTGCTCGCTAGACCGACGCTACTCTTCATTTAACTTCAGCTTTTACTTAATTAACTTATAAGATAATAAGAAATATTAATTATATAGAAATTATGAACGTTCTTAATGTCAATTGTTATAAGCGCAGTCAGTGTTAAGCTAAATGATGATTATGCCGATGGTATGTTTCAATATTTTCGGAGGCGGCGACACCTTTTGGCCAACGACTAAATTTCCTGGTCGAAGCTTATGAGCTTCGACCTCGAGGATTCGGGAACAGAGAGCCATCCGCGCGTTTCTGTATCCTCTGTTGCCCTGTCGAAAATGCAGTGCTCCTCACTACCTTTTCAAACCTAGTATATTTTATTTGGTCAAAATATGTATTAAAATATATGCGAATTAATAAGATTCAAAAGTAAGTTTTTAAAAATGAAACAATCACTTGAGTATGTATAAAACTGTAAAAGCATTATCTAGAAATGGTAATTAAGGCTTTGAAGGTAACTGTCCCTGTTTGATATTTTCTTACCTCTGTTAATATTGATTAGTTGGCACGGCAACTAATTTATCGTTCCAATATTACCTTCGAGATTCATTAAAAACAATCGATTTATACAAACTATTCTATATTTAATTAATTATTTATTTTTGTATTATTAATTTATTTTTCTATGTCCATTTTATAATTTTATGAGCAGCAAACAAAATTTAAATAAAAATTCTGTTATTGGAATATTTAAAATCCTCAATACAGAATTTTTGTTTTTTCATGCGCAAAACACAGCATCGATATCAAGTTCGGCAATTTTCAAAAAGTAGTACTAGTAATAATTTGTTAACATTTGTATTGTTTATCATGCACATCAGAAAAATGAATAAGGTACGTACAAATGATTTTTTTCCATACCTCGGTCGAAAGTACGTATATGCCGCACCGATTTCAATGCACAAAGTCTTTTATTTGTGCATTATTCTTTTTTTTACGCTTTCTGTAACGTATAATTATGTGCATGGATACTTTTGACGAGTTTGTAAAGGTATTGACAAAGAGTGTGATTGATCAAGATGTACAAAGCTAGAGAAATAACAAAAAAATAACCCAACCAACCACCAACCCCCTCTCATGCGTGGAAAGTAGTTTTCCCCCGTTTGGCGAGAAAATTACTAAAGAAATAATCACTCTGGTCATTGGAACTGCAATTGTGGAGTAGTCTTAATGATCGTCAAGTGGCCCTGGGTACAAAAATTTTTTGAGGATGATCGCCGAAAGTGTCCATAATCGTCAAAAGTGGCCGTTACATATCGCGAAATCGTTGTCAAAAAGGTACTTCAAATGTATTTATCTTTTTAAGATTCAGCCCCTCTTCACCCCTCCTCTGAGTCACCGCATAGGCCCAAATTTTATTTTCATGCACGCACGCACGCACGCAAGCACATGCACATGCACATATGATAAGCTAAATCCGATCGACTATCTCCTCGTAGTGCTTATTGACTAACGTGCTACATTTGTTTACTTTTTGACTTTTAGGAGCGAGCGCATCACACGCCCGTACATAAATTAACACTGCTCTTAAACAATAAGAGTTAAGAAGCTAAAAATTTCCACAAAACTTCTTCAAAGCATTGTGAAAATTTTGGTAACTTAAACTTTCGTAACACAACTTTTTCAATTGAAAACATAAAAGGAAATTATCAATGAAATATTTTTAAAAAATCACCATGTTGTTTCTATTTGATATGAAGAATTGTAATTCGGCTTAAAACATGCGTAACATGTCAAGTCGCGAGAAATATAATTTTTATTATTCGTTAATTTTTTATAGTGCTCAAATGTTCACAATCATAGTCATTTGAAGATACATATATTCGTTGAATTACGTTGAAGTCTTGCATTAGAAATATTTTGAAAAACATCTGCGTGTTAACTTTTTCGTAATAAGTAAATGTATTCAATGAAATTACAATTTTCCATAAGAATCCGTTTTTTATAACTACCTTGAATAGTACATCAAATTTTAGAATATTCTGTGTGTTAATTCTTTTACCGATAACTCCCTTAACAAAAATATTATATAATCGTAAATAGATTCTTTTGAATCTTTTGAATTTTTAAATTTATTTTTATTTTTGACTTTAATTTATTTCTGAAGTTATAATACCTTCTTCATTTTTCTGTAAAAGATTTTTTTTGAATAAAAATATGTTTATAAGTTAGTATATTTTTTTTAACTTTATTAAACATATTTCTGAGCCTAAAATTAAATCCTCTAATTCCATTTTATCGTCGTTTAAAATTTTTATAAAATCGAAACCTTTTATTTTTAAAATATATGTATTTCCTACAATAAATTTGAATAAATTATATAATTAATATATATATATATATATATATAATAATTTAAATTTATATAAATTTTTTTACCTAGCGGATCGAAAGTACTTTCTCATCCGGTGCCGGATCAAGAACTTTCGATTTTCGGTCTCGCTAGGTAAAAAAATAGTATACACTCATCGGGAGATAAAATGGCAAAGCCATAGCTCGTGTTTGACACCCTCGCCTTTGGTTCGGCTGTCAATTTACACGAATTATAAGCTTTCTTTCTCTCCCTAGGGGCGTAATATACTATTTGTAGCGTATATTAATTTATAAACACCATTTTCTTGCAGATCTATAATTTCTAATTTTGTTCCTTTTTCTATCTATATAAGATCTTTTTCTGTATTTGTAATTATTATACTTGTTTCTAATTTATAATTTCCATCAGTTATTGTACGAAAATAATCGTAATTATTGTTCTTTTGTTTTTATATGAATTGATTTTTTAAATATCCTTGAATTTCTATAAAATTGTATGCATTTATTTTATCCATTATTTACATAATTAATTACTTAACAAAATAATTTTAAAATGTTTTTTGTGAACGTAATACACGGAGAAAAAAGTCTTAGTAAAAATTACTATACTATTTAGAAAAGCGAGCACAGACTGCGAAAACCCAAAAAATTACCATACTTTTTTTAGTAAATTTTAATGAAATTTTAGTAAAAATTCGTGTAATTTTATTAAATTTTCCTGAAATTTCAGTACAATTTACTAAAAAGTTTGATAATTTTTTGGGTTTTGGCAGTCTGTGCTTGCACTACCTTACACTAAATATTTATTGTAATATTTGTAATTTTTACTGACATATTTCTCTCCGTGTATTTGTAAATATACTTACTAATATATCCTTTTTTAAATGGTATTTCAGTAAATGTAATTTTTATTGGTTTTATATTTTTATTGATATTAAATTGTCCTAAATTAGTTATTGTGGAAATAAATTGAAAATTTAATTCGAAAATAGTATATTTCGCACCTAGGCAAGAAAAGAAATGTCGCCTTCAGCTCGAGTGTCAATTTACACGAGCTATGAGCTTACCATTTTACTTCCCGAAGTGCGTATACTATTTTTCTGCTCGACGTCGCCGGAAAGCAGCAACTTCGTTTTCAGAAAGTTGGCGCTTTGATTGATTGGCGCCGAAGGACAGAAAAGATGTTGCCTTTGTTGTAATTCTTTGCTTTTACACCAGATACATTTTATAATAAAATTTTCTGAAAAATTTGTATATATGTATATTAATTACTAATTATTTTATAAGGTTAAAGTTAGCAATTCGATTCAACACTAATTTATTGTAAAGTATAATTCTTAACTAATAAAAATATATTTTTCTTTATTTTGTATTTAATTTAGCTTGCCATTCTACTTAATAATTCTATCAATGAAATTTTATCAGCACATTAAATTAGTGTTTGATTTTGTTGCTAACTTTAGTCATATAATTACCTCATTAATTTTAATTGTGAAATTATTTGTGATATCATGTCATTGTAAATATTACATTGATTGCATACTCTGTCATTGTTATTTACAATAAATTTGGAAATTTTAAATTGTTTTTTATCTTTATTAAAAAACTTTTCTTCGATATATCCAATTATAGATCTAAAATAATAAATAAATTTACAAAATATTTAAGAATATATTCAATTTAAAAATAAATTAATCAAATTTTCTATAAGAAATGAAGTGAATTTTTTGTATAAAATTCAGTTACATATGCAAACTGTATATCTAGCTGAATTTACAGCCAATGAACGATGATATTAAATTACTATTTCCTGTAAAATCCACATGGACATCCTGAAAAATTCATTCAGAAATCAAGTGGAATTCACTCGGATATTTAATATGTAATTTCTTTATAAAATCGAGTTGAATGATTCTAGAAATTAAGTGAAATTTAACCTACATTTCCCACAACATATATGTACAAGTGCAGTTAAATAATTCCAGCAATGTAGCAGAATTAAATCAAGATTTCTCACAAATTCCAATTAAATTTATGATTCGTATCTACAAAATCTATCTAAAAATATAGCTATATTCATCAACATAATTCAAAGAAATTCAAGTTGAATTTTCAATAAAAATCCACAGGGCATTTAGAAAAAACCATCCAGAAATCAAGTGAAATTCCCTAGGATGTCTAATTTACAATTTCTACAAAATCGAGTTGAATCAATCTAGAAATCAAGTGATATTTAATTTAGATTTCTTACAACATCACGTAGAAGTACAGCTAAATAAACCTAGCAATGTAATGGTATTAAATCAGAATTTCTAACAAAATCCAGCTGTATCTGTGTTTCCTATAAAATCTATTTATAATTCCAGCTATATTTATCAAAATAATTCAGAGAAATTCAGGTTCGCTAGAATATTTCACCTGATTCTGATCCAGTTGAATGTTCGACCTCGATTTATCGCGCAATCTAGGCAGAAATCAACCTAAATCTGTCCAGAAATCTAATAGATTCACTGGGAAATACAATCTAGATTTATGATAGAATATAACTGAATATGTGACATTGATTTCTTTCAAAATTCATAAAGTAATCATGATAAATTCATGAAAATCCAGACAAATCCATCCAGAAATCCAATGGAACTCATCCAGATGACTGACTTACAATTTCTGCAAAATTCAGCGAAATTCCTATAGAAATCCACTGAAATTCACACGGAAATTTAATTAGATATCCTACATCTAAATTCGAAATACAGCTAAATATATCGAAAAATGCAGCGAAATTCAATTAGCAACCAAAATACAGCTATATATGTAATCTAGATTTCCTATAACATCCAGTTAGACAAATGACTTCGATTTCTTGTAAAATATATACTTATGAATCCGGTAAAATCTATGTAAAAATCTAGCAAAAATTCAAGATATCAACATTAGGTACCGTATATTAATTAAGTTCATAATCATTATGTAAACAATTTAAAGAATGTTTTTTTTTCAGGATTAAATTTAAAAGTTAAATTTATATTTATAAAATGTATACTCACGCAGATGTATCACCAATTTTAATTTTACTTTTGAGAAACTCTGTAGTTGAAAAATCAATAATCTTCTCTTTTTTATCGGATATAATTTCAACATTTTCTATTTTCCTTTTTGACATTATTTACTAAAAACGAATAACATTAAAAGAATTAATAATATAATAAAAATAATTATAATAAAAACAACATTTATATTTTTATATGATCTTAAAAGTTATCGGATCTTAAAAATTCTTTTCCACATATTATGCAAACATGATTATAATTTTCATTATGAATTAATGTCTGTCTAAATTATTGTGCCTATTGAAACGTATACCACATATTAAACAATCAAAATATTGCGGATTTTCGTGTTGATGTAGTATCGTTTAAAATGTTTTTTAATTTTTATTATAATACCACAAAATTTACAGATACATTTAATTTGTGTTTAATGTGATACATGTAAAAGTGTTAAATTCACTTTATAAATTTTATTTTACAAACAGGACAAATTATATTGTCAGTATCTTTTAATGAAATAGCGTCAGAACTAAAAATAATAAATTATAATGAACGTAAAATTTACACAGTTAAATAGAATCAATAAATGTTGTCCATTGCTGATAATTCTTATATAATTGTATCAGAAATACTACTTATAAAATTATTTAAATATAAATATATTCTAAATATATTAAAACTTGTAAATGTACCTATATAAAAAATAACTAATAAGTCTCAAAATTTTTAAATTTATTTTACATAAGATGTAATTGATTATTACGATAATTTATAATGATAGCATTCTATAATTAGTATGTAATACGAATAAATTAGTTAAAGAATGTTATTGTAAAAGTCACAGTATGAAAAAAATTTTTCAAAATAAACGTGCTCGCGTACTAACGCTATATGTATAGATATACAAATAACATAGAAGTTATCTTTCTAACAGCTATATCTTCAAAATTAGTAGCGGAAGCTATTATAAAAATGGTCCCATATTATTCTATATATTAAATAGAATTATAAAGTAGTTTTTTACAACAATTCGAAGATAACTGCTTTTGCTATCTGTAAAAATATGTTGCCTAGAAAGGCTTACCATAGGAACTCCGTATTAAGAAGCTCAAGTTTAAAAATGAATTTTTCAAATTAGAATAACGGAAGGTAGGTTGAAATTTTTACCACATATAGAGCATACTTAAGGGAGAATCCACGGGTGTGTTAATTCCGAAACAGCAGCAGCAGGAAATTTGGTCGTAAGACCAGTACTGCCAAATTTCCTGCTGCTGCCGTTTCGGAACACACCCCACATAGGCTCCGTGCCGCACTGCACTGTGCTGCTCTGGGTTGGGCTTACGCTATGCTGTCCGTTCTCGTATGAGAATAGAGAAGTCCATCTATATGTGTACGTATTTGTATGTTTTATGTAAAAGTAAAAGCATATGTACCAAGTCTGGTATGTACCCAAAGGTGTTCAAAAGTGCTATCCGTTTTGTTAATACGGGAATCTATAAAAGGAGGAAGTGTTTGCTACTTTTTCAAACTGAAACTAATATATTATAATGGTCTTCATACAAATTTTAAAACTAAAGAAGAAAAGGCTCAGAAGTTAGTGGACAAAACCTCATTTGCATCCACAAGTACGAAATACACTATGGAAATAGTGCAACAGTGCAACAATATTTTTGTAAAATAACAAAGAAAAAAAGAATAAAGTACTTCTAACGTCTTATTCGAACTGAAGGTGAAATCTTCAAATAACAAAAAATTTGTTAATATAATGAAGATGATTAAAACAGTGTCATTTTTTAACCATAAAATTATTGTTATTTTTGCAGGTTTTCGGTGCATAGTTAACCTATCATTTCTGGTGCATAGTTAACCTACCTCTTCATTTTTTCATTATCAACTGAACTTGTTGGAGTTGCTAATGAGTCTGCCAGGGTCTGAGAACATTTGAATAAATTATTTAGAACAGAACTTTCATCATCTTGCTCTCTTCTTTTTTTTCCAAATTTGCTTGGTACCATCAAAGTGTTAAATGTACTTGTAGTTGTAGACGAAGTGTTTCTTACGTTATTCAAATTATAATCACTTGAGGATTGTGGTAAATGTTCCAAATAAGGCAATAACCAAGTCATGGAATCATATCATTTCCAAACATTTTTTTAACATATTGCGATTCTGAGGGGCAATATTTTTTCATGAATTCATGCTCTTCTTTGAATTTTTTTACTATATTTTGCCGTATTTTCCAAATTTCATCTTCTGTAAAATCATTAATGACATTATTAATCAAATAATATGTACATAATTAATAAGTTATACCATTTAAGCAGACTTCATATATTTGAAAAATTGCTTGTGAAATGTATGACAGTTCATCTGATCGGCCATCTCTAAATTGTTTATGATAATCTTCTGATGATTTACCATACAGAATGGTTGAACACGAATTTAAAAGCCAAGAATTCATGAGTTAAAAATCCGAAAGTCGTTCCTGATATGGATTTAAATAAAAAATTAAATGCTAAACAAATTGTGTTTGAAAATAAAGAAAATGAGGCAGAGAAAAAGAGAGAATCTGAAGAAGAAAGTGAAACAGAGAAAAAGAGCGATTCTGAAGAAGAAAAAGGATCAGAGAAAAAGAGTGATTTTGAAGAAGAAAAAGGATCAGAAAAAAGAGCGATTCTGAAGAAGAAATTAAGAAATGCGAGGAAAAAAGATCTAAAGAACATAAAGAAAAAAGAAGTAGGGAATCTGAAGAACAATTTGAAAAGGAAAAAGATATGTCTGAAAACGAAGATTCATCCGAATACGAAGAATTTAAAAATATAAATCTTGAAAGATTTAGAAAATATTTGCAAAAAAAAATGTAACGAATACAAAGGTTCCACTCTCTGAATAAAAAAAATGAGATACTAATGTAAAAAATACAGTTTTACTTTATTAATTGAAGTTCTTTGAAATGTAATTTTCCTACCATACGGTGTTGATTAAATAAATGTATTCACATTCATATTTGGACATTTTGTAAATTTTTTCTCCTTGTCGACTATTATTTTCTCCGTTTTTTTATTGGTTTAGAAAACGCTTCAAAAAAATATAAAAATAAAAGTTTAGCAAAACTTTTTCGAAAGTTTCGTCTAAATTTAGCAAAAGTTAAGAAAAAGTTTTGTCTAATTGTAAATTTTGTTTATATTACTTCTTCCTAAGGTTTTTAAACTTAAGAGAAAGTTTCACAAAAGTTTACCTAAAAATTTGACGAATTCAAAGCAAAGTTTTGGAGAGTCTCATTAGCGAACTTTTGCAGAAGTTTATCTAACGTAAACATGTTAGAAAGTTTTAAAAACTTATTTTTTTGTTACATGGGCGTATGGGTCCTGAGGGACCCACTGTATTTTGAACGCTCTAAAACATAGTAGTTTACTGACTGTAATTTCACCTGCTTAGTCGGTTTTAAAAGAAATTAAAAGTGATTTTCAATGATAATTTCTATTTTTCGATAATGCTACTACTAAATATTTTATTTAAAATTAAAAAAAATAGATATTATGTACATACCTTTTCCCATTCTAAGTGTTGGTTCTTGTTTTTGTGTTACCACAGTTTTTGCAAAAAATTTATAACTTATAAAGTTTATTTCTCTCTAGAAACCTTTTGCTTGTGTACGTTATTAGCATTTTATATAATTTAAAAAAAAAATAACGTTGAAACTCTTGATAGGTCCTCATTATCCTTAGATTATACTGCCAGAATCTTTTTAACAAAAAAAAACTATGGAATTCCTTAAATTAGAGTGCCTTGAAAAAAAATGTGTCAAAATATTTTCACTTTTATCTCGGGAATAGAATTTTAGATTTAATGGATTAAAGTTATTATTCAATTTTAGTTTTATGAGATACCTGAATTTAAAATGAGAACTGGACCAAGTTCTAGTAGTATTGTACAATTTTATATTGAAACATTACTTTGTTTTCTTTTATTTTAATAATTTTAAAACTTAAAATAATTAAAAAAACATAGAAAAATAAAATATAATCAGATTAAAAATTAAAAATAAAATAATTATTATGTTTTTATAACTATTTCAGCAATACAAAAATGAATAATCAAATTGAATGAAATCCAATTAAAGGAAAATACGTAACAGTATATGATAGAAAAGAATTAGAAAAATTGAAGAAACTGAATCATGAAATTCAAAAATATTTAAAGTCAGAAAAAGAATATGAATTATACGTTGAAACTTTATTAAAAGATAAAAATAATGAAGAAAATCTAAAAAATATAAATATGAAATAAACAAATGCGTTCGATTGTTTTAATAAAATTCATGTGGAATATATAAAAGTTGATTCATTTGAAATATCGGTTTCTATCTAAACTTTTAATACTAATATAAACTTTTAATAATAGAATTTTTTGAACTAATATACTGGTTTTTCAGATTCAAAAAAATTAATAGATATATTTAATTATTAATAAATGAAAATGAGATTAACAGGGGTATAAAGTTTATTTTTCTTAATTAAACCATTTTATAGCATTAATAGTAGGAAATTAAGTAATATAGTTAACTAAGGTAGTTGTCATAATGATATTACAAAAAAAAAACGCTATAATTTAAGTAAAACGAAAATTAAAAAACAAGTTTGGTAATTCGCAACGGTTTCCATAAACATACTGAAAAAAATCACATAGTATATTTTTTACATACTGTTCCCGTATATTACAGACTGTTTTGATTGTTTTCATACAGAATTAAGCCATGTGGGTATCACATCTGAACTATATGAGAACTATGTAGGATCCATGTTGGATTCATTTATGAACCATATGGTTTTCATACAGATTAATTCCGTACAAAACAATCCAAATCAAAACAAAATCAAATCAATAATCAAAACAGTATGTAAAATTCATAAGGGATTCATATGAGATTACGTGGGACCCAGAAATATCCTGCAACAATATCACACATGGATTCTAAATGGATGAAATATTACTTTTTTAAGCAGAGAGGTATTAGAATGTAATGAATTTCTTTGACCTCCAATTAAAAAAAATCACTATTATTTTTAATGTTTTTTAATAGAAAATATTTAGAAAAGATACATTATAACATTATAGTATAGTAGTATTTTAATTATGTATGTATTTCATATTTCAGAATGATTTGTGAAGACAAAATTGTACACCAATTCCTAACTCTTATGTTGAACATATAAAAAAACAACATTTAAAGGTATGAATTTCATTCTTTCTGAAATAAATATTTTGGTGAAATGTATTTCATGTGGAAGTATTGTTTGGTCGTCTACTGGAAAGATGAAAAACAAAATCAATTTTTTGCCACAATGGAAAAATAATTATATCTCCATTAAGTGAATATAACGCGAAAAACTAAAAACTTTATTGTTAAATGATAATAATTTTGAAATCTTGATTCGGTATTATAATCATTTATTTTGTTTTGATACATTTAGTGCAAATATAAAATATAAAAAAGAAAAAGCTATTTATAACTTGAAAATTGAGGGACAAGTTTATCATATAGCACCTAATTCTTTATTACCTAAGAATACAAATGAACCATCTTGTGGACAATTATATATATATGGTCATGATATAATTACAATCGAAAAAAAATTAAAATTAATTTACAAATATTAACTGAAATTTTAAATTATAATATACATACGAAACGTTATTATATAAGCATTTACATCAAATAACAAATTTACAAAAACTTGAAAATTATAAATTATATTTTATTCGTAAAAATAATAATCAAAAGCATACAACAAACCACTAACATCAGAATGTGGAGCTATTGTTGTATCAAAATCTGACATTCCTTACGATTTCGATCTTCGTGTTTATCCTAAAAATAATTTAGAAAATGATAAAAAATGTACATGTTTAAATAAATTATCTCATCATGTAGATCCAATGGTTTTTCCATTACTGTTTCCTTCTAGAGATTTAGGATGGAGTATTGGTTATAATAAAAAATTCTTCCAAAAATGATTATTTAACTGTATTACAACATTATTTGTATATACTAGCGTGTAGACCAAACACAACAAATTTTAGTTCATTATTATATGGAGGACGATTGACGTAACAATTTTTTTTACATGCATTTAATATATTAGAATATAACAGGATGAACTTTTTTCGGAAACATCAAAAACAGTTAAGAATAGAATGTTATCAAGGATTATTAGATCATATTAAAAATAGAACTTCAAATATATCATCAAATTATAAAAATAAAGAAAGAATAGGAAATATTTTTATATTGCCAGCAACATACATAGGCAGCCCAAGATACATGCAACAACATTATCAGGATGCAATGGTTATAGTAAGAAGCATTGGTAGACCTGATTTATGTATTACAACGACGTGTAATCCAAAGTGGAAAAAGTTAAAAAACGTTTAAAAAAACTTTCTGATTGGAACTACTCCTAATGATATTTCAAATATTACTGTAAGATTATTCCAAATGAAATTTAAGTCTCTGCTTGATGATATAGTAAAAAATAAAATTTTCGGCACCACTATCGCATATACAGTAGCGCTCAATTGCTTTTGCCCACCTAAAGGCAATTTTATGCGTTAAATAAAGTTTCATATCTTCGGTT
>JAWWML010000031.1:10062021-10078425 GCA_035047165.1 Ormyrus rosae | reverse complement strand
AATTTATTCTTGTTCCTGACACCTTAAAATACAGTTATAACCGTTTTTTCGAACAACTCCAAAAATTACTATCACAAAATCCTCCTCTAGGAGGAAGCAATTATTCATCCAAATTATAATAATGTAAACAATAATTAAGAATGTTATATGCTATATCGCCAAACGTAAACTCAAGTACAAAAAACCAATCCGTGATCGAAGCATTCAAAAACTTAAACATTGCAGGTAAAAAAGGTGTTTCCTAATATATAATTGTTATGTTTGAACTCTTACGACTTTGCATAGGAAATTGATACAAAAATATTCCAAAGACAAAACTTTCCGGAGATTCGCATACTTTTCAATCGTGTTGAAATGTTCAAGTTTCATAAATTTTTCACAAAGTCATCAGGTTGATTGACTGAATATAAAAAATTCTTAAAAATAAGAAAATTTTCATTTTAAAAATATAGTTTTTTAAAAAATGCGCTGAAAAATATTATTACCAATATAGCTTTTTTCTTTATCTTTCAAATCCAACTAGAATTTTTTAAGTCCGTTAAAGTGTCTCTGAAATATCGCCGTTTAAAAGCAGTCTTCGATTAAAACCAATTTTTACGAACTTTTAAACAGTATATGTAAAAGTCTACTTACGTAATTTTTATTTCTTAAACATACAGTTTTCCATTTTCAAGATAATTTATGCTATCTACCACACCTATGTAAAGTAGTCTTAAAATTAATTACTATTTTTTTTTAAATTAAACTGAACTTGAATAAATTATACTTCTATAAAAAATCGGTTTACATATGTATGTTATAAGAGCTGAAAGAGACTTACATACATTAAAACTGTTTACTCTATTCAACGTCACAATTTTATTTCAACAGTTCGTTTTTATCTTTTATTTAATTACTTATTGCTTGATTTTCAAAAAGTACTAAAATAATCTAAAATTTTAATTTTGACCTAACTACAGCTACTAATTGATGATAACAGTGTACTAATAATTACGCAAAGATATAATTCTCATTATCTTTTACATTTTTAAGCATTTTGATCATTGCTTCAAGCTTATTAGATATGAAGATGAATTGATATAATAATATTATATAATGATAACGGCATATATTTCTAAATTTTTAGATCTTTTATTAATTTCTAGAATGGTCTATATATTTAATCAATGTACTGTTTATTTGAGAATTCATTTTATTTTTTCAACTTGTTTTGAATATTGAGTATTACATTCCAATTTGTATTAACAACATTGCTTGAAAATAAACAAAAAAATGAATCGAAGGTACTTTATATACTCCCTTGTCCAATAATTTATTGTATCAATACATCTGTTCGTTCTCACGTGCAATTACGATGCAGCAGCATTCAATTAAAACACACAAAATGCTATATAAGAGGGCGTTTATTTACAAGATCATTTCTTTAATAATTTATAGTAATTATAAAGTTAAACACTAACATTCAGCCAAAAACTTGTAAGAATTATTAAATTCGCAGATTTTTCTTTGACGTCATTGGAGTCACAGCTTTTCAGAATTTGGGTCTGGCAAAAATCTGTACAATGAAGTAGATACCGTGGAATCGTTGGCTCTTGAATCTCAGTTTGACGCTGTCTTGTCCAGGTCCACCGCCAGTGGCAACAACGGAAGCCCCCGTGCCGTCGTTAACTTGGTTAAGGGCAAGAACTTGCGTGATGGTGTGATACCTGGTGGCGTTGAAGACTTGCTCGTGAATGACCTTCTTTCCCAACCAGCTGGCTTTTATGGAAATGTTTTCCTGGTACACGAGTCTGTCATTGTACTCTCTTTGCCCAAGGATCAGATCGGTTGAATCTGCCCTTATGGGAAAACTGGGAGTAAGTGGCGTAGAACTGACAGTAATTGCTGCTATCACAACAGCAAAGGCCGCCAGAATGCAAAACTTGAGGGCTGCCATGACTACCGTGAAAGAATTGAGCTTTCGAGATTAGGTACTGTTTTAGAGTTAAACGTGTTCCGATTACTGTACAAAATTTGTACTGGCACTGTTTTCTAATAAACGGGGAGTCTTATATCGGCAGATAATTTGTTTCCGACGTTTCCTTATCTTATCAGATAGATTTGCGCAATGAGTCACTAATGGAGCTTAATTGTCGCGAAGTACTCTCGAAATCAATTCATCAGGAAAGCAACTATTAATAAAGATGATGGGATAGCATAAGCACATTGCTTTACATTTTCAAATGAATTAGAATTACGATGATGACTCAAAATTTATTAATTTTTTTCCCCTTTTAATAATTTTTACTGCGAAACAGAAATAACATCTAATCATATTTCAATAAGTTACGAAATATCTATTCTGCAATTTTTTTTGAGTTTAATAATTATTGTAGTTGTTCGTTAGCGAAAGATAATATTTTGGCCAGAAATATCGTAGAATGCTTGAAAAATGTTTTATTCAATAAATAAGAAAAATCTCATAAAAACAAAACTTGTTTTATTAACGCTTCAAAGTTTTTTACTAAAAAATGTACTTGTTTCTACGACGCATTTCTCTTAATTAAAAGGAACTGCGTACCACATATCTTTTCGTAGAATTATTTTCATTTCTCAAATATCAAAAAAAGGAATGAAAAAAAAAACATGAGCACCGACTATTAGTTTTTTACAATTAAACATGGACTGGACTTTTTGTCTGAAGAGGTTGAGTGTCCACCGAGCTTACATGAAATAAAATTATGTTTTTATTTTCATTGTACACTGACAAAAAAACTATAATGTTTTAATTTAAAATTGTATTATCTATTATTATATATTTATTATTTTTTATTTCTTGAAACCCACCCGTCGTTCAGCACTATGTGAATTTCAGTAGTAATGGCTTCAGCGATAATTTGACTGTGATAAATAAGTTATGGTTTAATTCTGTTAGGCGCGCAAAATTTTATGATCAATTGTTAAAAATAGTTTTTGAGTCATTCGTATTTCTAATAAATTTATCACGTAATAAAAAAAAAATATTCGAAGTAAGTAATTTAGCAGAAAAATTTACTAAAAATTTTGTAATAATATTTTAACACACAGTAATAGATATGATTGTATAGAAAATTATGTAAATGGTGTGCGTATGTGGGTATGACACATACTTTACATAATTAATTATAAGTGACGTATTTAAAACATTTTTTTTCCGGATATAAAATTGTAATTCAAAACTAGCACTAAAAATCAAAAAGAACAATTTTTGTACATCGTAAAATATTTGGCTTTTAGGTATTATTGTATTTGAGAATATTAATGACGTTAAAAAAAAGAATTGAGGAATAGAGAAGGAAAGTAAATAAAGTTCTAATTAAAGGAAAAGTTTTCAGTATAAATAAGAAAAAATTTATTGGAATTAATAGTTTATGTAAAATAAAATAATAAAATTAGCAGACACGAGTAATTCACAGATTTTGAAGAATTACGTTACAAAATAGACGTCTATTGTACGGAGGTATTAGCATATTTTAAAGGCAGCACAGTAAATCAACCAAATTTATTTATTGAAGTTATCCTAAATAACGGGGCCTGGCGTAAAGTTGGACCACAAAATTGATACCGTGGCTCCTCATGCTTTTAAACTGCAGCGTAACATTGCTGTGGCCCGGTCCACCGTTAATTAAACTTGCGATGGCTCCATTGCCATTAGTTTTCTGATCAAGGGCTTTCAGTTGCGTAATAAAGTAGTAGTTGCTCACATTGAAAGTCTTCTTGACCTCGATTACTTGAAGCCACTTGGATGTTTTGACAATGTTCTCCTGGTAAAGCAGGCGGTCGCCGGGTTGTCTGTTGCCGATTATCAGATTGTGCGATTTGTTTGGCGCCGCATATTGATGATTATAGTTACCGAAGTATGGCGTTGAGCTGGCAGCTACAATTGCCAAAACCACGGCTAATGCCGTCAAAACCAGTTGTCTTCCCAATGCCATTTATCTGACTTTCCTTTCGCGTTGAATGTAATAAAAGCTTTCAATACGGAATACAGCTGGCACTAAACCACCGCTGGTTTTATATGGAGGAAAGTCGTCCACAAATGCTTATCAGAGATTAAACTGTGACCACTTTATCAGAGGCTTGCTATATGCGAACGCGTAATTCGTACACCTGTCTGTAGTGTTCTTGATTTTTACAATGACACACTTTTAAGACGTTATTGTCGTGACGAGCAACTAAGGAATTATGTGCAGATATGATAAAATTGCATTCAAAGAACAATACCAATCTGTAGTAGGATAATTTTAGAAATGATGAAATTGAAAGTTTATTCATCTTGCGGACTGTAAGAAATTACTTTAGTCTACTGAATGCTTCTTTATTAAATTTCATTCGTTCAACTTTTTTACTTTAAATCAATTCTGCAATGTATGTTTATCATTTTCTTTGAAAAGGTTTCACAAATAATCTTTTAGAATAATTTAATAAATATGTTTTGAAAAACTTTACACAAAATATTATACTGTTTTTAAATAAATCGGTGCATATACCTTTATATAGGTATTTTCATTAAAAAGATGTAATATAAATAAAATAATTTCAATTCTAATGCTTAAAATACAATTAATTAGGTTTATATTTTATAATAATATAGAATTAAATGAAAATCTGTTATTTTCAACAAAAGATTCTTAATTTGTGTCAAATAATAAATTTTTTATTGTATGAATCAAAAATATTTTTGTATATCTTAAAAAAAATCAACTCTTTTCTGATATAACACGTCACCGAAACAAAATTTATTATATTAATATTACATGATGTCCGCAAGAAATGTACAGATTATTAACATTGTGAAAGAAATTATTTATTTTTATAAAACTTTTAGTGGTCTTATATGCTATAGAAAAATAATTTGTAACTTGAAAATACTGTTAATTTATTTATAAAAAATTTTGCAATATAGTATAGTTTGTAAATCAAATCCATCATAACGTCGAAAACTTTTAGTAACCCTTTTTTAGATCTATGATCAACTTCTTTTTTAATACTTATTAAAATTATTATTACATATTTTTTACGGTGAAGAAATGTCATTAAACTTACAGAAAAAAAAATTCTGTTCATACTTCATCCTATATAAACATCTTTAAATACTTTTAATTGATCCACAAAAGAAATATTTGTCAACATTTTTTGTCTCTTATACAAAGATCCTACGCGATAACGATCTCGAGTTCATCAAATTGTCTTTTGTAAAAAAAAAAATTTAATGAATTCGTAATATCGGTGCACGATGCGCGTTTGACCAATTATTTAAGTTTTAAAAAGTAAACGAAAAGTGTATTAGATTTTACGACTTTCAAATAAAGTAGTTGTACTTATTTAGTACGAAAATCTAGCTCGTTAATAAAAATATATTCTTACATTAAAACTCGATACAAATCGTTTAATTATTTAAAATTGTCTTAATAAAAATTAAATATAATATTCAATTGAAAATTATTATTTAAGAATAAAATATAGTTTCTTTATTTAAAAAAGTATTAGAACAATAATGATGGGGTATATGATAAAGGTCATTATCAATTCTGTTAGACGCTTATCTATTTGAAACTTTTATCTATTGATAATACGACTTATCATTAAAAAAATTATCGAATCTTATTTGAAGTTTTTCTAGACTACCCAAAATTTTAAATGATAATCACTTTTGAACGATAAGCTTGTAACACCATAAGCGTTATTAAAATTCATAACTATTCTTCTTGTACTTTGAACAATTTAAAATCATGAGGTAACTTAAATGTAATCTCATTTTAACTTAAATTTTAGCTCATTTTTTTTTTCAAATTTAATTACTATAAATTTTTGTACTAAAAATTTGAAATTGCAGAAATATATGTAACCGACACATTTTTAAATAATTGATTACGCTACGTTTGGATTCAAATAAATTCTTTTATTTTAATAAACAGTTCGTTCTCGTATTTTAAAAGTACAAAACATTGGTTATTTTAAGAGCTAATAGTAATTACACTTATCGAAGACAACCTTCATACGCATGTACAGTATTTCAAAAATATGTTTTTAACTGTCCCTTCCTTTCTTTACAGTACGAGTTTTATTTGGAATCAATTGAAAATGGTAAAAATAAAGAAGTTTTATATTATAATTAAATGACATTCAACTCGACGTCTTGGGAACGGTTTAAATAATGTAAAATAATACAAATTAAAAAAGGTGGAAATTAAAATTTCTTATTCTAATCACTGCTTGCAGAAACAGCTTCAGGCTCATTCGCCGTCTCTTCTTCCTTATCACCATTCATTGAATCCGCTGCAGCTGCTTTGGATTTCGTTCCTGCTTTTCCTTTCTTAGCTTGTGCTTTACCTTTACCTTTTTTTGCTGGTTTAACTTCAACTTTTTCTTCAACTGCCTCTTCTTTTCCATTTTCTACCGCTTCTCCTTCTACACCATTTTCTTTGGTCTCCGCTTCAGCATCATCCTCTTTTTGATCACCTTCTTCTTTGCTATCAGAATCAGGCGTTGCTGCATCGCTTTCAACTTCTTTCTTGCCCTTTCCTTTTTTAGGAGTAACTGAAATAAAGTTAATGTAAAAATTTTGTCTAATCCAAAGTAAATATAAAATTCAATTTTAAATTTATTAATTATAATTTGATTTTTTTCTTGTTAATCGCTTATTAACATGTCGTTATTATCATTTATTTATTTCAAAACAAAAAATCAAGTAATAATTTTTAGTACTTAAATAAAGAATCATTTTTTAAAAGTATCAAAATTAAAAAGAAATCCTAACTTTCTATGAATCTTATAGTAGTCACTCAAAAACGTTTATGAAAATAATTGATGAAATAAAAAAAAATTTATTTTGAGAAAATTATATGTACTTGCATGTAATTATAGTTACAATTTGTAATAAAACATGTACCTTCAACCTTACCTCCTCGACCCTTGCCTTTTTTAGCTGGTACAGCCTTCTCCTCAGCCTTCTTGGTATCAACTAGAAAGATCAGAATTATTAAGTACATTTAAATTTTAATGTTTTACAGTCACAAGGTTAATTACAACATACCTTCCTCAACATCAGCTTTTTTCGCTGCTGTTTTTCCCCTTCCTTTCTTCGTTGGCTTTTCAACAACTTCTTCCTCAACTTCTTCCTCTACTTTCTCTGCTTCTTCTTCAACTTCAGCCTTTTTGGAAGATTTCTTGCCTGTTTTTTTTTCTGCTGATTCAGATTTTTTTGCAGCAGCTTTTTGTTTTGGTGCTGCTTTAGGTGGTGCAGGCTCAGGTTCTGCTTTCTTATTTTTTGCTGCCCTTGGTAATCTTTCCTTTTGTACTGGTTCTTCTAGTTGTTGTGTTTTTTTCTTTTTTGATGCAGATGCATCATTGTTTTCTGTTGCTGGTGTTTCAACTGAAGCCTCGGCTTCTGTCCGTTTAACTGGTTTCCTTGGGGCCATTGCTAAAACCCAATTAAAATATTTAGACTTTTTGAGCGAAGTTATTCTATTAAGTTTATGAATAATGCACAAATTTTGATTAATGACATTATGTTTAATAATAGCAAACACTTTATTTTAACTTAATTTTTAATTCTTATTCTCTTAAAGCTTTAGTTAAGTAAAATATATCATAAGGACAAAAATAACATATATAAAAAAAAAAAATAAATATTATTGTCCACCCAAGGAGAAGTTTTGTTGATTCAACTTTTTTACAGCATGTGAACTATCTTTGCCCTTAACATTTGAAAAACTCATTTCAAAGTGTATTTAGATTATAAAACCCTGATTTTCACAAATATTTAAAAAAATTTTTTCTTTGGTTTTTTCTATGGTCTATGGTCTTAAAATGTAGACAAAAGAATGAAGAAATTTTACATTTCTCGGAATTGTCAATACTAATTATTTTTTATTGTTCTTTTAAAACACATTTTTTCTTAAAAATTATGTGCGCACGTAATAAGTACAAAAATAAGTAACATGTAAACCTAAAAACAAGAAGTTACATGTACAATTTCCTATATTAAGTTTAATTATTTTCGACATTTTTTCGAAAATAATAAATAATTAAATTTTTTAAAACAGAATTTACAAACCGATCATGTAATTCTTAGAAAATGTCACTAAGTATATAAATTTTTTCAAAAGTATATCTCAATATAATGAAGTACACGTTTTCATGCAGAATACGGCACTACAAAAGACACAAGGCACAAGCACCGGACATCTTCGAAAGCGCTGCGCATTTTGCGCGCCCAATCGTCTCTTCGTCGAAACGGACACGCTTCTTCCCCCCCTTGAATTGCAACCGTTTTTCCCTGGAACACACTGTTCTACCCTTAAAGTGTAAAGATTTTTAATAGCCTTACTCGACCCACCTCGTTTTCTGAACTCCTCCCGCCTTTTTCGATACGCGCAAGTCGAGCGTTTCGCTTAGCTGTATTTTCTCGTCGGACCACGAATGAACCGTAAGACATCCAACGGTTACTTTCGGACTAAATCTTCCTTGTTCTTCTACCAAACTTAATTCTTGAAATATTAATTATGATTTACTCGCGCAAATTTTTCGAAATAAAAGCGAAGAAAAAATGTAATTGCTACTCGACTAGTGTCCGTGTCTATAGCCGAGGCGTTTTTAATATGCCGGTCGGCCCGGCGGCGCAGTGGCGACACTTCCTTTGCTCGCTCCTCGATTTTCCTCCTCCGGCGGCGAAAACGCGAGGTTTCGATAATTTCGAGAGCGGTAAAAAAAATTTAGGCTTACCTCTTCGACTAGTAATCCTTAAGAGACGGTAAAGCGAGAAGACACGTTTTCTCTTGTGCTCTCCGACAAACGAGCGAAAGAAATCTCGAGAGAGCTGACTGCTGCAAACCGGCGCCGAGAGAAAGACGTTCGCGTTTTTCGGGCACCGTACACACACGTTCGCTCTTCTCTCTCTTTCTCTGTCTCTTTCTTTTTTTAGTCCCCTCCTTTTCTGTGTGCGCGCGCTTAACTTACTACCTTACTTCCAGACGGAGACCGGGAGACGAAAGCGAAGCCGACTAGCGGAGCTGGTCACGAGGCACACGTTTTCTCTGCAGCGAACCAATCAATTGCGAGTTCCGGCGGAAGACTCGAGCTACGGTTGGCTTAGAAAAACCGGCGCAAAGCTCCTCTTGTTTGCCATCGTCACACACACACAAATCTTTTTGCACATATAGGATAGGGTAAAATTCTTTATTTCATGAATTTCGTAGAACTACTTTTTTTATAAATTTTCTTTTGAATAATCCTTGTTTTATCGTATAAAAAAAATGTCTTTCATCGAAGATTGACAAATTTAAGGATAATTTCTGCCGGTAGATTCGAGGATTTGTTAGGCGAGCGATCGAGCATGCCACAGCTTTAAGCATGTATGCGTACACACGCGCGTGCGCGTTTATATTCAATGGCAAGCAGCTGAAAACAGAAGTTCACGCCATATTCACAAGTTTGCAACGAGTATGTACATTTCGCGCGCAGTCATAATGAGCGCGTTACTTATATCTTTAGGCTAAAATGCTATTCTAAATAATATTTGCTTTTTACAATATTGTTTCATATAGGTTTATATTAAAACATGTATAAAAAATACTTAATTTGACTTATTATTCATTTTTAATTCAAAAATTTTAATTTGTAACTGTTGAAAGCTCAGTTATTAAAATTTCTTATAGTCAATTTAAAGCTTTTCCAAAATTATTAATATAATTTAATTTAATATAGTTAATAGCTTAAATATACTTTTGACACATAGTTTAATAACTTTTTATGTTATTTATAAACAATAGCTAATAAAGCGAGCAAGTCAATTTACACGCATCAATTTAATTGCATTATACCGAGCATTGAAAAATATTTTTATCATATTTCTAATAGTTAAAGGATTTCTCTTAATACTTGATAATTTATGTTATTCATACTTAATATATCCCTATTTCGGAAAAGTAGAACCTGATAATATTGTTTTTTATTTATTTTTCTTAAAAAACTAAAAAAAATTAACTTTTCATTTTTCTACGATATTTATATAAATATTCATTAAATTTAATTTAAATTTGTAATTTATTTTAAAAAATATACCTAATTTTACGGACCAAAAACGTGGTATTAAACTATTAAGTATACTTTATAGTTATACTTTTTTACATATTGTCAATATACCCAGTTAGGCAGTCACAGTCACGATACAGCAAAAAACAGAATTAAAGTAATTACGCATATATTTATATACATAAAAACTGTGAATCTACGTCATATATACGAATTCTACGATATAACATGAAACGTACCATTTATTGTTTTGTGACAGTTTCTACAATATAAACAGACCCTAAGAGTAAAAGTTTGGTTCAATTTCAGCGTTGCACGGTTGCAATCTTTCCGAGAATTTCCACTTCCAGTCTTCCTGCGTGTGGCGTGTGTCGCAATTAAGTTGAAACCCGAATAGACGGAAGAAATAGCTTGGTAAAGGAAGCTCTAGTTAGTTCGCCTGAAAATGGCGTCGAAGAATAACCGATGGGTAGTCGACTCCGGAATTCTGCGAAAAAAGGGTGCAGAAGAGGATCCACAGGAACTACTGGTCTTTGGCTATAGCTGCAAATTGTTTCGCGATGACGAGAAAGCCAAAATGATTGATCAAGGCAAACATTTGATCCCGTGGATGGGCGATAGCACACTGAAGATAGACAGGTTCGTTTCTCTAACCTAAGAAAACACGAAAACCTACTATATCGATAATTTAAACGTATAATTCAATCCACGAGGGCTTAATCCATGTAAACAATAGATTTTTATCAACTTCTTTCAACCAGCTAATGATAGAGCCACTGTCTCTGTCTCCCTCAATATTTCTTATGTTGGATGTATGGATAAGCAATCTGGAGACTGTTTAAAGGTTTCCGCAGGTGATCCTCGTACAACCAATTCTGGCAGTGTGTATTAAATTTGCTGTGTACCATGCACATCAAGAAGCCTCTCTGATCATTTGTCGTGGCTTAGTTGCTGAGAACATCTGAAGGCCTTAGCAAGGTGAGACACAGCGTTGGGAGGCAGGTGAAAAAACCGATGGTCATTTATTAACATGACCAATCGGGGTGGTATGTATTAGAGCTTTAGTATCACTTGGGGAAAAAAAATGCTATAAAAATTATTTTATTCATAACTTTGTAAATGTTAGTTCAAGAGCTATAAAATTAACAATTCAAAATAGTGAGTAAAGCAATGAAAAAATATATTTTTAATGTACATTTAGTTTAAAAATACTTATACTTTACTATTTAACAATTAAAATTCTCAGGTGTTTATAAAAATTTAAAATATTTATTTTAAATTATAAGTCTAATAGACCTTCAAACTTTCGTACAACCGTTTGTCTTCCATTCTAAAGTAATTAAATTTTACAGTAGTAAAATATACTCTTAAACTATTTTCTATTTTCAGATGCAGAATGAAAGCAGAGATAATAAAAATTTGTCATTTGCATATTTTTTTCTAATATACTTGTTTTATGTCTATAGATATGATGGTCGTGGAGCCTTGGGAGATCTGCGGATGTATGAACCACCATCTGGTGGCTACGATCTTCGCACCTTTCTTACCGAAGAAGAAAACAGAATTGAACAAGCATGTGATGAAGAGCGATATAGATCACTGTACAACAGTGAGACTGATGAGTCTGCATATCATGGTAATTACTTTTTGTCAAGTTTTTAAACAAAATCATTGATATACATTTTTGAAAATTCTATAAATTGGTTAAAATTTTTAAACTCTAAAATGAAAAATAAAAAAAGTAATGAAAATAGTTTAATGATATTAAAATTTAAGGAAAAAAATATATATTATTAATCAATTAATTTATTCCATTACACGTAAAATATTTATGTTCAAAAAGTAAAAATGATTCTAAATTTGACTTTATTACTTCCTTCATCTGCTTTATACTTTAATATAATTTATTTCATTTTCAGAAGAAGAAATGAAAAGACTCCATCAAGCCCTGGACTCAGAAAACTCGTATAATCAAGTTGGATTTAATTATCATGATGAAAAGAAATCTGCAGAGGATTCACAAAGTCCTAAACAGTCCGAAGATTCCCACGAAGAGGATGAAGCATTTGTACCTGACTCTGAATTAGAAATTCCTGAAGGCATGACTGTTGTAAGTATTATTTGTTTAAAAAATAACAAAGAATAAATATTTATTCTTGTTATAAATTATTTTGATTAAAATTGTTTCTGCATTAAAAATATATATTAATTTTCTAAAATTATTTTATTTTCAGCCTGAAACGCAAAAACTTAATGCAATTATAACAAAAACTGCGTTATTCATCAGCCACCAGGGCAACCAAATGGAAATACTAATTAAGGCAAAACAAGCAAACAATCAACAATTTTCATTTTTGTCAATTGATGGCGAGCTTCATCCCTACTACAAACACGTTTTAGAGGCTATAAAATGTGGGAAATATAATCCAGAAAAGCAACCTGAAAAAGAAGAACCTGGTATGTACTCAATTTTATTACATATAATTACAATATATCTTTCTCTTCATTTCTTTAATTAAACTGAAGACCAAATTGAAAGAGTTGTTGTAACATGATTGATGTTATCTTCATTCAAACGAACTCTATTATAAGGTGGAATTCATTATCAACCTCCTCTTTGATTCTTCTTATTTTGTAATTACTGTAAGTACCAGCATTACATATAAACTCTAAAGACCCTTCATATTATAAGCTGTTAGGTGTAAGTTTCAATAATTTAAAACAATATGTTTGACTTTTGCGATTTTTTTTTTTTTTTTTTTAATAGAAGACCTTGGAGAAAAGTCAGAGGAAGATGATGAGCCTTATCTACATCCAAGTTTGGCATCATCTCTCAAAGTTGAAGCTGTAAGTATGATGAATCATTTCTATTTTATAAATTTAGGATTAATGATAGCCGAATTTTATTTTCCAGGCCCCTAGCATTCCAAGTATAAATTATAAGCCATCCGCAGATTGTGCTTATTCTATGTTGGTAAATAAAATAACTGGCAAACCACCTGCAATAAAAACGCAACAACCTGAAATTATTCCTCCACCTCCAGCACCTCCAATTGGATATTTTCATCCAATGCAACAGGTACCTACTAATATAATTTTGTTACAAAAATGTGTTTTTTTTTTGTATCTTACACTTGTTAATAATATTTCATGTTTTCAAGTTTAACATTTGAATATTTTATGGACTCGGGTTTAATAATTTTTAAGTATTCGACGTAATTCAATACATTTCCTTCGCCTGTTCCTTATACACACTACCTCACATTCGCGTTTCGCGACTCCTAACTTTCGCATCCATATAATTGTTCTGCTTCTTTTTTTTTTCATTCCCTAAGTTTGATTTCAACTTAAATAATAATCAATCCGTTAATTACTAGTACTTCAATGTTAATCGGAGAATCGATTATAAGGTATTGAACATCTAGTTCCACATAACCTGATTTTTTAACGATCCAATATAAAAAAGGATACCTCACGGGTTCTAAGTTTGACTTGCAATAATTATTCCTTTACAAATTCAAGTCTAATGATTGTATTAGTAGTATAAACGTAATTTTTATTTATTAAATAAAAATAAGTTATTTATGTACTTATCATTTCATTGCTAATATTTTTACAGGGTTACCCGCCTTTTCTAGCACCACCACAACAATATGCTCATGGTCCGGTTTTATATAATACAAACGGCAACCCAATGCAAACACAAGTTCAAACAATCGGACCTACTCCTCCAACGCAGGGTACCAATTTAGTGCAAATGCCTCAAAAAGAACCAGCTCCTCTAGTTCCTTATGGACCTACGCCACCAAAACCTCTCAGTAGACCTTCTTTTATTGTTCCTCCAGCCGATGTACAAATCATTATTGATAAGATGGCTAGTTACGTTGCCAAAAATGGTCGAGATTTTGAAGCTATTGTTAAAAGTAAGGGTGATCCGAGATTTAACTTTCTTGAACTATCTCACCAATATCACGGCTATTATGCTCATAAACTAACAATCTATGAGGGAGCAGTTAATCCTCGTGTACTCACGGAAGAGGAACTTCTACAAAAGCAAGAATTGCAAGAAGAAAAAAAGAAGAAATTAGAGGAATTGCACAAAAAGAAACAAAGAATGGAAGAAGTACAAAAAAGAGTAAAAATGATTCAAGCTAAGAAAAAAAGTGAAATTAGTACAAGACAAAGTCCTAGTAAACAAATTACGACAGTATCATTTTCTATTAAAAAACCTAAAGAGGGTGAAAGTAATGTAATAGAAAAACGAAACGCTTTACCTTTAGAAGAAAGTGACGATGAATCCAATGATGATAAAAAAGAAACTAACTCTAAACCAGATTCACCTACTTCTGCAGGGGAAGAAATTTATTCTACAAAGGAAGATAAAGAACCAGTTCAATCATTTAAACTGGATACAGACGTTAAACCACCAAAACTAGTAATTTCACAAATTAATGATAATGATTTCGTTGATCTTACCGATGACATTTTCGAAGATTGCCAAAAAGAAATTCTAGATAAACAAGCTGAAGACAGGATTAAAGATAAAATCATGGCGACGGCTAGAGAAAAATTAGCTGCATCTAGGGAGAAGCAATTACAAATGGAAAGAAGAAAAAAAGCCGCTATGTTTTTAAGTCAAATTCAGACGCCCATGTTTCCAAAGCACGAAACAGTAGATGTACCATCTTCACAAAAGCAAGAATCCATAATACCTTCATTTCCGTCGCCTACAAGAGGCGATGATGAAATCGAGGAAATAAGAATAAGTACAAATTCACTCATGAATAGATTAAGAGAAGCAGATTTTAATAGAAAGGAAAAAAAAAGATCTAGAAGTCGAAGTAGCAGTGTAACGTATTCAGACAGACACAGGAGTCACAAGAAGCATAAAAGAAAAAAGAGTGCACATAGAAGGTATCTATAATATAGCTATATTTATCTGAGAACTTATAGGAATATGTTAATTTATGCTTGTCCTTCAATCAAACTTACGTAATATATATCTTTATTTAATGAATCTTTATTTGATTTTGAATAAAATGGTTTATATAATAAAGAAATTTAAAGCCGTGAAACAAATTTTGTACACTTTATAATTTTTTATCTCTTTAATATTTTTCATTTCTTTTTCAGCAGTCATCGGGACAGTACGAGCAGTTCTCGATCAAGTAAATCAAAGAAGAGCAAAAAATCTTCAAGACATCGATCTCGATCACGCAGCCCACGAAGGCATCATACATCTTCTCGTCACCGGAAAGAAAGTAGCAGTAGTAATTCCGATTCATCCACAAGTTAAGTCGCGATTTACTTGAAAACTACTTGTAAATGTTGTATATATACCATGTACATTCTTGCAGGATTTTTTAATCCTTTTGTGACAAAAAATAAAACTCCAAATATACGATGCTAATTGTACTTAATTACTTTTGAAATTTGTAAATTTCAAAATCAACTAAATACTTTAAATTAAGTTCTACATCTATTTTTAAAATAATATTGAATTATTATGCCTTTTTGTACACAATAAATTTAATAAATATGATTATATTTTTCACGTATTTACATTGTAATGCTTTAATCCTGAACCGTCATTAATCTCTTCATAACTTGATCTCCACTTTGCATTTTATACTGCATTTGTTTCTTCTAAGTATATTAATCTCTTGAAAATATAATTTACATATTCTTACATTACCTGTCAGCAATATCGTAATTTCCATGCATACCTCAATATTGTACGTACAAGTGTCTACAAGTATTTTCTATTTTTTCTGATGCTATAAAAAAATGGATTGTATTTTGCTCGCTACCTCTATAATGGTCATTTTTTGTTTTCAATTTCCTATAGAATGAAAATATAAATATTTTTAACTTTTAAAATTTCATGAAAATGTTTTATTAATATAATAACGAGATGACGTTTTAGGCCGTCGCTAAGTCCGCTACCTTCTTGTGTGGGAAATAAGTGTTGAAATAATTAAAAAGTATATCTCTTAAATAAATAAAAAACAAAAATGTTGTCTACTGATAAAATTCTGCAAAAATATATTGATAGAATATAATGAATGAATTAATTACGATTAATTAATTCTAATATGGGTCGATATTGTTTGCACACACACCTAAATCGAATTTTCATTCTCACTACTAGAGGGTGTTTCGTAGCAATAATGAAGGGGAATCGCTATATTTCTTATCAAGAGCAATAATATTACAAATAACAATATTTTTTTAATTTCAAAAATTTTAACATACTGTACCCGCTCGGTATGACCAGCGCCGGATTAAAATTTTTCGGGGCCCGGGGCTAAATCGTGAAGGGGCCCTCTTAAGGGCAGAGAAAATCCGGAT
>JAWWML010000031.1:10029335-10058012 GCA_035047165.1 Ormyrus rosae | reverse complement strand
ACTAAAAGGAAGAAGAATTCGTATTTATATAATGGAATAAATATAGAGCGCGCGAAGCGTGCATGAATGCACCTAGTCTGATAAAAAAGGTAAATAAAAGTATCAATTGAAATTTTTAAATTTATTTTTAATTCAGAAAGTGAATTTGTTGTCAAATTGAATAGTTTGATCAATTTTCTTTTTTATATATTTTAATTTTCTATTTTTCTATTTTTAATCTAAACTCAAATTAAGCATGTTTTTGGTAATATATATGAGTACATCCGTAGAACTTATGATATTTGATTTACTGCGCGCATTCAGACGCAACATATAAGATATAATCAGGTTTCAAGTGACGTGCTTGATAATTATTTAATATATAATATAATTAACACCTAGTTGATTTTTTTTACACAATTATTCTGGATGAAGAAAACGTGCGAAAATTGATGTGTTGTACTGGACTGAACTTTTTCAATTTTTGTATTATAAAACTGTAGATATTTATAAAAACATATATAATACAAAGAATTTTGTAAAAAGATGATTCGCGCGTATAAAAAATATAAAAACTAAATTTTATCGGCCACCTACTACCGTTTTTGAATAATATAATATTTAGTAATGAGTGTTTACTCTGCAGGATAAGTTGAGCATATCCGCAGAAAAAAATATTAATTGGTAGAGCTACCAGTTAAAGTAATTCACTACAACCCAAATATCCTCTAGAATAGGGTGGGAATAGAATCAAAAGATGCTGTTTATTAATTGTAGTCTCCATGATCCAAACAGTATGCAATTTTTTGGGGCAGAATTGTTAAACAGCGCACTGTCAAAAGAATTAATACGTAGTCCTAGAGGGGGGGGGGGCTAACTATTAGCCCCATAAAATACTAAACTACACAAAAGCTTTAAAAGTAAGCAAAAAAGCTTGAAACCTCTTTAACTTACGGAGTACATATATAAATATAGAGTAATAAATAGTGCACTAGCAGTAGCACCACGAAACATCTTTAAACCGATACGTAAAGTGGTACGTAAAGCGGATGAAAGCTAATTCTATCTAATAATTGTTTGAAAGATGTTACAAGAGACCAATATCAAATAGACAAGATATGTTGCTAGACTTATTTTTTTGTAAGTTCATTTGAGGGATTTTTAAATGCTGATATCTAGTGAAAAATCGTATATAAGATGGACGAGGCCAATTTGTGATTAAGGATAAAATTTCAATATAGAGGTGAGTTTCAGTATAGGTATAGACCAATAAGTCATGAACAGTGATTCAAAAATCCGCATACACATTTTTACTTGAAGTTTTAAAAATTCAAAAATTTTCCTTATTAGCTTCTGAGAAGTTTTGTATATAAAAGACTATCTAGGATCGGAACTTTGTTATCGGCAATCTAAAGATTAACCAGCTGGATCTTAAATCGATCTTGCTGCAGTAAATTACTTTAGAGGTATAGGAGTTTTTCAACATCATATTCGGATTCAGCAACCAAAAATATATGGGAATATCATGGTAGCTCTTTCAGAACTAATAAGTTTTTCCCTGAGGATCTGTATTCATTTTTCTACGCAACATTATTTCACGCATATTGCTACTTCAATTCTCCGTACCTCAAATCTAAAAGTATACTCGTAACTTGAAACTTTGTTATGAGTAAGTCCAAGATTAACGAATAATTTTTATGCAAATTATATCCGAATTCGCGGTTACTAAAACAGACGATTTTTGCAGTCACTCCCTTATGAAATGTTAAACTAAAATATTGTGCAAAATCATTAGTGCTACATGGAACATTACTATGAAATATTGTTAAGTTAAATATAAGTTAAAAAAATTAAAATATCTTATAATGTGCTCTATCAGCAATAGGATTAATTTTATATTAATAAAATATTTTTGTTTAACAGTGAATTTTTAAGTATTTCATGTTTAACACAATGAAATAATTTACTATAAAATTAAAAAATTTATTAGTGCTGCACATGAATGTAAAATGTGTTGATCATATGATATTATAAAAAAATAAGAAATTTTAAATTCGTTCATAAAAATGTTTATTAAAAAATAGGAAATATAGATCTATTTAACAATATATTGCCACAATAATATAAATTTTTCTTAATTAATTTTTACGTAAAAACTCGGCAATGCAATCCTTACTGCAAAGAAGTTTATTCTCTTTTATAGCTATTTGACCACCTAACAGAGTTTTTTTGCACATAACACAGCGAAAACACTTATCACTTGCGTGAAAATTAAGGTTTTTTATGGCTACTCCTTGTTGGTCAGCAGCAATAACAGAGTTGCAGGCATTGCATGTTTTAGCATAATTCTTTTGATAACATGGCAAACAAAGGGGTCTATCATTTTCTGAAATATATTGTTGTCCAGCTAATGGTATATCACAATCCCAACAACAGAAATGTTTCACGTGATAATTATGTCCTTCTGCTACCGTATATTCACGAACAAAAATAAGCTGTTAAAAATAAAAATAAAAAAATTGTTATTTCATTTTACTTATTTACATATATTTCTAATTCAAACAAAATTACCTCATCACAAGCAAAGCATCTTGGAATATCTAAAAATCTTGCTAGATCTCTTCCACAATATAATTTTCCTTTGTAAATAAAATAAACCAAATCTACTAGAAGTTCATTACATGCAGAACAAACAAAACATCCTGGATGCCAAACAGCATCTTTCATTTTTTCAGCAGTAACAACGACGTCATTACAATATATATTTTCTTCACATTTGTGACATTTTTGCATTTTAGTTACATTTATATTCATACCTCCCATTTCTTCTTGCAGTTGGCTAACATTTTGTGGACTTTGAAGTGCAATGGAAGCTCCAACTGGATCTTCTGGAAAGACTGGATTATTTAATACTTCTGAATGAATCACGTTAGTTTGAACAGGCAAGGAGGTACTGAGTTTTGCTTGAATATGTTCTGGATGAGTTATACAAGGCGACTGAGAAGGCAACACAGTTCTGTTAAATTCGTTTATTTGACTTGAATGATCTTTTGATGCTTTTGCAGAACATATTTTTACTTCTTTAGAATTTGAAACTGATGGGTAATTACTGAACGAATAAAATATAATAAGTAAATATATTAAATAAAAGCATAAAATAAAAACGTAAAAATTGTAATAATAAAATAATTTTTTTTACCTTTGATTGGGGTCAATTTCTCTAGATGCTGATGGTACTTGAAAATCACTTTTATTGCTGTATTTATTATTTAATTTATCCTTTATGTACATCAGTTCTTTTTTATCTAAACTACTACTAACTATGTCAGTAGCATTTATTGCACTGGGTGGCATAAGAGCTTCTGATAACATTTGTTCAGCAAGTAAGATATTTGATGGTAAGTCATTTGGCAATTCAAAATGATTTTCAGTTTCTTCATAACAACTTTCTGATTTAGATTTTTGTTTATTTATTAAAGACTTATTAACTTTGGGAATTGCACCATTATGTACAGATTCTTCAGTAACATTGAAAATAGGAGTTTTGGAATATTTCAATTCAAAAGGGTTTGAGGTATTTGTTAGAGATTGATTATTTTGAGTATTGGAATTCTTTAATTGCCCTCCTTCTGAATGGTAAACTCCTGTTAGAGAAGCAGCATTAGCTACATTACCACCACTAGCAACCTTTTCCAAAATATGATAATATCTTCCTTGCTGTGGATTCACTTCATTTCTGGATTTTAAATGTTCTGTATGAATTGACTCAGTTTTAAAAGGTAAAAGAACACTGTTATTGTTAAATGGAGATGTTGAAGAAGGATGATGCTGTCCAATCTGTGAGTTTACTTTATCTAAAGCTTGTGAATGTTGTGCTTGTGATGCACTCAAATTGGATGAAGAAAATTTTTCATTATTAGGTAATTCTAATGATGAATGATGATATTGCGCAGATTGAGAATTAATTTCATTTGTGGCTTTTAAACTTTGGGTTCTTATTACATCTATATTTGAAGGAATTAAATTTGAATTTGAATGAATTAAACAAGTATCATTTTCTAATGAATTTAGTAAATCACAATATTGTCTTCCAGGCCCAATTTCTGTTGCAGTTTGTGGACGTTCTGTTTCCACTACAATTGTATCAGAAGATAACGAAGCACTATCATCATTATGTATACTTGACAAAGCATGATGATATTTCCCAATTTGATTTGATTCATGTTCCATTTGAAAATGTTGAGCATTTATATCCCTACTGCTTGATAATGGAGCTACGTTGTTATTTAATAAGTGTGGCACTTTTGATATAAAACTACTTGGAGTACGTAAATTTAATCCAATATTAGGTTGCAATAGTTGCTGGCTATATTGTGGACTAAAACGTTGAACATCAGTAGCATTTGCTGGTGTCATTAAAGACCGATCAAAAGGTCGTATTGACATCAACTATAATTAAAACATTGTATAGTAATAAAAATACTGCTTTTACTTAGTAATTAAAAATATGAATATCTTAGATGTTACTTAGAAATCTACTTTTGAAATAAATTGTAATTTACTTTACTAATTTAATAAAATGCTATATTCATTCACTTTTATTCCATATAAATTTATTTTAAAAATATTCTAAATATATGTACCAATTCAAATAAAATTAGTTAAATAGTATCTTACTTCAATACTATATATTGAAAAATGTATATATGAATTTATAAATTATTTATTTAATTCAACAGTTTTTTAATTTATATTAATTTAAGAAGTTCAAATATGTAGATATATCAAAAAATGAGATTAAAAAATAACAAAACATAAAAAGCATGGCTGTATCTCTAACACGAGAATTTACTTTAAAATTCATTCCTTGTTTTCTTTTGTGCTTAACTTTCTTTATCTCAAGTTTATTTGAAATAAAATATTTTGGAACTGTCAGTACCTTTAAAACTTTTCCTTGACCAGCACAATTTTTTAAATTATCTAAATATTTTTCAAATGCTTTTTGTTCTTCTTCACTAAGTTTATCACAAACTTTATGATCAATATCATGCAACGGTAATTGTTTTTGAAGTTGTTGCCTTCTAAAAGCAGCACCAACTGATCCTTTAATTGGCAATTTTTCAATAGGTAAAGCTTTCATGTAATCTACAGCAAGCTCTTTTGTTGTATTTGCTGGAATCCATTCAAATGTAGTTTCACTTTGTGAAGATTTTTTATCTTTTAAATGCACTAAAATAATTTTTAATATTTATCAATGAAGATTAATATGTCAAATAAAAACTTTTTAAATATAATTGCTTTTTTCTGAGTAAATAAGTACTTACAAACAAAAAGATGTTTCTTATCTTTTACATTTGTTCCAAAAAGTAAATGAAACTGTGGAAATTCATCTTCATCAAAGTCATGGTCATCACCTCTACATTTACAATTTTTACATATTTTCCTCCAGAAGTGTAAATCTAGTCCAGGGCATCCAGATTTACATGTTAAACATGGTGCTCCTGCTCCTGTTTCATGAGCTAATTTTTGCTATATTAAAAGTATTTTAAAAAAATGTTATTAATTTTATCATGCAGAATACCTACTACCTATACTACAGATAATTTTTTTAAGATAGAAAAATATAAATATAATTTTCGGCGGAAAATCTGCAAGTAAATTTTTTGCATTAATAATTTTATTATATATTTTATGAAAAAAAAATCGCGATACATTTAAAAAAAGTAAAAAAATTCATAAAAGTAACTATTAGAATTCTCTTAAACAATAATTACCTTAAAAGCTCATACCAAGAAGAGATGAGTCAAAATCCAAAAGAGGAAAAATATAAATAAAATAAGTTTTAATACCTTTCGTTTTCGATTTTCCAGTTCCAACAACCACTGTGGTTTATATTCCTGTTCTGCTTCACAAATATCCATTCTTCTTTCTTTTCGATCTTGAAAAATTGCAAATAAAACACTGCTTAAATCGTTGTGTCAAAAACTTTCGAGTATTTCCTTCGCGATACTGGTCGTCAATCTGCAGTTCGGCAGTGACTAACGCTCTGTTGCATTCTGACTCAGCGCGTCGAGTGGTTTCTCGTTTTTACATCCAGTGTACCCTACCAAGCGACAAGAAGGAGAGGGGTGAACGTCTCCTGCGTTAGGAGGAGGAGCAAAGAATTCACAGGGCATTGGCTGCTGATAATTTTGCGGACCCAGACGCACTGGCCCCGCTCGATCTTAATCACAGTCAGTTTATCATTGGTTCTTCTAAAGCGGCAGATGCGCAAAATCTGATGAAAAATAATTATTAATCTATACTATATAGATGTTTATTTATAATCTATGCAGTTGACAATCTTTGCTGCCAGTAAATCTTTTTTACAAATTATTAATCAGATTTCTCAAGAGATAATTATTATAACGCATTCATTTTTACAGAACGCAATAATAATAATTTGACACGTTTAACATATTAATTTTTACAATTAAAAGTAATATTAAAAAAAGCATGAATTTGTTATTTGTTACTTCCAGTATAAAGAGAAATATAATAAAAATAGAAGCAATTATTAACAAATAAATATATTATCTTCGTTTTTAAATAAGGATAATAATTAAAAGTACTCACATAAAACGTATCAGTAATAATTATCAAACTATATTTTCTCTTTTTCACATTTTATAAGGCACTCAAACATGAAGGCGTGTTGTTCGTGCATTATAAAAATCGGCGCACGTAAACACTGTGAACAATTAATTATGAATAAACGAAAATGCCAACATGAATGAACAATCTTGATAGAATTTTGAGTAAGTCAATTCATTGAAATTAATTATTAAGTATTGTGAAATATAACATTATTTATAATTTCATTTTATATTTTTTCCGTTATAAAAAAGTAATAGGAATTTAATAAATTAGTTGTGACGTTAAAATTTACGGTTTAAAAAAATAGTATATTTCGATGCAAGTGCGCGAAGCGGGTGAATCCCGCACAGGTGAAGTTTTTCTCCCGAGCGAAGCGAGGTCCCGCGCACGAACACCCGTCCGAGGATCACCCGCTTCGCTCATTTGTATCGACCTTTTTTTTCAACGAAGCGAGCGAAACGAGCTGAAATAATGACTAAGATCAGGGACTACGTCCTCGACGAGTATGAAGTTTATCGCCTGAGCGAAGCGAGGGTGACAATCACACGAGTGGAGGACGACAAGAAGGAGAGCGAGAAGCTTTTTTTTATCTTGTGCGTGAGCGAAGCTCATTCCGTTAAAAGAAAATAGTATCTTTAAATAACGTAAATCTGCAAATATCGGTAACTACAGCTGTATATGCGTAAAAATAGAATACCTAATGTAGAAGAAAAAAAAATGAAAACTCTCTTATAGTGAAATTTTAAGTATTGATTTCCATAGAAAAAAATCGTTTCATTTTGTAAAAAATTTTTATTTTTTTATCCACAAGGTTCTTTTTGTTCTTTATAGATTTATCTATAAATTTATAAATTTATCCTCATAAATTGCAAAATAGTTTGTGAGAACAAAGCTATGTTAGTTGTTTATATAAAAATATGTCACGACTTATATTTATTTTTTTCTATTGTTGCATCGAGATGCGTCTTTAGGACGTAAAACACTATAATAATAATCATATAATATGAATAATATTTTTTCTACATTAGGTATAATTGCAGTGCTTATATGTATATTGTTACTTATATTGGCAGATTTTAGTTATTATTATCGCAGGTATACAATAAATTTGTGATTCAAACAATATGGGACAATAATCCTTATATAGTGCGATTATAAGTAAGATTATTTTAATTAACTTTTTTTTCTCTTAATATTTATACGACAATATGTTATATTTATCCTCTATTTAATTGTAAATTGCGGAAGCCGTAAACAAGAAATTTTAACGAGACTGTAACGAGAAGTAAAATTGTTAGGTCGTTTACTTTCAATGAGTTTTAGATTACTACTCAAATTTGATTATCTAATAGTTAACGAGGTTTACAGAATACAGTATACATGTTGCAAAAACAAAAGTAACTATTAGTTCTGATATTTATCTATATCTTTTCCATCAATACTTCTTATCAAGTGAAACTATAAATCGTAAGAATGACTAGAAAATGAATCCTTCTTTTGGAACGACAACGTATTGATATAACTAAATTGTACGATAAAATTTGCGAACGTCGTTTCCAACAAGTCGAAGATTCGTCAAATTGCACTGTGAAAATTTCAGATGTCGGCCAAATGTACACAGATTTAACAACTATACCTGAGTCTAATGACGGTCCGTTCAAATCGGCTTAGAAGGAAAAACCCTGAATTTCAGACCCGAGGAAATCCGTGATCCGTACAAAAGTGTGATTTTGCTTTTGTTTTCAGAGATTCTGCAGATGGTCGAAAGCGAGAGACGATTATAAAAGGAAACTCGAGGATGAAAAGACTAAAACTATATAAGCTATCTAAAGGCCCTTTAGTTTACCACGCATAAATATAAATTAAATTTTATTGAAGTCATATTGTTTTTCTATTCAGTTATTAAAAATTGTTTTTTAGCCTTAAAAATAAGCATATATCTTAAAATTCTTAAACATACAAATCCTGACGTGATGGAACAAAACTATAGTCACATTTGCGTTTAGCAGACCAATAACATACATCGGTACGTCTAATAGTCTAGTGGATTATAGACCACCTTTTTTTTTGTGTGCCTGCACAATCGAACTAATAACTCTTATTACGTTACTGCTTAAGTCATTATGGAGGTCCCCTTTAAACTTCTTCTTTATATGATCTCCGTAATAAACATAAGCCCAATACAACCGCGAGACGTGATATCCCCATCAGAGAAAGGTACGAGCAGAATGCCATCGCCAAGGTCAACGCTGGGGATGACTACTGTTATAAAATTCTGAAACAATTCTACAATAAATAATATGGCTTTGAGCTAGCCCGTGTTGAGCCTTAGAGGGGCCTCTTTCGCCCCTGCAGATACCGCTCGAGCCGCCTGCCAAGAATGTCACGTAAATCGTTGACAGGACCGATTCCTTCGGAATTCCAAGTTTTGTTAAGATTCATGAAGAATTCTCACTTGAGGAAACCATAGATTGTACACTCTTTCAGAAAAGTAGGAGTGTAATACCCTATTAAAAAATCTCAAGTGATTACTCACTTCAAAATCTTGCTTAAAATTCTTATTCAAAGGCAGCAAAAAGTTCTATAATTATTGAAAGTGAGTAGGATATCCATTATGGAGCAGTCCTGTAGATACCCAATTAATTACAAGTTGGATGAGCAAATGAGATTGTAGAATAGTTGTGTGCAAAAGGGACGATCTGTGCATTAGAAAGGAGTTATTTGCGCACATCTGTTATCTACTATAATTTCGTTTTATTCAAATTTTCAGTATACATACATAGCCGCAAAACCGAATTACGCGGCTATTTATACTGAAAAATAATGTTCATCATACGCCCGCAAAATTTTTCTGCCTCGTACATGCTCCGAGCGAAGCCGGTCCTCGTACCTGGCGATTGTATACTCAGCCGCGAAATCGCATTTTGCGGACTTGTGATGAAAAAGACTATTGATTACTGCAAACATTCAATTATTATCATTAAAATTGGAAATCGCCCATTTTTCTCCCATTTATGAAACGCTTTTTTTCACATGTTTTAACCATTTTATGGCTAATTGACCGAAATCGGTAGTAAATGGTTAAAACATGTGGAAAAAAGCGTTCCATAAATGGGAGAAAAATGGGCAATTTCCACCAGGGAATGTTAAAAAATTTTCATTAAATTATTATTATTTGATATTAAATTACATTTCACATTTAATAAATTAATGAATAAAATACGTATTAACAAGTAAATAGAACAAAATTAAAAAATAAGATTAATTCAAATATATAAATTGTTACGAAATCAAATTTTATAATGTTATTGCAAAAGAATTTTAAGCTCTTTTATTTTTTTTTTAAATTTAAAACCATTACTTAGATTTAAGTTTTAGTTTTAAGTTTTTATATAGTTAGTCCAATGCCAGGCTTATGTACAGGTAATTTATCCCAGTACAAGAGTTACTAATGTAACGTATAGAAATATAGGAATATACTATATGTAATTGTTCTTTGGTAAATAAATAAATACATAAATAAATATTAAACAAAAACAAAAAATTTCATTTTATTTAAAAATTTACTTTCTTACGGTTTTTTATTTACATATTTACAATTTACAAGGAATTGTATACTTTACATGCAGCTTGGTAGCTACCCGAGTGAAAAAATTTTCGATGTCTTTTGCGAAACACTGCCAAACACTATATCAACCCTTGCTGAACAGTTCTAAAGACTGCATATTGCAATGATCTGGAATCATTTGCAGTATCAGGCCGTAATATGAAAAATTTGATAAAAATTATCTCTATTTGGCAGCATTTGGTAGTGCTTGACAGAGTTTCTCAAAGTTTGTAGCAAAGAACAGTTTTCACAATAAATGTATTATAGAAAAATATTAGTATTTCCTTAATTTTATAATATATGCTATTAAACATTGCCAATACTGTGCAGAAAACTGTAACACGTTGTCAATCATTGCCAAAGTATACACCAAATATCAACAAACAATGCGAAATGCTGTCAAATACTGCTAAACACTGCTGATACTTGTTAACCATCACTTTGTCAAACTTATTTTAATTATAGATTCTGCCAAAAAAAAAGACGGATATTTACCAAATCTTGCTAAACTTCTGTAATCACTGCTAAATGCTAATGTTGCTAAGAATCACAAATGCCTTAGTTAGAAATTGTTATTCAGTGTTTTGTCAAAAATTGATAGGATTTTTATAACGTTTGGCAACTTTTCATTTCCACTAGGGTAATTAGTAGGCATAAATTAATCTAAGCCAAATGCCTTTTCGAATTCTTCATTGGATATCTATAACAAGATTGTAATTTAAGATTATTTATAAAATATCATAAGCTAGTTAGATATAGATTTTTAACAGTTTGTTTACCTTCTTTTTTTTAAATTTTTTTATTAATGCTATATCATTAGCTAAATCTTTTAAATCTTCTTCGCTCATTTTGCTCTTGCGTTTTCTTTGTCCTTTCTGTGGATTGTTTTCTTCTCGTCTTTTTAGTTTTTCTTTACGCATTTTTTTCTTACTATTTTTTTCAAGTTTATTTTTTTTTGTTTCAGACCATGGTATTGTATTTTTCATTTTTTTCTTCTCTTTTCCAGGCCAAATCCCTGTACATTGATACTTTTCTAATTTTTGAACTCTCACTGATTCTCTTTGTTTGTTCTTATACGATAGTGTATTGATATCAACATCCACTTCTTGAAAATAAGAAAGATCTCGTCCCTTTAATTCTGGCATACGAAGCATTTTTAGTAATCCAAAACCCATAAAGACTTTGCCTAAATCCAAGTCTTTTAGGCGTAAAATTAAATTACATTCATGTTTTTTATAAGATTGAATGTATGAAACAACAGCTCGATTTGCTTTATCAAATATTAATCGATCTGCTTGTTGCAGACTTCTCATGCATTTTAAACATTTTTCTATAAAATGTTGACTAACTTCCACGTTTAATGCTTGCAATTCTACTTTTTGATTTCGTTTTATAAAATCAATATAAGCATCTTCTGATTCGGATAATAAAAGCAATGCATTTCCCTCATTTCCGATTCTTGCTGTTCTTCCACATCTAAAAATAAATTAAAATATATTTTATTCATAAATTGATTGTACTAAAAATAAATTAAAATGTATGTTAATCATAAATTGATTATTATTTTATTTATAATTACCTATGCACAAAACTACTAGCAGTAGATGGAGGATCATACTGAATAACCCAATCAACTTCAGGAATGTCAATCCCGCGAGCCATAACGTCTGTACAAATTAATAGCCCATTCTCAAGACTTTGAAATTCTTCAAAAATTTTGTAACGTTTATTTTTCATTTTTCCATGTAAAGCTAATACTTTTGCAGATGATAGTATTCTAAAGTGAAGAATACAATTTTAATAGAAGCACTACAAATAAATAAAAAAATATAAATATACTCACGATCGTATGGCATGACTAAAGTAGTCAACGCAAGCACAGGTAGAGAAAAAAATCATGTATTTTAAATTTAATCCTTTACTTTTTATGAAATTAAGCATAAATGCAAGTTTACGATCTGGATCTATTATTGAATAATAATTGCTTAAATTTATAGGTGTTGAAACACTATCTTTTTCTTTTATACTTATGAAACTCGGATTTCGTAATCCTGCTCTAATTAACTGGTCTAACTCTTTAGTTTGTGTTGCAGAAAATAAACCTGTTCTGCGTAAGCGAGGTAAAAAACCAAGTATTGTATTGATTGTACCACAGAACCCCATATCTAGTAATCTATCAGCTTCATCTAATACAAGTAATTCCTGAGAAAAAGAAGTTTGTTATCTGAGAGAATAATTAAATATAAATTTCTATGTAAAAAATATATACCAATGATTTAACAGCTCCTGGTAAATTAATTTCTTTACAATTTGTTAAAATATCTTCTAAACGTCCAGGAGTAGCAACAATAATATTAGCACCATTTTTTAATTGAGCAATATCATCTTTGATCGTTGAACCTCCAACTAATAGTATTTGTTTTAAGTTTGGTACTTTTATTAAGAAATATGATAACACCTTGCTAATTTGTGTAGCTAGTTCTCGAGTTGGTGAAATAATGATAGCACCTATTTCAAATGTTTTCCATTTTTCAGGTCTCTTCTGCAACATGTGAATTAAATAATAATATCACATATTAAAAATGTTTCTAAAAATCTCTTTTCTGATTTAAAAAAAATAATTACCAGCATTAACTCTAGTAATGGTAAGATAAAACCAAGAGTTTTTCCACTTCCAGTAATAGCTTCTACGGCAACATCTTTTCCATCCAGTAATACAGGAATGCAAGCTGCCTGCACATTTAATTATCATCATATTATTATGTTTTTAATAATGAAATTCAGAATTAAATTGAACAAAAATACAGTATAAATTTACCTGTACTGGAGTCGTTTTATAAAATTTTAACTCCTTCAAAGTTTCTAATATCGGCTTACTTAATTTAACGTTTAAATCTTCCCATTTACATGATGTCATGATGAGACTGTTTAGTACTGTTTAAATTTTACCAAAATATACAATAAAACTACACGTGTAACAAACAAGGTTACGTTATCTATTTTGTTGTCAGTTTCAAAGTCCAATTCTCGTGTCAAACTAATACGCTATGCATGTGCAGCAAAAGAATTGCATGTACGGTCAGACCGTTTCTTATTATATATTTATAACATTAAACTCCATACTTTTTCCTTAGTCTTTTGTTTACCCTACCCACGAGGTCACAATTACAACTCTAATCAAAAATAAAACAAAGCACTGTTCTTTTCTTCAAGTCCTCATCACGGCTTACACCAGTCACCGCACGTACTGCACGTGGTTAGATTTACTGTTTCATGATTGGTCAAAGGCAGTCAAAGCATGGGTATAAATTTGTACGATTTCTTAGAATTTCAAAATTTGGTATTCAATTTTCTAAAACAGAATAAACTTTAAGAATATTTATCAAATTTTGACTCATATATGTTTATTTCTGTCATTCACTACAATTATAATTTGTTGTAAAACGCTAAAAAAATTAAGCAAATAATAATAAAATTAATTTTTCAATTTTCATTATTAGTTATATTTTACAAATTGGTGAATTTCTTGTTTTCTTTATAAAATTAATTTATCTAAAAAGTGTTTTTATGCAGAATATAATAAAGGTAAATGTTTTATATTTTTTTTGTTTTTATTTTTATTTAGAACAATAACATGTGTAATGTATTTTATAATTTGCTACATTTCAGCAAGAAGAATGTAAGACATTCTTTCTAGAATTCTTTATGTTTACAGAAACTTCTAGATTATATGAATATAACAATTTAGAAAGTGGACTACAATTTATTTACTATAATGTTCAATAGCAAAGATTTCACTTTACAATTTGATGATTCAGATATAAAAATTGAAGTACGTAAATTTATTTTTAATTATTTGTTTTTATCTTATAAATGCACTACTAACTTTAAATAGGTTCATTATTAAACTTTCATTTTAAATTAAAATTTTCATAAATATGAAATTACTTTGATACATAAAATAAAAAAGTAATTTAAATTTATTTTAACTAAAGTAAATTTTTTTAATTAAAAAGTATAAATAATATGAATATTTTAAAGTTATGTGAATGGCTTACTTAAAGTTTATATACGGATTATTTTAACAATTATTAAATTTAATTTTGAATTAATCATGTTCATAATTATATTTTTATAGGAAAATGAGTGCCTTGAAGACATCACTTTAAAATTAGATAGTTCTACTTCAGATATAGAAATTAATGTAAGTAAATCTAATTTTATTTATTTATTTTATCTATTATTATTTGATAAATGCATTACCATCTTTAAATAAGTTAAGTATTAAACTTTCGTTATAAAATAAAATTTGTCATAGATATGAAATTATTTTAATGCATAAAATAAAAGAGTAATTTTAATTTATTTTAATTAATGTAAATTTTTTAATTAAATAGCATCAATAACATAAATATTTTAAAGTTATGCGAATGACTTACTTAAAGTTTATATATAGATTAATTTAACAATTATTAAATTTAATTTTGAATTAATTATGTACATAATTATATTTCCATAGAAAAATGACTGCCTTGAAGATTTCACTTTACAATTAGATGATTCTACTTCAGATATAGAAATTAATGTAAGTAAATCTATTTTTAGATATTTAATTTATTGTTATTTGATAAATGCACCAATTTTAAATAAGTTCATTATTAAACTTTCTTTAAAAAAAAAAAGTTAATTTTAATTTTTTTTAATTAATGTAATTATTTTAATTAAAAAGTATCGATAATATTGATATTTTAAAGTTATGCAAACAACTTATTTAAAGTTTATGTATAGATTAATTTAATAATTATTAAATTTAAGTTTGACTTAATCATGTACATAATTATATTTCCACAGAAAAATGATTGTCTTAAAGATACCAATATGACTTTTATAAGTCCAGTGTTTGGAAACAAAAAGCATAGAAAGCGTAAAAAAATATCGAATGAGTTCAATATTGACTCATATGAAACTGTAGATAACTCGAAGGTAGCAAGATTTGTTAGAAATGTATTCTTTCATATATTTTATAATAATTAAATATTAAACTTTTATCATTAAGATCCATAATTATTTTAGATAGAAAATGTTTCTCAGAAATGCATTGACTCAAGTCCTATATCATCTAGTAATGAAAGTATAAAACTTAATTTAAATTTTAAAAAAAGAAAGCAGCATATATATCCAAGTTCTAGTTCTGAAAATTCGAATTCATCAATGGTAATTCTAAATATTATTATTTGTGAACCTTTAGAATTTTTTATGATTCATTATACCAATAATTTCATTTTAAAGGATGTAATTGACCACTCTACAATTGAAGAATATTCATTGAAGTCAGATGAGGAAAATAAATCATCATTTGAAGGTATTTTCGAAAGTGATAAGTTTAAAAATTTCTAAATAAATTTATTTATTTTGTTTGTTTTCAAATATACAGATTCTACTAATAGTAGCGATGAAACTACAAGCAAATATTCTTTAAAGTTAAAAAGTAAATTTAGAACAAATTTTAAAAAATTAAAAAAATTGAACAGAAAAGTAAGTAATGAATTTTTTTTTCTTAAATTTATTATTTAACTTTCATTAAATTAATTATAATCCACACTATGATAATTTTTACCATTTATATAGCAATTAGAAAAACGTTTGATTGAAGCACATGTACAGATAAAAAAATTGAAAGATTTTTTGGATAACTATGAGAAGTATTCAAAAAAAATTTTTCAAACAATAAAGTCTTTACCAAATAGAAAACTTTCATTTAAATTATATTGGGATTTAAAACAACAAGTACAGAAGATTCAAACGTTCAAAAAATCATTTAATATAGATGAAATTATGTGTAATGGTAACTTATAACAATTTTTTTCAAAAATAAATAAGGTTTGATTAATATATATTAGAAAATTTTGTTATTCAGGGTATGCAACACGATCCAGAACGTTAAAAAAAAGAAAAAATTTGGTTGAGAAAGCATTTAAAAAGTTTAGAACAGTTTTGTTATCTTCAAAATTAGCTAATAATTTTGAATTGAAAAATTATAAAAGAATTATAGCATCTACTATTAGTGATGAAGAACATGCTTAATTTATAACATAAGCATTTATTAATTATTAATTTATTCTTGCATAAAACATTACCGAATGTATAATTAAATGAAAAAATTCCATGTAAATAAAAAAAATTATTTTTTTGCTTAGTTCTAAATTGTTTAATTTTCTTAAATATATATTTTAATAACGAGATTTAAACACATATTGCCCTGTAAGCCTGAGAGCCATTTGCATCGGTGAAAATATGTATGCGTATATATATATTTGTATATTTTTTTTTACACATTTGCATGCATGAATTTGGCACTCTAGTATGTGAATGTGGCATTTTGCACACGCTAAACAGGCACGAGAAATCGAATTTTGCACATAATGTTTCAAAATAGTAGTTTCGATACAAGTGCGATAAAGTGATTTTCTACAACATAAAAAATTACTTTATACCCACAACTTCGCACTACCCAATTTCCACACGAGTTCGGGCTTTATTAATTTACTGTAGAGAAGGGGTAGCAGTGAATCTAAGGAAGTGGACTTATTGAGGATTAGATTGTAATATTTATATTTCAATTGTATATCAAGTAAATAATAATATATTTGTATTTATTTCAAAGATATTTATTTTATACCTCTATTTATATCGAAGAGGTATCCATTATTTTAAAACTTGTACTTTCCAAAAAAGTTAAGGACTGAATTTTAAGTTTTATTAAGGTAAGCAGGGTTTATCAAAAATACAACGTAAAATTGGCTTTTCATGAATTTATTTGATGTTTTAAATTTCTTTAATATAAAATTTGTGTTCAACGATGCCACAATGTGATATTCTGTCTGTTCTTGATTCTTTCATTCATTCTATTTACACGACTAGGTCTAAGGCCGTAAAAGATTATTCCATTCTTCAATTAATATCGCACAGTTCAACCATGATTGTTCGGTTGCATAAACGGATGAAAGTTTGAGATACTTATACTATTCTGCTTTCAAACATTTTTATAGCTGTTTATAAATTCCTTGCCCCATAGATTGATTCACAAAAAATCTTGCATTTAAAATTGTAGATTGCAATTTTAAATTATTGATAATTAGCTTAAGAAGTAAGCTTTGACATGAAATTAACAATAGATTCATAAGTAAAGAAGTAAATTTTATTTTTAGGAAAATTTAAAACCTTAATTTGAGGACTTTATATTTGGCTCTATTAATTTACTTTAGCATAGTATAAAAGCATCACATATTTTAAACACTACGTCGATATCGCAGTGTCGACAAGCCTCACGCAAAGTTTGTATCTCATTAGCGTTATTACATATTCGATATAGTGACATTGTTTTTTTATTTTAGTGTTTGATAGAAAATGCAGGTATTGCAATTCTTTGTCACGAGTGTCTTCGTATTTTTATAACAAAACTCAATATCAACAAACGTATAGTGGAAAAATCATTCCCACTCTGGTGCTTCTCCCTCAACATCAACATCTTAATAATTTTGATGCGTATATACTTCTCACGGTATTCTCTTTTGAGTATAAAGAGACATCTTTTACATTTTTATCGAATGTCGTTTACGTTAAAACAAGTTTTGTTTTATTACTTCTTATTTTTGGCCAAAAATTTTGAATTATGATCATCTTTTTATTCTTATAAAAGTCATTTAGAATCTCCTTCTAATCAGACTTTCTCTTTTAATAAGAATATCGCATTACTAAAAACATCATTTAATTGTATTAACGTTTCTTTTCTGAATTTACGCCTTCTTCCAATTTTGTTATACAAATCTCCTAAAATGGAGATTAGGGCTTTCACATGTATTATTGACATACACTTTTATTTCTGCCGATTTTCTAGCTCTTTGCAGCTCTGATATTTTCCATATATTTACAGAGCGTACATTTTATGCAACTGTCTTAGAAATTTAAAAAAAAAAAAAAAAAAACAAGAAAATCGGCTATCTTTGTCTCGTACTCCATTCGATGCAGTTATTACGCATAAACTGCGGAGTCTCGAGCAGCTATTTTACTAATTACATCTCTTAGTCGCAATTAAAGCCACTCTGAAGAGTATTTTATTACTCTTTATTTTTGGTCGCGACTTCGAAAATAATATTTTTTAACGACATGAACGAATTTGTAATTTTCTAAAAGGACAGTATTGAAAGTCCCTGTTATAATCGATAGCAGATATGTATCATGTGTCAATAAAGAAGAGTGAAAAATCTTCGCTGTTTCACTCTTTTACTAAAAGAAGAACGAAGAAAACAATAACAAAAGAAAAAAAAATGAAAAAAGACAAAAAGGAAAAACGCCGACATTAAGAAAATAGCAATATAGACTTAGTAACGAAAAAGCTTAACAAAGAATTTTTCCTTCTAGTCCTCGACGCTTAGCGCCGATAAAAGTGACTTGCAATTTTCACGTAAGTTCTTGCTGCTTTTGTTATTATTGTTGTTGCTGCTATTGTGTTTATGTTCATAGTTTTCTTTTTTTATCTTACATTTCCCGGCACTAGCAGATCCGCGCATAAATATCTGTTACATTTGCTCGTCTTCACGTGTGAACAGTTAAGGATATCCTTGACGTCGGTTCTCTCGCAATTGCTGCTGCTGCTGATTGCCCGGGAAGGCGCGGGACTACTGATTATGTGGTAAAATAACAGGTATAGTTTGCTGGCCTGGTGGCGGTTGTGGTGGTATATACTGCATGTGTTGTGGCGCTAAGGGTATGTGTGGCGGCAGTATAGGACACATTATGGGATAGCCTGTCGGTGCATGACTTTGAGGTGGTGGTTGCGGATAAGAAGGCTGCGGTGTACCTGTGAAAAAATATAAGTTTCTTTATGATCTATTTATTTTTTAAATGTGTTTTAAAATCATCATATTTTAATAAAAAATAGCAACGTTTCAATAAATATAAATTTTGATAGTCTTTTTTTAATTTACCTGGTGGATTATAAGCGCCCGGTGTGTGTGGTGGGTTTGGATTAGCCGGAGAAGGTGTTTGACTTTGCTGCTGTTGTCCAACGTGAGGGTGAGGATGAGGATGAGGATTCATATACTGAATGCCGGGGGCTTGCGGTCCTGGCGATTCATGGTGATGATGATATGGGTTGGCAGTTATATGAGGTGGTGGTGGTGGTGGAACCATTCTTAGCATTTGAGCTCCATATGTCGGCTGACCTGAATAAGGTAACTGAAATGGTGGATGAAGAGGCGCCGGAGCTAACAGGGGCTGACCTGTAGCAGCAGCTACCTGCATCTGGGAAGCTACGTCAGGGCCGCGGTGTTGCATCATAGGTACTAAAACGAATTTCAAATTATTCTCTTGGACCGTTTTTTTTTTTTTTTTTTTTATTATAAGGTATTATAATATACATTTTTTAAATATAGAAATTACAAACTAAACTAATGAACTAAAATAAGTAAAAGTCGATTTTTTGTAATACCTAGATACTGACCCCCCTTCCGGAATCTCGCTACTGGTTGAGCAGGTGGTTGGGTAAATGCTGTAGGTGGTTGACTCTGCATAATAAATGTAGTTGGCATTACAACAGTGGATTGCATTGTAGCTGCTGCATATTGGGGAGTTTGAGGAGTATGTGGTCTGCTGGGCGTAGGAGTGCTCGGAGACCGCTAAAAGTAAAAATGTATTATTTAATAATATATCAATATTGTATCGTTTTTATCTATCATCAAATATATAAAAAAAAATGTTTTAATTGTAAATTCACAGAATAATAGAACAATTAAATTCATACTGCATTCAATGTATACTTTAAACTAAAACATGATCTTCAAATAATCATATCTATCTTATAAATAAGTAGTTCTGTTTGAATACTTACAGGTGTAAATGGCTTTGCATTTGGATTAAATTCTTTAGCATTAGGGTTCAATGTGGATTTTTTAAACGAAGTTGTTATTTTATCCATAGGAGGATCCTGCTGCGTTGTTTGCGCCGAAGGTGGCTGTGGAGTTTGCGGCTGAGATTGTGGAGTTTGTGAGGTCGGAGGCTGGGATTGTGCATGTTGCTGTGGAGATGTTTGTTGTTGTGATTGTTGTTGCTGCGGTGGTTGCTGCTGTTGAGGACTAGTAGGTTGTACAGGTACTGAACCTGGTGGTGGTTTATTTGTAACAACTAAATCTTCTTGTACTTGAGGTTGATGTGGTGGTTGTTGCTGAGGAGGTGGCTGCTGAATCGCTTGAGATGGTGAATTATGGGAATGTGCCTGTTGATGATGAGGTGCCTAATAGAAAAATAATATAATTGTTTAAATTCTCAAAAAAAAATAATTATTTGCTTCAAATATAAAATGTAATTCTTCCAGCATTCCTTTCTTATCGAAAATATAATTTAATTTTTAAAATCTCGGAAACAATAAGTTTAATAATTTAAGTGCAATTTTAATCCATTAAATTTAATTCTATCCGATAAAAATATTGAATATTATTTTGCTACATGATATTCAAATTTTTACTATACCTGTAGCAGACTCAAATAATTATTGGAAAAATGTGGTAAGTAACGTAGTAAGTTAAATAAATATTTAATTTATTTAGTTGTTTGTTTTTGTTAAATGTAACTAAGACTTAACAGTTTTAATGACAATTTTTGATTTGATGAATTGATTAATTAATTAAAACTTAAATCTATTTTGATTAAAGGTAAATGTAACCGAAAGGAAAGAACTGGACAAAATACAAACATCGAAGAAAAAGTAAAAAAAAAAAGAAAAAAAAAGAAAAAACAAATTATTAAAAAAATATATTTATTTTTGAAGCAGTTACATTAAGAAATTCGAATTATTCAACGTTAATAATTAAATAAATTATATTATCACAGTATTGAATTTCATTTACGTTTTAAAAATCTTTTATATCTAATTTTATTATACCGAGTTGCTTGTGTTGAAAACAATCAAGTCCGATTTTAAATATACTATCTTATAATTTTTAAGCAGTAAATAAAAAAGCAGTAAATAAAATGTAAAAAAAAAACTAAATAAAATGAATTAGCTGGGTAAAACGAATCTTCATTATTTTTTTATTTTTAAAATAACTTGTTATTTTAAATTCTGTCTTCTAATTTTTTTTTTATAAAATAAAAAATTTTCAATGGTTAAAAATTGCAAGTAGTAAATGCTTAAAAATTTATTTTACTCAGTTACTCATTTTATTCGGTTTTTCAAAGTTAATAAAATGGAAATCTAAATAGATTTTTTTTTAATTCTCCTAATATTTACTCTTGAACTTTTGAACACATTCGCTTCTTCATGAAAGAAATATCGCGTTTAGAAATTGCTTCTTTTTCATTTATACTTTTTAAAATAATTTAGCAAAATTTTCTTAGATAAGTAAGTCTTTGTAATTTCGCTCTTTGGAGCATTTGTTAATCATCTGGTAACTAAAAATCACAATAAAAAATTAAAAAATAAAAAAAAAAAATTCATTTACAAAATAGTACATACAAAAAGATGAATCCCTAAAACATACAAGTATAAAATATTTAAAAATCTCTCTATAAAAATAAATTTATACTATATATTTATTACATACATATTTCAAACTCTCTAAACTGGTTATTTTTTAAATTATCTTTTGTTTCACAAAGGAGTAGTAGAGTTGCAGAGACTCATCCTTTCAAATTCATAGAGAAATCATCTTACCATTGGTGGCACCTGGGATAAGTGTGCTTCCTGTGGATGAGGTTTCCGACCAATTGTTGGTTGCGATTGTGATTGCGGCTGTTGCTGTTGGACTTCTTGATTTATTTGAGAATCTGTTAATTTGAAATCTGAAGCAAATTGCCTTAATTCGGTGTGTTGATCCTCCCTTCCTCTTGGCGTTGGAGCTTTTCTGTGTTGCGGTTCTTTAGGTGGCATTATTTGCGAAGGTGTTCCTTCAACGGAATTTTGTTGCTGCTGTTGTTGCTGAATGGAAACATGTGGTGGCGGTTGTGATTGTGGCGGTGGTTGTGAATGTTGTGGTACAACATGAGCACCAGGGAATGGTGCAGGAGGAGCTTTATCGGACTGATAAACTTGCTGTCTAGTCGAACGCTCACGTTTGTCCAGACTCATTTTATTCATAGGGGGTTGCTGCTGAGAAGGGAAAGGTACTTGTGGAAGTGTGGGTGTTACTTGAGATGATTGACTTTGCGGAATTACTGAAAAAAGAAAGTAAATGTTGTCACTTTCAAAAGTTACTTAAAAAATTATACATTTGATATTTCAGAATAATATCATTAATGACTTTTGCAAATAGAAAGATGACATTTTTTTATCTAAGTAAAATTTTAAAATTGAATTGCAAATTGAATTTACCAGCGACAGCAGCGCTAGGCGGTGGCGGCTGTGAGGTTGGAGGAGGCACGAAGGGTGGTGGAGGATTATATGTGACCACGACTCCGCTAGGCATGCCGCTAGGCATACCACCCATATTGAGAGGCACTGGATGCTGCACTACAGGCGGATGTGACGACATACTGCTAGGAATGTTGCTAGATGGAGGCATATTTACAGTCGCGTTTGATGGCGGTGGGGCTTGATTAAATGTGCTCTTATTTGTGGCGGGACCTGGAGATTGTGGAGGTGGCGTTGTTCGCATTAATTTCCCCGTATTGCCATTTTTTCTTTTTGCTGGTGGAACGTATTTATCACTGTTGTTAGATCTCCCCTAGAATTATTAATGTAAAAATATAAACTATTTTCTTTAAAAAGTTATTTAAAAAGTTACAGGGAAACAGAAATTCATTCTGAATCATTTATTCATTTATGAAAGCTACAAAATTTAAAAAATTGATTTAGAAAAATAAGTATTTTAAAAAAACTAGTCTAAAAAAAATTTCCTGCTCAAAATAATTAAACAGAATACTATTCTCAATAATTTATCCTAAATTTGAAATTAAGAACTTGACCTTATTTTTGTAAAACTATCTAAATGAATAAGTTCATTCTTTAATTCTTGATAAATAAAAACGATATTTACATAATTATTTTCATTGGAACGAACGACTGCAGCATATCTTTCTTCTTCATCGCCATTTTCTAGTTCCAACCGTGCTCTGTGATCAGGTTGCGATTCTATTTCACTTGCTATTTCTGCAGCCTTCTTTTCTTGTTCTTTATAATCTTTTGTATCTTTACGTTGAAGAGAAACCGTATATTGACTCAAATTTGGTTCAAATGTACTTTGAATACCAAAAGTTTGTTCGTTTTTGCGAAACATTTCATTAACATCCCAACCATTCTATAAAATTTATTAAATAAATTGTTAAGTAATAAATAAAAATTGTTAATTTTTATTTAAAGTAAGCATTTAGACTTACGGCTGTCCGATCCAACTCTAAGTTAGCTCCATTTGTTGTACTAGTGCCATCCCAAGGCTCAAGTTCCTTTTCTCCTTTGATTAACCCATTGAATTTACTGATGGCTGTGTCAGTTTGGAATGTATCTCTGGTAGCATAGTCCAAGTCAACATCTATTGCAGATAATGTAATAATATCTTGTGGTTTGAAAATCAATTTTTCTATTACACTATCAACACTTATTTTTCCAGAATTTTCAACACGATGAGCCATTTCTAAAACCACTTCAAATTGACTAGAAAAGGTTCTAAATATACCTTCATATATTGAGCCATTTAATGTTTGTACCTGTAAAAAGATAGTTAATGTATTTTTATAACTTAAATATAAATAGTTTAATTAACGATAATTATTGAGGGGATGGAGTATACAAGGAATTTAGTATTAACTTAACAACCAGATTATATGTAGGTAATTTGGATTACCTTTTATAGGATTTACTTAAAAATTTTTACCTATTCGTAAATTACGTGGTTTAAATAAATAAATAAAATAAAAAATAAGACTGAACTTTCGTTGAATTATATACATTTAATTTTTTAAAGTATAAGCCATCATTACTTATAAAAATTTGTTATTACCTGTACAATATTGCCTACATGGCTTGTGGTTGCATGCATAAAATGAGCATTATTATATACTCCGTCTGCCAGAACATGGCGTTCTTGTGGACCCCGTGCCCGCGGGGATCTAAAGAATTTCATTTGCATTAGTAAATGAAATGCAAAAATATAATTAAAATAACAATGGCAATACAAATTATTAGTACACAAGATTTCATATCTATTTATTTGAACAACTTTTAATTATTCAAAATTGATTAGTAAGATAGTTTTACAATTATCAAAATAGAATGATTTCTTATTTATTTTTTCTTTATTAATGAATTTAAACAATATTTCAAAATAAGATTAATCATACCTAGTAGGGTTTGTGCGATTTTTTCGCTTATTGTTCATTTTGCTTTCACACAAACTCTCGTCACCAGAAGTTGGTGGATTTCTCCCGCCGGTTTGTTGGGGGCCTTCTGGTTTCCTTGTGGGGACCGGAATTTTGACGACTTTTTCAAACACTCGCCAAACGTAATATCTAAATTAGAGGCCTCTATCCTCTTTGACTGCAGTTAACGGAATGCCTCCGAGTGGTAATTAAATGAAATCCACAATATTCCCCACAAGGAATGCCTCGTAAATTAATTCTTTGACAATCTTTAAATCAAGATTATGTCAAATAAAGCAGCTGTACCTAAGGTTACTTTCTTCTTCTAATATTACTTTTAAAGTAGGACATGGACAATCTGTAAAACAAATGAAATCAAAACTATTAAACTGAAGAATAGAATTATCCGAAACATCAATTTAAATACAGTAAGACTATATAAATTTAGGTTCTAATTTATTCATAGAATAAATCATGTTCTATGCTGGCAACAAGAAAAAGTATAAAATTATTAATTTGCAGTTGACGATTCAAAGCAAGAAAATTTACGGTTACTTCTTGTACCAAGATGGATTGCAGACACGGCCTTACAATTCCTCTGCAGTATCCCATAAACGTATTTCGCAAGTCAACATAATATACGTCAGATAAAGCGCTTTTCGTATACCAAGAGAAAATGCACGTAAACTCGTTTACTCTCTCCTTTTCTTTCTGTTTGTGTTATATATTTTTCCTCGTCTTGTCACAGTTTCACCGTGTACACCTCGTTCGTTCGCTAGCGCGTGACGTAACGTCGCCGTGCTGCTGCTTCATCTATCTCTCTCTTTCTCTCTCCCGCTCCCCCATTTCACCTCTCTGTCTATGCGGACAGAAACGAAAAAAAAAAAGAGAAATGACCTTTTTAAACTCGAAATAATAAGGAATGTTTACAGTACACGCGTACCGAACTTTTTTTTCGTAAAGATTAACAATAGGAACAATCATTCCATAACGTAAAAAACTCTAACCCCCCAAGCAAATATCAACAATACGGTATAAGTATCTCCAGTATTTGGCTCTATCTTGCAGAGGAGAGAGAGAGAGAGAAAGATAGAAAGCTAGGGTAAGAGGTGTAGAAAGACAAAAGCGAGAAAAAAGATCTAGTCTAGCTTCGTTAAAAAGCATTGTTTAATGACTTTTAAGAAAAATTCTTACCTTTTTATCGTCCCTGCGTTAAAGAAAGTTTAAACCAAGAGGGAACAGAATTGGAGAAAGCCCAAGATTCGAGCTCTTCTCCTAAGCACACTCTCTATGTTTTCGCCAGTGTATGCATGTATGCATATACACACACGCCTCTTCTCTTTTGTGAGTCGTGCGCTGCCGAAGACGCGCGCGCTATCACCAATGCCACGCGGGGAAATCGTCCTCTCCCTACCTCTATTTTTCACGCTCCGGGAAACGGGCTTTGCTTTTTCTCTCTCTTCACCAAGACGACGATGATGACGACGCTGCTCAAGCGTGCCACTCGTGCTAGCTTTCGACCAACATAGGCAGCACAGCAGCACGCGCGTGTGTCGTCCTCTCGAGGTTCTTTTTCAAATCAACATGTGGGGAAGAAAAGCTGTGGTCTGCGCGGTACAATTTCTTCTAATTGCACGTTGAAAACAGCCACGCGAGTCGCGAGGCGGTCATTTGCTGAGCAACGACCATATATACGATCGGACAGAAACGTAAGGGAAAAATACAAAGGGCCGACTGACAACGTGACCGATCGGCCCGATCTTGGTGACTTAAAAGAGAGCGTCGGAACGATAGATAATCAGTCTAGGTTTTGCGCTGGGCATATAGAAGCGCATTGCATGGAACGGACGAGGTGCGCGCGCATTATCTCGCATTATCTCCCTTTCTCTCCTTCAACAGAAAGTATGTCCTTTTCTCTCCAGCAAACGTAATACTATACTCCCTTACTGAGTTTGCGCATAGCCGTACAAAGGGAATTCTCGTGAAGCAGAGAAACGTGCTTTGTGTACTTCCACATTCCTTTTCCCTGACCTTTTCTTATCACACTTTTTTGTCATTTGCAAGATTAGCTGTTCTAATGAATTTTGAACAACAAAAGCAGGCATGTGCTTATCAAACAAGAATTTTGTTTTTCAATTTTTTCCTTTGTGTAGTCGTCTTGCGGACCTTGAAAGTCACCATGCAATACTTGTTTTTTAAGTATTTGTCCACAAAACAAGAAAATGTAAATTTTTTTTATATCAAAAAAACATAATTTTCATCGTTTTTTCAGTTATTTATCAATAAAAATTTACATAAAACTTAAAATGCTTTGTTTATAAAAGCAAACATAACTCTAACCGCTTTACTATGAAGAAACTTGTTTAATTGTGAATGTACCTTAAAACGAACCTCTTAATATTAGCTTCTGTCTATATGTGTCTATTCTCCGTTGCTCGGTCGTCGACCGATGTTGACGCAGTCTTGTAGATTCTGTATATTCGCTTAGTTGTTTTGTCTGGTTTTGTCCTTATTTGACCCAGTAGTTGTAACTATGTCTGTCTCAGTCTCACCGTGACTGCAGTGCAGCTGTATTTTCTTAGCGGGGAAACTCGCGTCGGCGCATGAACAGTACATTCCAGCGGCAACAATTGTTATACAGCAAAAAACAATTATTTCCTATATGTATATTTCGATTAGAACCTTTGCAATATATTTTGTCTTAAAAATAATGTTTTACTATTTTATTAAATTACTTTAAAAATTAGTATTGCTTAAATTTAAACTATAAACATATTATTTATTTCTTAAGTCTAAAAACATGATATTTTTATGCTGAAAATAATCGAAATTATTAGTTTATAAATTTATACATTTTAATATAAGCAAATTTTGCCACTTAAGTATTTTAAATTTTTCCGCCAAAATTGAATCACCAATCACATTGATTTTTTAAATGCTACTTCCGGTTCTTTCATAGAAAAACTATGATTTTGCTTTAGTTTTGCTTACAATATTTACAACAATTTTTTTTATTTTATTACATATTTAAGAGTATATTTATAAATTTTTTAAATCCTATAATAGGATTAGAATGTAATTTTTGTACCCTTTGATTTTTTTTATTTGCAGTGAATAATATTACACACACAAAAAAAATTAGTGATGCAAAAAATTATAAAAAAAACAATAAATAAAATTATATAAATAAAATAAAATAAAATTATAAAATACTTCAAATACACTCCTTCCTTTCAATAGTGCCGCATTGCATCTTTTTTACTCCAGTAAGCCATAAGTGAAAATAAATATAATAAAATCGCGACACTATTGAGAGGGAGGATCGAGTGTATACATATAATTAAATTTAAATTAAATACAAAGCATAAACATTTTTAAAATATTTAATTTACAAAAATGAAGACAAGTTACAGATAGAATTTAATGAAAAACTCAATTACTTTATTATGGAAACTTTTGAAAATTTGCATCTTATTTTACAATACAAATTTAATTTTAAATACAAATTCGTTTAAAGATAGTGCATCCCGGAATTGCAGGGTTTGAAATACATCAGGCTACAAAAGACTTGCTGAGTCACTGCACGTTGTTTACTATTGACGCATACCTTCTAAATTGATAATGTAAATCTATACAGTAACTCTGGGTGAACTGTTTAATTAATAGAACTATAAGAAACGTTGTATGTCTAACTTTTATACATGTGTGTAATCTATTATTATCTATTATAAAATTTATTCTAATCTCTTATAAATTTTATTTTTAAATCAGTTTTTCAATAATATAAATAATCCTATCTAAAAAATCTTGAATTTCCGTGCGGAAAATCCAGACAAAATCAGACTGGATTTCAACGCAAAAAATTATGATAAAATCTATTACATCAGCTGGAATCCATATCCACTGTTTCCAGATGGAAAATTCCGGATTTCTTTTACAGGAAATGAAATTAAATAAATGATTTTTATGTAACAAAATAAATGCTACTACTGAATATTTAAAAGTATAATACAAATCTGAAAACCATTATTTTTTATTATTAATTATTATTATTATGCCAAGATACTTATTTACGTTAATTTCTTGTAAAAGAATAATCGTAACTA
>JAWWML010000031.1:9995480-10029235 GCA_035047165.1 Ormyrus rosae | reverse complement strand
ATTTTTTTTAATCGATAGGATTTGATCTCACTTTCAAATGCCGGGAATTAAAGTATTTTACAATTAACTGTTTAAAAATTATAAGTGATTAAACAAAAATCGATTTTTTTTTAGAATTTCGGTAAAAGAGCTCATAACTTTTGAAAAATCGAGCATTAAACCGAATGAACGCGGCTTTCTTCATATTTTAACATTAAAAACATTAAAAAAGTTACAAGGAAATCCGTGACTCAAAAGTGGTGACCTCTCCCAGTTAGTTACTCGATATAAATTTTATAAATATTTATAATTTTATTAATCTTAAAAGAAATTTGATCTCATCTCAAAAAAAAAAAAAAAAAAAAAAACAACTGGGAAGTTGGAATATAAATTTCGTTATGGTTATTAGTTTTATAATTATTATCTTTTTCTGTAATCTTATAGATTGTAAGTTGCCAGATCTATATGTATACCTATAAGTACACTGTGTATTTTTCTATCGGATATATTCTTATATCCTAATGTTAGTATATATACTCTGGTGTAGATAACAAATAAATAAAAAGTTTATTAATGTTTGGTGGAATATCACACGAATATAGTGTGTTTCACTAAAATTAGGGAAAAATTTCTGCAAAAAGCAAATTAATGCACGTTCAAATCAGCGCATATCGGCTAAATTTTATTTATAATTTTATAAAATGTTGATAATTTAATTACGTACACTAATTATAGTTAAGGTTTCTTAAATACATACAATAGATATTTATAGATGAATGTAAAATAAGTTTAGTAGTTTTATAAATGAGGTATTCTCAGAACGTGCATATATTTTTGATATTTCATTGTCTTTATTGATGATATTTCACTGTCTAGTAGTTTATTTTGTACATATTATTATCTAAACAGTTTTTTATTTGATGATTTTTACTTTTCGTATTATACGATATATATCCAATTTGCAAGCTGTAGAACAATTATTTGTGAATTTCATTGACTACATTTACTTTTGTAAATAAATATTCGTTTTGTACTTTTAATTACCAAGTGTATTAGCAAATAATATTTAGAATCATTCGTTTCATACGTTTTAAATTAAAATTCTTCATTGTTATTAGGAAAATATTCAATATATCTTTAGTGGGTTTAAAATGTTCAGATCTTTAAAAACTAGGCAGTACGTATATACCCATTTTGTTTTCCGATAATGAAAAAAAAAAGAAAAAAAGGAGTAAAAGCTTAGGGCAGGAAAGTCGGAAAATGTAGGAAGGAAGGCGTCCCTCGTCACCGAGATCCAAGACGAGTCGAAGAGACGAGAGTAACTTTTAAAAAGCTCGCGCCTCCACGCGGTGAAGACAGACGATGACCGAATGGCGAGCAGCCGCATCAAAAAGTCTACCCTTCGCTGTCTCGACAGAAGTGTAGTATATATCTTGTGTTGGTGTAAATAAAAGGGGAACAGACTTGCAATCTTGGATTTATTTGGCGCTCGCGATAACGATTCCAGCTCGATCTCCGCCTGCTTATGTTCTAATTTTTCTTCCGCGTGGCGAGCTTTCCGACAGATTTGTTGATTCAGCATCGCTGCAGTCAATATATACATTTCTTTGAGGAGCTCTTTGCTTAAGCTTCTTATGTACAAGGGGATTTTGTTGTACGGAAGGCAGAATTTCAGATAATTTTAGAAATTTCAGTTTTACTTTTATTGTGCAAAATTATAAAATAATGTTGAAATAATATAACTTTTATAAATTATACAGATATTTTTATACATAACATTTTGCATTTAACTTTAGTTCAATTCTTTTTTATCTCGCTGATTTTAGGTCGACTTCGCGATTGTTGAATTATTAACAAAAAATCTATTTTCGAATTGCTTCTCAATAATGTTTATTTACACAAAATTAATAATTAAATTAAATGAAACTTTTCATTTAAAAAGACTTTAAGCTACATATAATAGTTGTTTGCAATAAAAAAGAATGAAAAATCACGTAAAAAATTTTGAAGTTACACCTTAAATGGCAAAAAAAAAGGTTTTAAATGTATTTTTATTCCGTACGTATGTAAAATTTTACGCATATATCTTGCGTGCGGAAAAGGCCTGAAAAGTAATTTGCGAATATAGATTTTATTTAATCAAAAATTTTGCAAATAAGGCGCGGTACATGCCAAAAACATGACGTTTCTTAAATTCTTTAATTTAATTAATTAACTTTTAACTTTTGTATTCACAATTGTCTTAAAACTGATACATCTAGCCTTTGAAACTATAGATATAGTGCATAGAAAAGAATTTCATTGAAAAGTGTCCAAGTGCTCTAATATTACTGAGAAAATAGATATAAAGAAGTCGCAGATCTTGCGGTGCGAAATTTTCTTTCGTACGCGCCAGATGCTTCTAAATAAAATTCTTTAATTTTCTCTTTCTCCCTCTCGGGCAATAAGCAACATTTGGAAGGTGTAGGAGTTCAAGCATCGAGGCAGTTAAAAAAAAATGGAAAAGAATGAAGAAGAAGAAAAGTGCAAAGATAAAAAGGGAGTGAAGTAAAGCAAAAGGCCTTTGGGCGCAAAGAGTAAACACGAGGCGAGGTGCGATCTGACAAGCACAGCGAGTGAGCGCAACTTGCAAGTTGTCTCGTACAGTGAACTCGAGAAAAAGAGAGAAAGAGAGCCAGAGATAATAAAAGAGGGAATGACAGAGAGATTAAAAGTGAGTAAAAAGAGAAGAAGGCGAGAGAGGAGAGGGGAAGTATCGTATATATAATCTCGAAGAATCTTGAATAAGAAGACGCAGCCTGGAATCTGTAAATCTGTCATTGCGGCCATAGGGAAAGACAGAACTCTCTCTCTCTCTCTCTCTCCTTCTCACTCGTAGGTGCGAGTTTCTCTGCTCTTTTCTCATCCATGCGAATTAAAGCGTGCATAAGGGCACGGAGAGGATGTGCAATGGAAATTTCAGACTGGCTATTTCGATTTTTACAAATAATTTCTTTTCTACCGTGAAAACGGACTTTACCTATAACGACATCAAGAAATAATTAGTTTATTTATGCAAAAGTAAAATTGCGGTGTCTATTGAATATTTTTTTAAATTGAATCTCTAATTACTAAGAATTAAAATGACTTGCTTTTTAAATTAATAAACAAAATAGATCTTGGAGATTCATAATATAAATATTTTCGGAGAAAAAAAAAGATCGTTAGTAGGGGGCATATCGCATTAAGAGGTCACGTGGATTCGCTGCGTGAGTTTCCGGCCTTCCGTTAAACGGAAGTCCGCGGAAGTCGTCGAAATATACGGCTTCCTTCCATAGTTGATGACTATTTTCGTTCGATACATCTTACTAACGCATTAACCGTTTCGTGGGAAAAGTATCGTGCACGGATTTTTGGCATCAGCCCATTAACCTTCACCAGAACGTAAATCGCAGCTAACACCTCGCGATCTTTTGGCGAATCCTTTGGTGTGAAAAATGATGCTTACCCTAGAGGTAATTTAAGCGTGACGTATATCCCTTTTACATCGAGGATTCATCAAGTAAAATATAATAGTGAATTTTCTCCGAAATGTCGTATTCTACTGAAAAAATAATTTCTGCCGCGAGTACAACGCTGCTAACTTTAGTGCAGTAACGAGAGAGTTTCGTTTTATCGGATAGGACATTTTCCGTCGGAGCGCTAATTTCGAGTAAAATAGGAGTCGAGGCCAAAAGCACAATACGAGGGCTGAAACGACTTTTTCCTCCTCTCTAAATTTAATTGCGCCTCCTTAGCCGCGCGTGGATTTAGCGCTCTAATATTTTGAAAATAAGGTGCGCGCGTTCCATAAAGCGGCTCTGAAAATTTTCGGCGAACGGCAGCGGCGGCGGCGGCGGCGCGCGGCTATTAATGCTTCGACCTCCGCTTATGAACCTCGTAAAAGAAGCTCGTCGCGGGCTGCGGGCACGAGAGCGAAGGCGCGGATATTCGCGCGTGCGGGCGGCCCGCGCAGGCGGTCGGGGCGCGAGTCGTCGCAACGGACTCTCGCCGTGGGCAGCGATGACGGATTCACGACTCCGTCGTGCGCCGCGCCGAACGAGACACTCGAAAAAGACGCCGCCGCCGCAGCCGCCAGCTTGGCTTTCTCTAGGAGCGTAAGCCCAATCGATGCGAGAGCCCGTTTTACGAGCGATCGCTTTCGGGAAATGAATATTCCTCCGTATAAAGGAGGAGTGTGCCTTTCAATTAGTCAGAGTTCCTCGGGCAGATGGGAGTCATTATAATGGCTCGGGGCACTTCTTCTTCTCCAGTCATCGCGGTCCTCGCGCGCGCGGCTCTGCATTTTTTCGCGAGGCGCCAGCGCCTGCTTACTCGAGCGATTCATTTGTCGGTCTTTGATCTGCCGCGCGGGGAGAGCGAGCCGACGCCGGAAAATTAGGTAGATTTATCGCGGCCGGAGCCGCGTCGGCGCCTCCGGCCGTCGCGCCTCGGTTGCCGCTTCATTAGCGGAGAGCTGCGACGGCACGCTTTTTCCTCGAGGATGCGGCCTTGCTGACGACGAAGTATGTAACTTGCCGCGGAGGCCGCGAGCCTGGGATTTCGAAATTTCGGGTATTCTCGGACGCGTTCGGTAATAATGTGCACCGATCTACAGAATTGCGATCGGGCTTTGTTGATGTGCTTTTCCTTTTGGATGTGGGTCGTGAGTTATGTAAACAATTGGGGCAATCCTGGAAAACGTGTTTCTGGCGCAGAAATAACCTTTGCGAGACAATGTGCTGAGAATGGAAATCGCTTGAATGCTGCTTTGTACTACTTCGTTTGGAAGCATTTATTCGAATGTGAGCTCGAATTTTAAACACGATAATATAATGCGATTGTCAAAATTAAACGGAATAAATAGATCTATATAATTAATGCGTTGTTTAATTATTATCGCTACACAATTCAATTTATTGATAGGAATGATTTTTTGATTGAAGGAAAAGGTACTTCATACAAATTGGCATAATATATAAACTAATTATAGTATATTTTTCAATTTCTTACCCAGAATATTTGTTTTTCAACTAATATAAAATTTAAACAGTGCAAGAAAACCAATCTATTTCAAATAATACATCCTCTAAAAGGAATTTTATGATTTCCTAGCCCTACCATACGTTACAAATTCGCGACTCCCAGACAATTTGTAAGCTAATATATCGACCGCCCCTATTTGGCAAAAAGTTCTGTCGTTCCACTGCAGAATCCAGGGAAAAGGAGGAGTGGCTCGGGAGAAGACGAGGGTGTCATATAATACCCCTGCGGCCGTAAAATTAACTCCGAAAGTCGTTCGAGGAAATAAAGATTCCGCTAACCGAGGCGCGATTCCTCCTTTTTAGTCGCATGCAGCGGCTTCGTATGATCGGCACTTCTTGCTCGTAAAGGAGCTGCTCGAGCTCGTATTCCTCGCGACGATCATCACCTAACGAAAGGTTGTCGCGCGCCGCCTTTAGGTGTATACGCGGCTACGCGGCCGCGCGGAAGGGAGATGAAAGAATCGCCGGACTTTACAGCCGTGTCGGTCACGCGATGGCGACAACCCCGGTATCTGTGTATTTTTGTATGCGCGTTTTAACGGCCTTTCGCTCTCTCTCTCTCTCTCTCTGCTCCCTTGTAAAACGATGCTCCCACTACTAAATTTAAAAGTCTCGAGAGAAAGACCAGAAGAAAAGGGACTCTGTATTTGGTGTATATACGACGCCCCGTGAATTTGGAAAAGAGGGACCAGACGCGTGAGCGACTGAGGAATCGAGTTACTGTGCCTGCAAATTTCGAGGGCTTACGATATTTTTCATTTTGACACTTGACTTTCCCATTCATTTTCGATTGTTTGTTTGCTTTGGGTTTTTATAGAAGTTCAAATGGAACAACTCTTTTATTTTGGTCCTAAATTACAGTTTTAAATAAATATTTTTAAAAAAATAAACACCATCAAGAGCCTTTAGCATTTTTCAGTTTTCATTTTTTAAATATATTCTTTAAATTAATGTTTTTCAACTAATTTGATAAAGTAAATATATCTGGGCAATTTCTATTATTGCAAATGATTTATTATTATTCAAAGAATTTTTCTCAAAAGGAAGGAAGGAGAAGAATTACTCGAGTGTTATCGCTACGTCAAAATAGTGCACTTTTTACGATGTAAAAACGAAAGATATATGGAGTAACGCGGAAAAAATGCGTCCCAGAAAGTGAAAAAAATCTAGTGCGTGCGATATCGAAAATAAAAAAAAAAGAAGAGAAGACCGCTAGAAAAAGCAGAGGACCCCCGAAGAAAAGGAAGGAAGAGACACATGCTCGCTCGCGAGGGAGAGAAGGAGGAAAGAGAAAGAGTCATTAAGGTCGTGGCGTGTATCGTCTTGGGCCGGGCTCCTCTCCGCGGGAGGAGGCTCTCTTTTTCCCCGAGAGACACTAATATGTTTACACAGCATCGTTTCTCGCGAGCGCATCAATCACGGGCCCGTCCAAACGACTCGACTCGTATAAGAGGATCTCGACTGCGCGCGGCTGCGTGTGGCACATATTACGACGGGCGGCGCGTCCGGCAGACGCGCACGCATATCGACGCGCGGCCCCGTATTAATGAGTAATATTTCCCCCCCCGCGAGCCTTCGCCGCGCTCCGACAAACTTTTTCCGAAAGGCGACAGACGGATTTACGAGTAAACGCGACTGACGCGTGCGGGAGAGGATCGGCCGAGAGCCGATGACGGTTAGCCTCGGGCCTCTTTTTCATTTCGGCCATTATAAATAACCGCGTTCGTGTGCCCACTCGATTCGATTTATTGGTAAGATAGCTTTTTGGTTTACGCGCGGTTATAAGTAAAAGCTTTAAAAACTTGGGCACCAAGCGGCTCGAGAGTGGCACGTTTTAATTTTTTCGGTTATCAAGGCATTATACGAAAAAGTGTGACTCAAATGTATTTCGTTAATTTCGTTAAAAAATCTAATTTTACATCAAATTTTGAAAATCGATGCTTCGTCATGCACCTTGATTGATTTTTTAATCAATTTTAACTGTGTAGTTTATATTATATGTATATTTATATAATGTACTGCTTTGAAAAATATTTAAATAATAGAATATTACAGCATGCATTCCTTTACATATTTTTACTCCCTATTCGCGGATATCGAATATTTCGAGCTTATCGAATTTTATGTGGTTGTAAAAGCGTTGGTTGTCGATGCTAAAAATAATGAGTGCAGCAGATTCCAAAAATAATAGTATAACTATTATTCTCACGTTTTTAAAGGAATTTGTTAAATTTGCATATTGTTACTTAAAAACACTTTAATCGTTTTGCAAATGAAAAATTATAGCCATATTTGATAAATTAGTTTTATTTTTCAGTAAATTTTTGAAAATCTGTAAAGTGTGAGGAAGAAAGAGTGAAAAACAAACATTATTTAATTTTACCATTATAAATTTATTGCTTGTTTTCTTCTTAAATAAATACAAGAATTCATTTTTATTCGATCTGACAATAAATCCAACTTCGTTATTTCGCTTGATTTTAAAAATTTTTCTTCTAATTCTTTGCATATTAAAATACAACAATCTTATTCTTGAATTAAATAAGTTTCTTCTCTTTATATATTTTATTGGTAAACGAGTTTTTTTAACTTTAAAATTAACAGAGCAAAGAAAATCTCTGACTTAATGTTTTTGGTATATACTCTTAGTCGCTCTTAGAAATACGCCTAGATACAAACATACTCATACTAAGGATATAATTTATAAAGGCACTTAGAGCAGAGGCGCACGCCGGGGTAACATAAGGAGCGGGTTTGTCACGGTGCGTTTGCTTTTCTGTACTCCTATATGTATCTAGATGTTGAGATTCGTTCTTTCTCTTGCGAGTGCGTTTTAACTCTCGTTTGGCATTTTAAGCGTAAGAGAGTAACTCTACGCCTTCAACGTAAATAGACGCACTTTACTGCTACAAAAGGGAACTTTGTTATGGCGCTTTCTCTACATCATTCTCTCTCTCTCTCTCTCTCTCTCATTCTTTCGGCAACAAGGCACACACGATTGTAGGCAATTTTTGTTTTGCATTATTACGTATTTGGTATTTAGCTGTAATTCTTGCTTTGGAAGAGTTTTAGTACACTAGAAAACTGGCTTAAGATAATTAAAAATATTTTTATAAACGATAAATAAAGATTGATTGCGTAAATTTACGTGTTTCTTCTCAATTTTGTAAATCGAAGGCAATATAGTAAAATATATATACATACTTTGAATATAAAATTAATAATAATACAAATTTACTACATGCACGTTAGTATAATCTGTCGTTGTTGGTACTTTTTTACAGGTCGGTGCCCTGGCAGAAGCGTTTACATTTTTTTTTTAGCCAATTTCATCGATAAGCTTAAACAACAAAAACTCTTGAAATAAGCGGTTGATCTGACAACTGGCTTGAGCTGCTCGTATTTCTACCAGGGCTTTTAAAATTAAAATTTGAATATAGATAAAAGAAAGTTCAGTTTTTTTTCATTTTAAACGTAAAAAATCTGTAGAGTTTAATAAATAATATTTTCGTAATAAATAATAAATTTCGCTAACATACATAATGCATTTAATGCTATAAATCTTTGATGAAAAAAACTTTGGTACAAGATTCATTTGACTCGACGCGTACAAGTAACTTAAAGTTTCTCAGACAATTTTCCAGTCGACTGAAAATACGTATTACATAAAGAATCGGGGCTATCGGGGCCCGTAGAGCGGCGGCGCGTGCGCCCCCGGGTGGTGCGCGTGGTGCCCGGCGTAATGCGGCGCGGCGACGGCGACGTGTCCCGTCTGATGCCCGGGATAGGTCCAGTGTCCGGCCGGGGCGGCGTAAAACTGGTGGTGCTGCTCCTGGGCGGGCAGTCCCGGCACGAGGGAGACCCCGCTGGCGGGATAGGCGGCCGCCAGGCTCGGGGGTCCGCCGGCACCGGCCGTCGTCGTTCCGGCCGTCGTCGCGGCTCTCTTGGCCGGGCTCTGGGCGCTTCCGGCGACGGGGCCGGCGGTGGAGGAGGGCGTCGCGCCGTCGCAGTCGTCGGGCTCGCAGTCGCGGAAGCCCTTGGCGAACGGGTTGCTGGCGATCTTGAGCTGGGTGATGCGGTGGTTCTGGTAGGCCGTCACCGCCGTGAAGCGCGTCTCCGGGAAGGAGAAGCTCTTGAAGTTCTCGGTGCGCGGGTCCGGGGAGGCGCCCGGCGGCGACGGCGTCACCACCACGTGGCAGCGGGGCTGGTAGCGGTGCATCGAGTTCAGGATGATCTGAAACGCAAGTCGGCCGGAGGACTCTTTATTATTTAAATAACGCTACAACGGTAAAATTCAAAAGCAGATGATTTATAAATTCGTCCCGTCGCGCGTTTACGAGTAGGAAGTCGCACATCATAGCGTCTAGTTTACGGCTGCGAGCGTCTTCGGGAACTCTCTCCGACTTAACGATCGTCGGATTAGAGTAGCAGATGCATTATGCGAGTTGTGTGAAAAAAAAGCTCTAAACTCCTCGCGGTCGTCTCTTCACCTTGAGCTTGAGCGGCGGAGGCTCGAGCCCGTTCGCTCGCGATGGCAAAAAGAGAAAATACATAAGGATACACACGTCGCTCTCGAAAATCTCGCGGCAGCTCGCACATCTGGGATCGAGGGAGAGAGCGAGAGCCACCCGAGGCGCAGATTTATCGTCGCGCCCGGAGGAAAGGAAAGACGATGACGAATAATGAGAGGAACGAGCTGAGTGCTCGAATATGCTGGATGACATCCCTCGCGCGCTCGTCCGTAAGGAAGAGAAAAAGCTGGGGGGAGAGCCGCGCTTTGCCACGTTTCATTTTATTTTAAGACGAAGCGCGCAAAAGGTAAGCCGGTTCTTTATTCCTATTCGATCACCTTTCAGGAAGCAATAGAAAATTAGTATACTTTCGTTTTTATGAAATTTCGTGAATGCCTATAGTTCCTGATGATACTTGTGCAGAACTTTTACGGACAACTAACTATTTTAACGATTTTTTTTTATCGCAAATTACGACAGCGGCGGTGTAACTAAAACAGGCGGCGGAATATAATCCGAGTACAGTAAACACTGAAATCTCATAAGCCCGGAGGATCTCGGGCACAAAGCCGCGTGAAAGAGGAAGGAACACCGCGGGGGGGCGTCGAGGATGTTTGACAGTTGGAGAGGCGCTGCGGTGACTAATTAGTGTAAAAAGTACATTTGTCCGGCCCCCTCCATTTCTTTTCCAAGCTGGAAACGAACGGGAATCCAACACCACCCTCGAGACGCCTGAGTGCGTTCGAGCACAAATTCTGGAGGTCCGACATTTATGGGAACACGTGGTGTCAGTGCGAGCGCGGCTATTCGGCGTTCGAGATAAAAGACAGAACTTGAGAGAAACGTTGAAAGCATCGAGTCGATACCCGCAGATGCTATCGCTTTTCTTTTTTTTTTCTGATAACTTTATAACAGATTTTGGAAGATAAAATTTTAGGTGAAAATTTCCAATTTTATTCTTATTGTATCATTTAAGTGCGGCGTTTCAAAATAATACTCAAAGCAAAAGAAACAATGTTTTTACGAATAAATTAATATCAGTCAATTTATTATACTTAAAATGTCATTAGCGACAAGCGCAGCTTTCCGCCTCGAGCGCGTCTTATCCCCCCGGCGACGAAAAAAAAAAAATTGTAATTACTTTGGTGATTAGAGCCTAAACTCGTGCGCATGTGTGGTCCCCGAGAAAAGGAAATCCGAAGAGCCTCGCTCGTCTCGTTTCGCGCTTCGAGCGTCAAGACGAACGTAATCCCACATTTGGCTGTACCTTCTTTTTTAAAGAAGATCCGCGCGCTCCTTTCTTTTTGGGACGCGGCAATACGGAAACGAGACAAGCGATACAAAGTGTCAATTAAGCGAGCGCCAGATAGAATTCCGTTCCGCCACGCCCGCCAGATTCTTCGTGAAGCGTGCGGGGAACGGAGCCGAGAGGGAGAGAGAACGAGCGCGCGTCTAACGAAGACGAAAAAATGTTGGCCCACGAGGGTTTTGAGAAGACAGTTGGTTATCGAGACTCTGAAAGTTTGGGGATCGACCGTGATTATTTATTGAGCGGATATGATGTTCAGAGATAAAAAAGTCGTGCCTTTAAATGTTCATTGCGACGAGATTAAAGTGTCACGTTTGTTATTTCATGTCACCGCGATGTCTTGCATCGATTGCAGTCGATACAAAGACCGAAATTCTTCGAGGCATATTTATAAGACTCACTTGCAAGAATGCTTAGCTGTACATGTTTAAAGTTTTTGCGAGACTGTCAGAGTTACACTGTGCCGATTAATGACATAAAAGTTGAATGGTTATTTCGTCATTCGCGTATTGTTGTAAGTTTAAAAATAAATCAATTATATCCGCGATTACGACAGCGTAATCCTTTTCGACTCAAAAGCCAAAAAGTATATAATAAAAACCCGTCTTATGCTTTTTAACGCCGTCGTCGTAATTCAGCGCGACTTAATTTTCGCGTGAATTAAAAAAAACGCCGCGATCCCCGGTCGTCATAATTCGAAGTTCGCAGAGTCGAAAATTTACGTAGGCCTTACATCGTAATAATTCGCGGCGGCGCTCGTATCTCAGGTCAATTAAGGGGAACTCGTTCGAAACGACAAACACGTGCGGAGCAGTCTTCCGTCGCGTCTCGCAGCTCCGACGACTTTATGAAGGTGTCCCACCTATATAGGGCTCGGGAGGATCCGAAAGCAAGCGCGGATAAATCTTGGACGGCGCGGGCCGCCGCCGTCGCCCGGAATTCTCGTGGGAAGGAGCCCCTCGCGAGCGAGCAATGCGAGAGGAGGCCGCGAAACTCGCCGATTCTATTTCCGAGAATTAAGAAGCTTCGGGATTTATAAATACAATTGCTCTTGCTGTACTCTCGCCGGCTCTGCCGACTGTTTCTTTTATTTTTACTGCGCTCTTTTGCTTCTCGTTTCGTCATAGATATATTAGAGGTACGCCGGCGATTCAATTTTTTTTAATACTATCGGCAGTTGCGATGATATTATTGACAAACTGTCACGATAAATACTCACGTGTCCATTGTCGTCGAGCTGGTTGTTGGTGAGCTTGAGCTTGTCGAAGGAGACGGGCTGCTTCATCCAGTGGGCGCCGGTCGCCGGGCTGTCGGGATGGACGTGTATCCTGGGGGGCGAGACTGGATCGGCGCGACCCGCCACCACCCAGGCGCTACTGTGAAACGCGTACCTGTAACGCTTGTCGTCGCAAGGCACGAAGTCCATCACCAGCAGGTACTCGGTATTTGCTTCCAGACCGAACAGTCGGCACTGAAAATAAATGACGGATTGCCTTATTTTTATGCAAGTTTTTTCTTCGACACTTTCAGTTGCGATTTTTTATTATAATATCGGAAGATCTAACCGATTATATTCTAATTAGTATACGTTTAGAAATTGTTATACAAAATCATTATAACTGACAAAGAATTACTCATAAGTATAAAGATAGTTATTTATGATTTTAATCTTTGCAAAAGTTCAGAAAGGCCAAAATAAATTTGCACATAATTACTTGAATAAAACTAAAGCCTTTGTAGAGGACGTATAACTGATGAAAGGGATAAAATTCAAGTAAAAGATATTTGCCTTTTCGGAAAAAATTTTCATAGTAAATTATTCAATGTCACGAGACAATGCGGAAGATCTCGCGTAACTTTGCAAGTTATATTTCTTTGTAATTATAAACTTTTATCTTAAATTAAGTGCTTCTTTGCTGCTTTTCAGCACTCGGAGTACAAGACTTGAAATTGGTAAGTGAATAACAATATTCATTGAATAGCTTTGTTCTAAGCAACCACGCGGAGCATCAGCAGCGACACATGCGGTGACAAATGTAGATTTGTTCGTGAAACCATTAAAACCCCATTAAATTTCATGTAAGAGTTGCATTTTGAAAAGTAAACTAACCAATTGAATTGTATTAAAAAAAATCTTATACTCGGCGATTAAAATCTCTACTATTTCATTGCGCAGAGCTTTATTCGACAATTGAAAAATCCGCCCAAAAATACCTGAAAGGTGGGGAACATGCGGCGGCCCGCCTTGGTGACGATCATTTCCGTGCCGAGCTGGTGGAACTCCTCCCAGAGGGGTCGGGCCTCGAGGGCAGCGCCCGCGCCGACGAGGGCCGGGTGCAGCGGCCTCTTGCTCTGGCCCAGCGACTCGTCGCCGCTGCTCTGCTGTCCGCCGCCGCCGCCGTCGTCGCCGCGCGTGTTGTTGTTGCTGTCGTTGCCGCCGCCGCCGCCGCCGCCGACGCCATTGCTCGCGCGACAGCCGCTGTCGGTGACTCGGGCCGGGCAGAGTCCGACGCTGCCGCCGCTGTCCGCGAGGCTCGGCGACGGCGGCCTCTTCGCGTCGCTACCCGCCGTCTGGAGGCACGCTGCAAACGATTTATCGTTCTCGTCAGAAATTCAATTGATACGCTGATTGTAGCTTGTGAAATGCGATTACCGACCTTTCAGTCAGGTTTTTTTAGCTCGATTTAGTAATGTACAATGTGATTTTAATAATGTACAGGTGAATTTAAGGTATTTCGGTTTTAGTTTGAAATTTAAAGTGAAATAGATCATTCTCTTGCTGATCAATTATTAAAATGGCAGTAGTTTAATTTTATCCTCTTTTAAAAATGTTGTCTACTTCTAATAATAGTAACGTATATTTATAATGTTCTTTTCAGTACACTTTCCAAAGTTTAATGACCCAACCAGAGAGGCTATTGTCGAAAAATAATACTGTAGGATATTACAATGACACCAAATAAATACGTTTTGATTTTTATAAGTTTAATGCAATGAAACAGTGTATTTTATTGTAAAATATCGATTGCGTTTCAAAGTTTAGTTTTACGTATAAAGTTAAAATAAAGCGTTAGAAGATCTTCAGTCTATTAAGACGTAGTTTCAAAGATTTTCTTATGTAATATTTCACTGTATCGCTTTTCAAACCGACGAAAAACCACTAACATTAAAAGAGTTCGTTTTTAGTGAATTTCTCCAGCTTTTTTTTTTGCCGAAAATAATTTGCATTATCCTTCAACGCTATTTTAATCAAATAAAAAAACAATTTTCGTAAAATTTTTCAAAACTTTGAAAAGATTGAAGAATCGGAGCCATCTATAGGTTTCACTCTGTATAAGAAAAAGCCCAGGAAAAACGGTGAAAACGCTTCGACTAAACGCTACACGAACCGAAAAAATGACCTTTGAGGATAGAACGAGTGCATCGAGGGAAAGCAAAAGGTAAAACGGCTAAAGCACACACCGCCTCGCAGCTCGATTTTTCGCGGCGCGCGGAATGCAAAAGCCGACGGAGGGCGAAATAGTCTCCCGCGATGAATCGTTCCGATGCCTCCTCCTTTCCCGAGCAAGAGCAGAACGACTCTCCGCGCGTGCATTTATCGCACCGCAAGCGTAGCGAGCGGGTGACAATGCAATTGAATCAAAAAGACCGAGAAGCCGGGGCACGCCCCTGCTGTTTGCTCCCAACGGGACAGAATGCCGCAACTATATTTATCCAGAATGATTTAAGTTTATTTGATTCGCGCGGAGTAAGATCGACGGTTTGAGGCGTTAAAAATTTTATTTAGAAATTCATACAATTTTAAGTTCAATTTTATTCTCGTGGGAAATTCGGGATTGTGAAATTGACGATTTGAATGTAATTAGAATTTTATGCAAGAAGCATGTAATAAAATTATACTGTTTGTTTACTTTTTCACTTGATAATTCGTCAAGAACGAATAAATTTTACATTTTTAAACACTTTTACATGATTTTCAATTTTATTAAAATGTTTATTGTTTATAGCTTGCTTTTGAAGAGTCGATCACGATCGACGTGGAATCAACCCTGATATTTTTAAATTCGCGTAGATTTCGACCGGGGGATTTTTGATTACAAAGTCGGTTCATGCTCGCGCAAAATTTAAAGCAGCTCTTCAAGTTCAAATAAGAAACTTACAGTTTTAGCGACGAAACTTAAGATTTCGAAAACTAGACATACAAATTGTCTTATTACTAAACTCGAAAATCCAATCCGGCAACAAGAGCCACGTTGATCGTTACTTTCACCAAAGTACACTATGCAGCAAGACGAAGAAAGCAAGAACTTTTTATACGAACACACATTCCTCTACGCCGCGGCAGCGCAGTTCCAGCGGAGGAGCAGTCGCACGGCAACCAGGAGCCCTGTCGGAACGTCCGAAATTCGACGAGACGATGCTGCACGAGCCGCTCGCGCGGAACTTACGGCCGCGAAGAGCAGCAGCAGCAGCAGGACACGCGGGGCGCGCACGCGAGGTCCGCGGAACTCGGTCGGCTAAAAGAAGCGAGTCGAGAGAGAGAGAGAGAGCGCGGGGTGCAGCTCGAGTTAGACTTGGCAGCGAAAGGATTTGACCTCGGACACCGGCGCAAGGAAAAAAAGAGCCAACGCGCTCGCGGGGCCATTCAATAGACTTTAGAACCGATGTCGAGGTTTTTCGCCGCTTCGAGTGGCTGCCCAAGTGCTCGAAGGCGCAGCGAGGTCTTCGTTTTCGGAATTATTATCTTTGGAGAATCGGAAGGATAAATTGCGTACTTTTGTATGTTTCTATTTAGAAAAAATTTTATTTTTTCATTTATAGTTTCCATTTGTCTGCTAGCATTTTTTCAGTTAAACTAAACAGTTTTTATAAAAAGAAAAACAAGTTAAGTAATTGCACGAATAAGTTTTATTCATCCAAAAGTCGAAATTTTTTATTTAATATAAATGCAAGTTCAACGATTAGCTTTGAATAACGCGTTTTCAATTTCTGCACTATGCGTTACGTAATTCTGAAAAGCTTAATTTCTAAATCATAAATGATTATATATTTTTCGATGCATTTTTTCAACTAAACAAATTAATTAAGTAGCCATAGAGGAGTCACTGTTATGAATCAAAGAATGAAAATAAACAGTGAAAAAAAGATAGCGAGAATTGTATTATTTGTTCCTTAAACGCGAATTTATACGTCATCGACGTAAAGTGCTTACCTTCCATCTGTTGCATCGGCGACGGCACGACAACGATCTGCGGCTGAAGCTGCTGCGACTGTTGATGGTGGTGATGATGATGGCCGGGCCATTGTTGGTAGCAGCAGTCGACGATCGGCTCGTGTCGCTGCTCGTGGTGCTGCTGCATCTTTCTTTTATTTTTCTCTCTCTCTCTCTCTCTCGCGCTGTATCACTTCGAAGCGGCCGCGGCGAAAATCAATGTCAGCGAGAGGAATTCGTCATCTGCAGCCCGGCTCGCAAAGCTCGAGCAGCCTCATCGTCGGGCCAGCGAACGCGGCACTCGCGCATTCGCCTAATTCAGCAGGAAGCAAGCGGTCTCAAACGACGAGCGGCTCGATCATCGTCGCTCGGGGGCACGGGACTAAACGACTCGAAGACAGGCCGGTCCGCGCGGATGGCCTCTGCTCGGTGGGCTCTCTCGCCAACAGGGCACGTCCTCGCCTCGGCGGCCGCTGACGGGACCGCTGCGGCGCCGCTCCGACTCTCGGGATGAACAGGCCGCGGAGAGAGCTCCGGGGAGACTAGCCGAGGAGTCTTATCATCGCTCCATCATTCTCTCCTTCGCTCTCGGCTCTTTCATCCGCCTCATCTGCTTTTCCCTCCGGCCCCTCCGCTCTTTCTCGGACGGGGGAAACGCGCCGCGAAGGAGGAGTTTCCGCGAGTACCTCCTACGCACCCACGCGGATGCTGCGCGCGCCAGCTGGACGAGAGGCGATATCGCGCGAGTGGGGGAGAGAGAGTAAGAAAGTGATCCTGTGTGGGCGGAGCGTGTATCTCGAAGCGCCGAGTTCGGCAGGGCCGCGCGGGCGCGGGAAAGATTTTTCGGTCATTGTTGTTTGCCGGTAATACGGCGAGAGGCTCTTCGGCGGGCGATAAACATGAGCTTTTGCGGCGCCGTTGACGTTTCCCTCGCACTTTTCATTCGGTCTTTCGGGTTTATTGCTTGTTATCGCCTTGATGCTTTACGCGCCTCGGCTGTTACGCGCGCTAAAAATCAAAAAGAGCCGCTGGAACCGCTTTCGGACTATATTTTTGTTTATTGTCGCGTCAAGATTTAATCTACTCGATTACAGTGAACTGTAATTTTTATTCGAAAATTAGAATGACAATTTGTTACGTAATTCCTGGCTCGTGGAGAAAGCAGGAAAAAGCATCGCAACGACGTGGCTGAAAACAGTGGGAACTGGCCGATCGGGTGAATTTTCACGCTTCGGTTCTCAATCTCTCATCTCCTAGAACGATTTGTACATCGTCGCCGGAATCGCTTTTCCTCGAGAGGCAGTCATGAACTTTGCACGTACGCGTCTTGTTTTTATATGAGGGTAAAGGCCCTTTGGCCTGTTGTTCTTCGTCGTTTGTTTTGTCTCGTTATTTTTTTAATGCGAATAAATCATTGCTTTATTTCCTTGACTCCTCCTTTTTCCGTAAAAGTCCCTAAAAATTCTGTTTACGTTTATTATATGCTACTCAAGTTAGCTTTTCTCAATTGCAATAAAAATGCATTTCATTTTAAGAGAAATAATTTTATTCTGAAAATAAGTTGTAGGAAAATTGAAATAATTTGATTATGGGACTATTATATTACGTATCTAATAATAATAATAATAATTCTTAATAACTTAATTAAGAGATAAATTATTGATTTAATAAAATTGTTTAAATTTTAATGTTTGGATATTTTTGTTATCTTGGATAAATTATTATTATCAAGTTAAGAGTTACTTGAATAAAATAAGCTAAAATCGTTATAACCAAAATAGCACGCGGAAAAGTAAATTTCCGTTTTTTACCGCTTCTTTTGGTAGTTTAAGAACTTTTATTTTTGCTATTCTCTGTTGAGTTTAAACTGACTTTCTGTGCCCCTCTTCGTGTCTTTTTCCTTTTGGCTTGAGTATATCTTCCTCTCTTTCATGCTGTTTTGGCCGGCGAGCCAAAAGGCGGAGTTTCAATTGGTCGCGGGAGCCACCCAACAAATTAGTAGACATTACTTGGCTCGAGTCCCTGTACAATACTGTCCCGAATGCTCCGTTTCTCTCTCCCTTTCTCTTACGCGCATATACGCAAAAGCAAAATCCTCATTATTTATCGTTACGTTCACAGAAAGAAATCCAGTTACGGTGAGGGCAAGCGAAGGTTTGTGCGCGCAATGCGAGCCGCTGTGCTCACTGCTGATCGTCTCATGCGTACACGAGCGCAACGTACCCCCTCCACTGGATGCAGAATTTCCTAGGTACCTGTGCTCTTTTTCATCGAGATCTTTGACCGACTGCAATAGTCACGAATGGTTAAATTCAGAAACTCGCGAATTTTATTAGAATAATATTTCCTATTTCTTCATTAAATTATATCTTTAATGTTTTGGTTAAAAAGTACAAATTTAGTTGTAAATTAAATAGCAGTAAAAACTAAGGTACAGATACTTTGACTCCATAAAAAAATCTTAAAACTAGATGTATTTCTTTAAAATACGGTTATTATAACTGCTTATTTCATAATTAAAAAATCGATTCGATTTTCACCAGGCAGCTATTTCGTTTATTACAACTTTCGTATGTCGGTCAATTTTTACTATCAGATCTGATTTTTTTTTGCTTATAATATAAAGGCTACAAAATAATTTTTCTAGTTGTCTATTCTGTCAGGTTTCTACTTCAAGCGAATCTATCGTCAGACTAATATTATTTTTATCTATATAGAAATGTTATGGACGAAATGTTATACCATTATATCTCTTCACATTTTTAAAATTTCATAGTTTTTTAAAATAACGTTTTCGTGTATAATTGTTTTTAAATTTAAGTGTTACATGTTGGACATTTTACATATTTTTTTAGCCAAGTCACCAATAACTGACCATTTTTATTTGGCCAAATTTTTTGTCAAGTAATAGTCGAAAACCCGTGAAACATAATAATGCGTTTACGTAGATGAAACATATGGGTTCTAATTAAATAAAAATGTATTAAAATTCTAGATAGATAGAGAAACTTAATTTTTAGAAGAAATCGCATTTCAATTTGGAAGAATTGGAAATTTTGTGAACGAATATTTTTAAAATGATTCCGAACCTGCGTACATTCTGGTATCCTCAATGGTATCTTTCAATTTTGCAATGCTAAAATTGAAAGTTTTGCTTATAAATCCGGAACTAAAATATCTATCCGGAACTAAAATTAATTTGAGGAAAATAGTGTGTGGGTAATTAAAGTTTAGCGATACATGTATATTTGTACACTTATTCAATATGATTATAAAAGATGCCTTATTAGTTATCACAACTGTTCATCCGCGGAACCTAAAATGAACGTAATTTCCTTACAATAAGTAGGGAATAGAATTCTTTAACAATAGTTAAATTTTATTGTTTAATTTTATTATTATTTGCACTTTGGCTATATATTTTTTGAACCATTTACCTGACAAAACGGTGTCCTTTTAACAAGGTGTTTGGTAAAAAATTAAGCTAAAATTTAGCTAATTTACAAAAAATTGGTGAAAAAGTGACCAAATATTAATGCCAACTTCCAAGAGGGTTTTTATAATTTTTATTGAATGATTTCCATCAGTCTTTGAATTGAAAGAAATATTATAAGAAAATAGAAATATTGTAACATTTTCAAAATGGCAAAAATGATGCTTCGACATTGTCTTTTAAATTTGAAATTTTTAAATAATCGCAGTCTTTTTCTTCATTGAGCCAAATTTTATTTTTTGCTTAGTTGAAAACTAACGTTTCTCACATTTTGTGATGAGTTTCGTCAAGGTTGTGAACAAAAAATTTAACTTTTTAACAACTATACACAAAAGTGTATATGTGTAAATTATTTATTTAGTTTTATAATTTTTTAATTAATTTACAAACAATCAATAATGTGATTTAAACTGTTTTTAATTTTTACAGTACATTTATAAATGAAATTATCCACATTTCGAGATTATTCCAATGTGCGGTTAATATAATAATGAATATAATAATGTACTTTAAGGAAAAAAGAATTCTTGAAGTAGCTGTTAAAAAATGAATTTTCTTATACATTATAATTCCGAAAAGAAGAAGACTGTAATAGCAACATTCCAAAGTCAATAATTCTCGAATCAATGTAACTTTCTTCAACAATCTATTACCTTTTAAACTTTGAAATTAGAATTCTGTACAATATAGTCTAATAAATTAATTTGTATTATTAATATAAGACTCATAAGGAAAATCTTGCACAATTGGATCACTAATTTTAATGTGACTTTGGGATATATGTTTTTCTAATATAAAAATATGATGAAGAATTAAGCGACGTCCATTCGGTTTTGATTTTCCAAAAGTTATGCGCTCTTTCAGCATAAAGTTTAAGAAAATTCGATGTTTATTCAATTACTTATAGCTTGATAACAATTTATTAGTTGTAGAGTATTTTAATTGACGAAAATAAAGATTTACAATAAAAATTACACAATAATCCATAAAAATCCATTGAAACAATTTTAGCTTGTATTTTCATTAAATTTTCGTTTGGCTACATAACTTTTGAAAAACTAAAGATTTTTGGGTAAACTGATTTTCAATCGATAGGATTATTGATCTCACCTTTCGAAAATGATAACAATTAGAATACTCTGCCATAAATTGTTATCAATCAAGTTAAAAGTAATTGAAAAATTAAATATCAATTTTTTCTTACAAGGAAAGTATAGGACATTTGGGTAATGGATTTTCCTGTAACTTTGGGATGTTTCTTAATGTTAAAATAGGAAGGTAGCCGCGTTCGTTAGGCCTAACGCTTGATTTTTCAAAAGTTATGTGCTCTTTTAGTGAAAATCTATGAAAAATCGATTTTTGTTTAATCATTTATAACTTCTCAACTATTAACGGTACAGTAATTTAACTATTGGCAGTCAAGAGGTGAGATCAAATCCTATCGATTAAAAAAAATTTCATGAAAAAAACCTTTATTTGTTATAGCCAAACATAGAATGACCATTAAAATAAGATAAAAAATCTACTTCTATAATTTTAGCTTAATTTTATTATAAATTCTTATTTAGCTATAACTTTTGAACAAATATAGATTTTTTTATGAAATTTTTTTTGAACCGATAAGATTTGATCCCACTTTCCGAATGCCAATGGTTAAATTACTGTACCGTTGATAGTTGAGAAGTTATAAGTGATTAAACAAAAATCTCTTAGCATAACTTTTGAAAAATCGAGCATTAGTCAAGTTACAACGAAATTTGTGACGCAAACGTGTGAAACACGTCTTCTCGGTTCTGTAAAACGATCGAGCTTCATAAAAATTTTAATTTTAAAATTATTTACTGCAATAATCCACTAAAATTTCTTTTAATTTTCAACAAATTGTTAATGATTTTATTAGTGATGGAATTATTTTATTGATTTTATAAAATCAACAATTTAAAGTCGAGAAAATATAAAATTTTTCGAACGTACAAGTAATGTTTCAATGATTATAAAGTTAAAGCAAATATAATCATTTCAGGAATAAAATACTTTACAAGTATTTATCTTTTGTCTACGATGAAACGTAACTTAATTTAAACAAACTGATAATAAAAGCAGAAAGTATACTTTTTGTTAACGTAGCGAAAACAAATTTGCTAAGAAAGCATATAAGTGATGTTTGCGCGCAAAACGAAAATTGGGTAAACAAAATTGTAGAAGTGAGTTTATTCTGCGCTTTAGCTTGTAAAATTTTTAAGGATAAAAGCAATTTGATTTCATCATTTTATTCTCATTGGAATATAACTTTATAATTATCTATATGTTTAGTATTAAATTTAAATTAGGTTTCAAAAGAAACTACTGGTCACTGCTGACCAAGTCGCTTTATTAAAAATTGTCGCTGACGTTTCGACTTGAATTTATAGGTCATCTTCAGGGTTCAACAGAAAGATTTGTAATCCAACGAATGCTGTCGTGAGTCAATTTATAATAATATTTTATAATTTAATACAATAAAATGTTGTTTGAGCCCCGAAGATGACCTAATAAGTACAGGTCAAAACGTTAACGATCAGAGTTTTTAATAGACAGCAGTAACCATAGATAGTTTCTTTAAAAACCTAATTTAATTAAGTATTCATAAGCAGTCAGTAGAATCGTTCAATTATCTTGTCAAATTTAATTTATTTCTTTCGGTATTCCGAACTACCTTTAGCAGTTCATTTATTAAACTGATATTTTAATATCAATTACAATTATCTTTGTTCTTTTAAAAACATGAAAGTGTATAGTTTATTTATAGTTTTTTAATGTACTAAGTGATTTTTTATTGGCAAAACTATTGTAGTTATATAGCCCTAATACATTAAAATGTACTAAATATTTTTTTTTTTTTACTTCGTTTATTATTGGCTTTAGTAATCAAGGTACAAAACAGCCACTGTACTAAACTACTAAACTGATTACAGTTCTGCCATCTGTTGGAATCGTGACTTACTACTTGTACCAAATGATATTTTTTTTATATTTTTGATTTTATCTTTTATCTTTTTATTATACAGGGTTGTTGGTTTGGACAAAATGCTTTTCGGGACACCGTTGAGGCGTTGACCGCATCCCTAGTACAAAAAACTTATAAAAACTGATAAAATTGGCTCATTCCGGGTGCAAATACACACGTTAAAACCCTTTAAACGGACCTAATTTTATCAATTTTTATATGACACTTTCAACAGGGATCTAGCCAAATTCAGGGTGTTATAAAGTCGAGATTGCGTGGAAAGTATACGCCTACATTTATATATATATATATATATATATATAATTTACGTAGTCTTGATCTCTCAGAACCTGAATTTGGCTACAGAGTACTCAAAATAGCACTTTGTCCAGCAACTCAGTTATCAATCAATTATATAGGTACTTTTTTTGAGACGTTGCGCATTATCCGACTTACCCTTTTATAAATTTGTGGGTATTGTAATGTGTGATATTGATTTTAATTTTATTATTTAATTTGGAGCATTCCAATTATTTTTACAATAATTGAAATATTTAAATATAAAATTAAGTAAAGAGAAAAATTAAACAAAAACGATCCTGATGTCAATAGTGCCTTTATTTCTCACTGCACCACTTTCATACAGTCTCAAGTCTTATTACATTAATAAAACACATTTGCAACAATGTAGTGTGTTTCAAAAAAGTGTCCTTTACGAATATTTGTTTTTCAATTTTTGTCATTATACAATTCACACTTGTAATAACGCATTGTAATTGCATGCTATTTCATTGCGAATGCCAGCATTCCCACCTCAATTGTCACCTTGCATTTTGTGTATTTTTATTATTTTTGAATATACGTACGTTTGTTCAACTACGAATTTAAAGACAAGAAAAATTTCATTAGAAAAAGCCTATAGTAATAATTTGGTGTGTGAGGAACGAAATTTTGATTTCGGTCTCTTTACTTCGTCGACGCAAAAAAGCTGAGAGAATAAAGATCGGTGGAGAAAATCGTCAAGTATACAAATTCTTAAAACTATGAAAATTTTATGCTTCTATACTGTTCATTATACTATTTATTTAACACAATTTTTTAAAAACTAGATGTTTTTCTAAATCACGTGCAACTTAAAGTTCATTTTTCTACTGTCAACTTTAATCACAAACATATAATGAACAAAAGACTATGTACTTCCATGCAGTTAATGAAGGTTGTGTATGCAATGTATTTATATTCTTATTTATTCGCTCTCCCTGTATTTTCCAAGTAGATTTTTCGCGATTATTGCTTTTAATTATGAAATCAGAAACGAAAGTTCGCCAACTGCTGTCACTGACACCGGGTGTCACACCACTCATTCTTTTATAAGCTTTTATGTACACACGAAAATCACTTTTGGTGCGTAATTTTTTTCCTTCTCTTATTGCATCGATCTTTTCATTTTTTCAAATTATTTTTTTTTTTAAAGTGATATTCAATCAATTTTAATGATTTATTATTTAATTGCAATTTTGTAAATTAAACCATCTATAAAAATGATCGATATTAATTAGCAGAATACCATTCGTCATTTTTAGAGTTTTTAAAGATGTAGAAAAAATATTCTTGAGTTTTTAGCGGTAAAACTTTTATAAAAAAAGAAAAGTTTTAATTTTAGCATTTCGTAAGTACTTGAAAGCTGACACTGAGTAACATAATAAATTTCATTCGACAAAAGTATGAATAGAAACAACCTTATTAAAGTATGCGCTGGTCAAATATATATGCATAGAGTGTTTGAAATTAGGGGAATGGCACGAGCTGATTTTTTCGCTTTTTAATTCTTCATTTAATTTCGTTTAATACTAATTTTCGTTTATATTAGCGAATAGGTATTTTGCAAAAAAAGTATTAAATTAAATTTTAAACACAAACTCTAAAAAGATATTTGCATTAATTCATAAAGTTAAACGATCAACTTTTTTGGTACAATAAAATGAAAACTATTATCGCTTTTATTAACTTGGAATGATTCATTAAAATATGTAATTTTTACTATTTTATTAAAACTCGAATTATTGTTTTTTAATCAGATGATTTAACATTAAGATTATTTTCTGTGCATCTATGGAACGTAAATGAATAGCAATTAAAAACTATAAAAAAACATCAACTCGACCATACGTTTTACGCAGGAAAGTTTGAAATGTAATGAAAAAATGAAAGGGTATGTTTTGAGATGAGATTTTATTAAGAAAAAAAAATAAATGTACAATGATTGGGAGCGCGTTTAAAGTAGTTTACCGGAATAGCGGTTTTTGCCTTTTTTGTATTCCTAAAGTAAGTCGTTGTTGGTTATTCACGTATTTTGTTTTGTGACAATACAACGGCGCCAGTGAGAATGAAACTACTTTCTATGGTGCTCAAGAAAAACACAAGTGCTTCTTCTGGATTTGGGATACGAAGATATAATTCTGTTCTTTTAATCTTTAAATACGAAAAGTATAGATGACGATGGATATGAACGATTGTGATTTTCAAATGGCAGGACGACGTTTGTCTTGAAACGTGGAACAATGATGATGAAATGTATGTAGGTATACAGGCTGCTTTTGCGCTTTCTTTATTCCTTGCATAAGATAAAGATGATAAATGTTGTTCGCTTGCATGGACTCTTGGATATTTCTTCACCACATTTGTTTCTTATTTCACCCGCGATTTATGTGTATTTTATACCCCGGATTTAGTGAAAAAAGTTTGTTACAAATAATTCTAATTGATTTCTTGTACTATTCTGAATAATTATTTATTCAAATTAACACGTCTTTACAAATACAAATAGGTGTGAAAAAAATCAGTGGATTATCTGTAACAAATTTTCCTTAGAGTCGTAGAAACGCATTTTTCAAATGTTTGGCAACATGTGCACCAAGCAATATACCGAAGAAAAGAAAAAATAGTTTCTAAAAGTGTGTCAGTAAATCTACTTCTCTTTTCCTCGCACTTGTTTGGAAACATTTCGAACACTAGACTCAACTGCGCGTTCATATTTTTATCTCCTTATCTAATGCTCAAACGTTCAATATTTTCGATCGTAATTTTTGTTAGAATTAATCCTTCCTAATGAACTTCTACTCTACAACGATCTCAACCCTCTCATATGCCTGGAAGAAAAATTGTCCCCGGTTTTGGTGTACTATTAATACTTATTCTTTTAGTTTAACTCTAAATGGTCTTTCTAACTATATCGATGAAAGAACCCTTCGATATAATTTATTTTTTTTTAGTTTATTTTCTGTAAATTTATTTTTGTATAAAAAGAGGAATTTTCGAGGAATTTGAGAAAGTCGCATTTCAATCGTCATTCTTTTTCTTTTATCATATATGTATACATGTATATATCAATTACAACCGAAAAATATAACAAGCGCGTAATCGACTTGCGAGTGCGCGCTCATTGTTTCCTCGCTTGTCGCAAGTGTACGCGTAGAATAAACCGCTGTTGCGGAATTTTTACTTCTGCGTTTGTGACTGCGTAAGTGAAACAATGGGGCCTCGGGCAGGTGATATTCAGAACGGTTACAATAACTTGTTTTTTACGATAATAACAGAAGAAAAATGATAAAGAAAAGAAAAAGGGCTTTGTCGATTCGCGAATTAAAAAAAGCGGCGTTGAGAGAACAAGCACCTCGCCACGTATTTCTTTTTTTTCGCGAGTGACATCAAAACTATGTACTATATATTTATTCAAAAGAAACTATACTTCAAATACGCTTGCTTACAGTCTAACTGACATTTTTCTTATCTTGAACGCTCGTTATCTTCCCTTTCATTTTTCTTTGCTCATCTAAATTGAACATTAAATATGCTACTTTAGAATAGATAACCACTATACAAAAGTTTCCTGGCTTTTCTCAGGTTTTTCTTTACTCTCGTACGCGTAACAAATACATTTTGTTACATTTACCGTTACACTTTCTGAAGGTCACCTACTCGAACGCGAACAAAAATAAACAAGATTTTTTATTAATAATGTCGACATCGTCGTTTTCCGCTTCCTCGTTCATTTTGATAAAAATTGAAATCAAAAATTAAAATATATGTATGTCAATAATTTTTGCCAAAGCTCTAAAAGACAGTTGCAATGACGTTCTTCAGAAGTGATTTCTGCATCATATCATTGCTTTCATGGATGGCTTCGCGCAAGTATTTTATTTTTATTTTTATCCTTTTTTCTTTTAAGAATGTACTCGTAGTAATGGTTTTAATTATTCTTTCTTACAAGGACTCAAGAGTCTTAAAGGATTGTAGGATTTTTTTTTAGGAGGGGAGGAGTTGCAGAGAGAGGTCTTAAGATCCTAAGTGTCGCATTCGATCCAAATCTAGTCGACCGTTTCACTTCTTTTTGTTTTTGTTGTTGGCACCGCGCGGCGGCGTAACCGGCCGCCCGGCGTTGAGGCCACCGTACGAGAATTTCTTTTTATCTGCAGGTTTCAGAATCTGGAAGCTGCACATAAGTGTCTCATCCACAGACATCATAGCGCCCGCGTTGTCGAATTCGCCGCAATAATTTGGCGCCGAGAAAAGTGTTACCAATTGCCGTTTTGCAAAGAACTCATAGCCGTCTTCAACCACCTGCAAAAAAACGATGTATCTTGTAAGATGACGCGTCGTAAGAATATATAATAAAATTTATTTTTAGATTTTGACAAAATTCCAATTTAGTACGTTATGAAAATACGGTTTAATTACTTGATCATATGATAAATTAACATCATCTCATCTCCAACAAAAAATAGAACTATAATATTAGAAATTATTTTTAAATTTTAAAAATACCTTTTTTAATTTATCCTTAAGAAGGTTAATCATACGCTAACAAATTTATTTTATTTATGTTTTGTTTTTCATATTATTAAAACTTGATAATTTCTGTAATAGAGTTTGTAATTAAATTGTGTTTTTATTTAAATAAAAATAAGGCAATAATATTGGCTATTGAACTTTAAATTCTAATTTCAAAATAAATTTTATTAAAATTTACGATTTAAAGTTTAAAATGATTCGTCAATATTTCTTGAGCTAAATATTGAATTCTTTTTCTAAATCAATGGATCTTAAATATTTACTTTTTTACCATATTTAGTTTATATAGACTAGAATTTTTTAAAATATAATTTAATGACAATGAAATTTGCGCATTTAAAAAAAAAAGTTTTTGAAGATTTTAATGAAAAATTATTTCGTACCTGATGTGCACGACAAATAAGGTCGAAATCATGTTTGTGAAGGAATTTGGCGACGACTTCGGCACCGAACGTAAACGAGACACCGCGGTCGTTTTCGCCCCAACCCATGGTATCCTTGTCAGGGTCAGACCATAGCAAATCGCAAAGCAAGCCCTGATCAGGCACGTCGGTGGGCCGCATTATACGCCTAATCTGTTCCATGCTTTGAAGATCGGGACTCAGACCACCATGACAACAAAAGATTTTCTCATCAACAATAGCCGCCACAGGCAAACAGTTGAAACAGTCCGTAAACGTTTTCCACAGTTTAATGTTATAACGACGCTTGCCTAAAAATTCATTAAAAAATAAATTTTAAATTTACTTTTCAATTACACTGTCACAAATATTTATCAAATATGAAATTATATATTAAATAAATTTATAATTTTATTATTATTTTCACATAAACTGTAGGGTAAATGTGGTAGTTTCTGTGCTCCTAAATAGACACCAGGAGTGAATCACTGTAGATTTATAGGAGTTAAAGATTCTTTCTGTTACAAGAATGTACAATAAAGATACAGAAATTGAATGAAGCATAGCAACTGACACACTTATTCTATCTTAAAAGTTAAAAATTAAAAGGTCTTTTTTATTTCCAAATAATTAATAATAATTTGAGAAAATAAATTTGTATAAATTTAATATATAATGTATTAAGGGCAATTTAACTCAGTGTTAAAGGAACTGCATTCATTCGTTAAATTTACTAATGGTTCTAGTTTAAATTTTTTTTTTAATATTTACATAATGTATATTACTATAAAAGTAATAGTTATATGTTACTTACATTCATCATAAAATCCGTATATCCTGTTAATGGATGCACATTCGTGATTTCCTCTAAGGAGGAAGAAATTCTCAGGGTACTTGATCTTGTAGGCGAGAAGGAGGCAAATCGTTTCTAATGACTGCTTTCCTCTGTCGACATAATCCCCTAAGAAAAGGTAATTACTCTCTGGAGGGAATCCACCATACTCAAACAACCGGAGCAGGTCATAATATTGTCCATGAATGTCACCTATAAATATAACATAATACCAATTATTTAAATATTCCAAACATTGAATTACTTAATTATTAATATTTTTATCATATATTATATTATTTAATATTTAAAATAAAAAAATTTTAAGTTAAAAACATTATAACTTACCGCATATCTTCAAGGGTGCTTCGAGTTCCAAAAGTATGGGTTGTGATAGAAAAATTTCACGGGATTTGAGGCAAAGCCCCTTAATTTCCCCTTCCGTCAACTGAACATTTTTGCCTGGTCGCGCTCCTCGGACTGAAATACATAAGAAATTATTTTTAGTTTTTTTTTAATGTCACCTAATGTACATAAATTAGTTTTTAAGAATTTCAAGAGTTGTATATAGGCACTATTTTATGAAGTTTTATAGAATTCAATTTGTATCAATCGTACATAATATATACTTGATGTGAACTAATTATATTTAATCCTGTTCAATAAATAAAAATAAATATAAAAAAAAAAACAAATATTGATAAGTTAAATTTTTGGACAATTAATTTATTACATTGTTAAGATAATCATTCTAATTATAAATAAGTTTAATTTTAATTACTTCATGATAAATATTTATTAGTTTTTAAGATTCTACTAAAATTAATTTTATAGATGGATCATCTTTTAAAGCAAATTAATAATATATTTTTATTTCATAAATACAAAAAGCTTGTGTAAAACCTATACTTATGAAATCTAATATAAATTTTAAAATTTAAATAGTAAACTTGATAACCAATTTATTGATAAATAATATATTAATTTCCTCAAATTATAAAAATTAAATTTTTTTAGATAATTAATTTTTATTAATCTAGTTAAAAAATTTTTCATCTTGTTTTTATATTATCAGTTAAAATTTATTTAATCTCCAGATAGCCGGGGTGGTTCCTTAGAGCCATCTAATGGTTATCACTTACCACTCGACCTTTCAGGAATTTTACAATAGAAAAAATCCACAAAGTACAACTTTCCAATATTGAAAAATCTCAGTTTTCTAAAGATTAATATATAATTATTTAATTCATCACTTTTTCATAGTTATCATTATCGTTTTGTTCTCAATCTACATAAATAATTTAAATAATCTAGATGCTTTATAAATATAAATTATTCATACCTGATCTTTAACAAGCTTTTTTTTCTATAATTAGTTCATTTGATAAAATGATTTTAAAATATCAGATCATTTTTAAATTTCCATGCTTTTTTCTATCCAATAGAATTGAACTAGATCTTGATGCCTAGCATAACTCTCTTCGTAAATTCATAAACAACTATTCAAAAATTTAAGAAGAGCCTGGTACTAAAGACCTCGCCCAACTTTTCTTTTTGTCAAGCCATGTTTAGATAAACAAACGGTTTGCATAGATTAAATTATGATATAGTTATGCGTAGTCATAGACAGGGACAGAACATAAGCTAGGGAGCAGGAAGCATGTACGAGTGGGTGCATGATGACTCGGATACCTAAATTTATAACCCTCATTCGAAAAAGAGACAGGCAGTTGCGTAACTATTTGTCTCTCTCTCTCTCTTTCGCACTTCGTTTTCGACATGCAAAAGGTACCCCGAACTCTTCAAGGGCCAACCGTGCCCTTGACACGTTTCGCCCGCGGTTCTTTCGCTCTCTCTTGGGGCGCGATCATGCAACAGAGGACGGAGAGGAACGGTTATAAGAGAGGAGAGAGCGAGGCAGGCAAGACAGAGATGGAAACTATCAAGAGACTCGTATTAGCAGGAAGAGAGACGGCATGTTATAAAGATGGAGCGCGCGTGCAATCGAGAGGAAGATGCCGCTGCCGTTTTCGAACAACTTGATCTCAAACTATGAGTAAGCCGTATTATAGCATGGGTTTTACAGGGGACCTGGAAAATTTTGGAGAGGAGCATTGGAAATTAATGGAATGACTGGGATTTTTCTCCTTGAAGCAGCGCGTGTGCGGAAGCCAGCAGCGGCGCGGTCAATGCTTTCCACAAAAGACTTACCTTCCAAGAGCCGCGCTATAATGCTGTCAATGTTCAATTTATCGGCTTCAGACATCGGGCCGGGCTGTTAGCAAAATTATCCTGCGCGTCCCGGGGACCGTGTGTATATGTGTGTAATGTGGGCTGCTCTCCACTCCTCCTCTTGAACTCCTATCACTTGTCTTCTCTTTGCGTCGTAGGTTTCAAAGAGATATACACACACAATCGAGGGTTCCAGGCGAGTGCGCGTGCGAGCACTTGCAAACCGCCGCGAGAGACACGATACACACACCGACCGCTGCTACGTCGCTGCTACTGTTGCGCGCGAAAAAAAGGAAAATGAGGCTATTTTCTCGCTTTCTCTTTCCCTCCTGCTTCTAGCCTGCACTTTTTCGCTCCCTCCTGGTAGTCGGCGATCGTGTCGTCACTTCTGTTCTTTTCACTCACGCGGCGTGCAAATGGCTAGAGCTGCGAGTGCTGCTGGACAATGTCGATGTAGACGGATGCTGTTTCTACTTAGGCTCGCGCGCGTCAACGATGATGCGTGCTACACACACGACGGCGACGACGTCGACACACAGCAGCTTGGCCTCTCGTTCCTTCGCTCCCTCTCGTCTCGCACGCACGGTTCGTCGTCTCTTCTCGGGCGACGGCAGCTACTCTGTTTTTCTATCTCGCTTTCGCTCCCTATCTCTCTCGTTCTTCTTCGTTCGCGGCCTGTTCTTGGGCGAGCAAAACGGACAAGAGACAAGGTACACGCAATGGCCGCCCCGGACGCACACATCCAAAGTCCAGAGCAGCGTACGCCTATATGTATAAGGAGTTTATCATGCACATCTACACATATTTACGAACGCTGAAAATGCGCACCCGCGCGCGCGCGCGAGTTTCCCTCCTCTTTCTTTATCAACTACCCCCTCCTGTTTTTAAGAGAGAGAAAGCGCGCGATCAAGTCGCAGCCAATAGCCAATAGTCATGGGAGAAAAAGAGAGAGAGAGTGCGAAAAGTCGGTTTAACAACCTTCCCCCTCTCAAATACACATACGTAGCGGTCGAAGGCAAGATACGCGCGTCGATGTGTGGCGGAATGAGTTTTGTACTACGTCGTCGGTTGAAATTTGTACGGGGCGTTTTCATGTCGCACGATGCACGATTGTGTCGATTGTAGATGACGGATTTTACATCGTGACGTAAACTACAAATTGGCGTGAAGTTTACTCATTTTTCTACAATTACAACTACAAATTAAAATATATAATAAATCTATAAATAATATATATGGATGTTAATTTTATTCCTTTCAACAGATGAAAATACATTGTTCCATAATTTATTCAAGCAGAAAACCTAAAGTTCATTGCAGGTTATGTCGCTCACAAATTCAAAATATCTGGACTTGTGTTAAAATTTGATTCAAAATATTTTTTCTTTTGTTGCATAAAGCATTCTTTTAAAGATTTTTATTAAGTCTTGGCAAAATATAATATAAATTATTTTCTAAAACGTGATTTATTTCAATACAACCACCTTAATAGAAGCCGAAAGGCCCATTAAAAAGTGAAGCAATTTAATTTTCACCCCATGACATGAGGCAAACGGCCGTTGGCTGATGGGGTAGGCGAGGTGACGGCGCGTCGATTTCAAGCTCACGAAACAAACCACTTGAGTTCGATTTCGGTTATGAAAATATTTTGCTTACCTTTTCATAAATGATTCAAATTTTTTTATTTAATATAAACCATTTTATAATAATTTTTACAGAATTATCAATTTATTTAATTTATTAAAATTAATAAAATCGTCTGGGTGCCGACATTTTTTAAATATAGTAGATAAAGTAATTTTTTTCCTATAGTTTTGAAAATTATTGGTTTTCTTATTGTGAAGATTTTTTTTATTGATTTTCTCTTCAAGATAATACCTACGTCAATGATTCGGGGCTTAAATTAAAATTTAATTTGCCCTAATTTGTCTCTCATTTAATTTTACAATTAATACATCTTAACTGTATAAAATAATAATTATTGAATAATGAATAATAATTATCGCCGTCGCGCATGTGCATAAATTAGCGTACAGTGTGCGGAAAAGAAAACAGATGAAACTGTAAGAAGCATGGACCCCAAAGCAGAGCCGAGAGCAGAGCTGACACAATTGCTTCGCTCGAGTGAAAAATATCTCATCTCACGGGGTAAATAATCAACTTTGATCCATATTCCATGTTTCGCTTTTTGATTTAACACTGTACTGCGCTTGTGCGTTAGAATATTTATTTAATATTTAATATTTTTTGTGCTTATAGTTAATTAATTGTAAAATTAAATAAGCGACCAATTAGGACAAACTAATAGTTTTAATTGAAATCTCGAATCATTGACGTAGATGATGAATTTACTGAGAAAAATCGATTTCTTTCCGGATGCTGAGGCGATGAAATTGTATCACTTTTTTGTTAAATATTTCCGAAAGGCAAATTAAATAAATTAAAAAATGGTCAGATCACTTAAACCACTTAAAAAAATACTTAGATCAATTATTATTTACTTCATTTTAGGTGCCACCTTCTCATCGGTCGCAATAGTACATCATCAGATTGTTTTCTATATTCCATATGAATTTACCCAATAATTTAAATTATTCGTATCTAACTTCAGATCTGCGTTTGAAATTGAATTTACGTTTAAATATTAAATTTTTAAATGTTTATAAATTAATTAAAAAAATTATCCAGACCGTAGATTAGAATCGATTAAAAACAATAAAATTAAAATTAATTATGAATATTAAAGATGAATAATGAATTCTTTATTGTTGTGGGAAACAGAGGGAATTGCTGATGTATTCAGGTCCATTGGTGGGCAGTGGTGGGTAACGACACGTAATTTTCAATTTCTACACGACACGCGTCGTAAATGTAATTAATGTAATT
>JAWWML010000031.1:9963591-9986431 GCA_035047165.1 Ormyrus rosae | reverse complement strand
TAAAAATAAAACCAAAAAAAGTGCCTTATTTTTGCAATTTAACAATACTTGCTACCAGAGTTGAGACTTCGCCTTCTCGGTCCTATATTGGGGGCACTTTAAGGAAGCGATTCCAAAAAAAAAAAAAATGCCTATATGTCAAAATGTAGCAAAAAAAGCTATTTCGACTGGACTAAAAGAACTCTGTAGTCAGCAGCCGACATTCCGCTTCACCCAAAAAAAGCTTAACAAACGAAAATTAATTAATATCTCGTGAAGGAAATTTGATATTAAAAACCGAGCTCGAGCGAAGATATGTGTAAGTATCCGTCCGTGCATTCTCCGTCGGTGATCTCTGTCGGCTGATGCGGATATGCGCGTGCGTAATTATTGCGAATGCTGAAATTTGTTTAGGCTCGCTCATAGAGATTTAGGCATCTAGAGCAATATCTTAGCTACAGCTAGGCTTGTCCTGTTCTCTTTTCCTTCTGAAGAAGTCTACCTGTTTTCGGACCTAGTTCCGGCGCCTCAGCACCTTACGCTCGAGCGCCAACTCAACAAGAGCGTCCTCATCGGCTGGACCGCTCCGGATAATCCCCATCAGATCGAGTCCTATCATGTCTATGTCGACGGCGTCCTCAAGGTCACCGTTAAGGCGACCGAGAGGACTCGAGCGCTCGTCGAAGGAGTTGACTCCACAAGGGTTAGTATATCATATTCCTGTTGCATCGAAATTAGAAGGGACGCCAAACAACTTTTTTTTTGCTTAACAGCCGCATCGGATCAGTGTGCGCTCGGTGACGCATTCGCGACGCACGTCTCGCGACGCCGCGTGCACGATGGTGATCGGCAAGGACGTGGCGATCGGTCCGACGGCTGTTAAAGCCTCGAACGTCACGGCGACGAGTGCCGTAATATCCTGGCTACCGAGCAACAGCAATCATCAGCACGTCGTCTGCGTGAACAACGTGGAGGTGCGCACGGTCAAGCCGGGCGTCTATCGCCACACGATAACCGGCCTGGCGCCCTCCACGATCTACAGGGTCACCGTAAAAGCCAAAAACCTCAGAGCCACGCACTTCGAGGACCAGAACGCCCAGTCGGCCAACAACCAGGCCTGCCACGTTCACTTCAAGACGTTGCCCAAGGGACTGCCCGATCCTCCGGTCGATATCCAGGTTTGCGCCTAGTTACCTTCGCTTAATTGCCTTTGTGCGCGAACATTAATCCGCGGACGTAATTCGTACCTTGGACTGATCTTCCTTGTTCTTGGCCTTTCTTCTTTCTCGCAAGAATATCTTTTTATCGTGTCTTCGTTGTCGGGTTTGATTTTAATCATGTATTTCACAAAGAAATATTTTCATTTCGAACAAGTCCGTTTATTAGACAGTTCAGAGCGAAAATATCGTTTCATCTTATAACGTTCTTACTATAAAATTGTATATATTAAAGCTACAGAGATGAGATTTACGAAAGGCCAACGAAGCTAGAAATCGTGAAAGAAACGATGTTACACGCGTAAAGCAGCGCGCTCGGCTATACTATTTTATAGGCTCAGTAACACGATGCGCACTATTTTGGCTTACGTTTTTCTATGACTGTACTCTTTAGTACTTTTGTCGACTTTTGTAGGTTAATTGGGAATTTGCTCTACGTTATGAAGCTTTTTTTTTAATATTTTTCTTCTCCATATCGGTACTGTACAAAACAAAATCAAATTTAAAAGAAAATAAATTTAATGATAGGTGCAAATAATTTAGTACTTAACTTATCCATAGGAAGCCAAAACATTTTTATACTGTTTAGAAAACTTTAAATGTCTAATATTATATTAATGAACAATTTTTCATGATATAACAATTAAAAAAAAAAGTTTTCTTTCTCGTCTATTAGAAAACAACTTACTTTAATGAAAATTTAAATCACGTAAAAGTAAGAAAATATATTAATAAAAACTTTTTGTTAATTTTTACGCATTTTAAATTATTTATTTAAATATTATACATTGCACCATAAATTTTTTTTGTTTTTAAAATTATACGAAATTAATGACGAACTGACTCCATGTTTTATTAATTATAATAAATAGATAGATTTTGTTAATGATTTAGAAAAATAAAAATTAGGGCCCCATTTTTCTAGTTTGCTTTTATAAAAATTAAATACTGCAAACTGAACTTTGTCCAATTTATTATGCGTAAAGATTTCAGATGAGAAGTGCATAAATAAAGTAGTGGTTCAAACAGGATTAAAAAAGAAAAAACGTAAAGAACGATTGAAAACTACATTTGATTTTAGTAACTCCGAATTATTTTTCTCTTCGAAGGATTGGGTAAAGACATTGCATGCATATTTTTCTATATTTTTTTCTCTTAATTCTCAATACAAAATAATGATTAACTAATAGAGATCTGTAAATAATAAAGCGCATCAGAATTGTACTGAAAATTAATATTTTTGCAAAAAACTTTGTAAAAAACTATATTATACTTTATTGAAATTTTTTAATGTATTTTATTATTGCGGATCTCTATTATATAATTATTCAAATTTAAATTACAGAATTATAGAAATATCTAAAATTAAATACAAAAAAATATAAGTATGATTAAATTTATTGTCCGGGATAAAAATTAATTTTATTTTTAAAGCAAGTGCCTGTTTTAAAAATAGATTTACAATTGACTATTATTTTTAATACTAAAAAAATTTTAAATAATTTTAGATTATTTCAGTTTTTTTCAATACTTCATCTACTTGGCTTATGTTTGGCTTTAATAAAGCAATGCAGCAGTACAATAAAATTTTGCACTATTTTAACTTTTGCCCGTCGCATTTTTCCACACAAGCACTTTTGCATACTCAATGGCGATTTTTTGAGTTGAGTAATTGAATAATTTAAATGAAATACTTAATGAAAAGTGCCGCATTAAAAAAAATCAATAATTTCTAATTAAATTTGATCTAATTTTACCTTTTAAAAATAGTAGTTCAAATTAAATTTAAGAAAGCAAAAAAATGTGATATAGGAAAATGAAGAAAAAACTTTTAACAATCATTTAAAATATGTTAAATGTTTCAATCCGGATTTATCGATTAACGATTGCCCTGTACTGTATTTTTTGTACAGACGTGGAGAAAACTTATGCAAAAGGTATGGTTATCATTCTTTTTCTTTTTTTTTCTTTTTATACAGTAATTTAACATTAAATTCTCCTGTTGTTGCCGTCAAACAGTTTAATTCCCGTTTCCGAAAAATCTGACAAACATTTTCTCCGCGAAAAGTCTCGGATAAATTCAGACCTGCACTCCCAGTAGTCTTGTATCGGGAAGCAAAGTCCACTGTTTACTTTGACGTAAACAAATTGATGGTTTAACCGCCTGAGCCAAGGAATGCTTGTCCTTTAATTCGCGGAAAATTGAAGATAAAAAAATAACAGAGTCTAAAAATTTTGTTTCCGAAGTAAATTTGTTTTGAGAAATGGCACTACGCTTGAAAATAAGCGAATGACAAGTTCTGTGTGAAAGAGAGAAAGAGAAAAAGTGAGAGTAGCGCAAGTAGCAATTGTTGCAAGGAGCCGGGGCCCAGCGTAAGGCGCGCGGGGCTCACTCATTTGAGCGGGTGTCTGTGACTCAGGTGGAGGCTGGACCGCAGGACGGCACTTTGCTAGTGACCTGGCAGCCTGTTGCCCTAAACGGTTCGGCAGTCACCGGTTACGCGGTTTATGCCGACGGAAAGAAAGTCACGGATGTGGACAGTCCCACGGGCGACCACGCGCTCGTCGACATACACAAACTGATGGGCCTCAATCCGAAGCACATCACGGTCAGAACCAAGAGTCGCGAGAGTCAGTCCGGCGACAGCTGCGCAACGGCAATCCCGTGCAGCGTTCTCAGGGGTAATTTATATTCTTAACTTACATTTTACATTCTTAACTTTCCTGGTAGAAAGACATTTTCATTTTAGTCATGTCCGAAAATTGAAAATTATTTCGAAACCTTTTTTACAATTATTATTTTTTGGTACTTTAAATGTTATTCTAAAAATACTTATATTTGACTCAATAAATTTTTTATTTTTCTTCAAAATGCTGTTATTTTTACCAGCATGTTGCATTTAAATATATTTTGAAAAATAAACTGAATTATTTTGATAATTATTTCGATGATTATTCTTGAAGGTGGCCCAATTCAAATGCAGCATCAGCATCAGCATCCGCATCAGCATCAACAGTCGCACATGACAGCAGATCCAACGCATCAGACGCACCCGCAAATGCAGGACCAAATGGTGATGGGCGATCTAAACCAACAGAGGATGACGAATAACATGGGGGGTCAGAGATATCCAAATCCGCAAGTACCTGTTCACATGAGACGGCATGCAACGCGAGTCGACGCCCATGGGCAGGTCATCATTGAGACTGACGAGAACTTATCTGACAAGGAGATATACCCTGGCCAAAGCATGTCTCAGATGGGTAAGAATTCTTATTACTTTACCGCTGCGCTGCTGCATTATCTTTAGCTGTTTACGTTAAAATTAGATTCTTTTCTTTTTGCTTCAAAATAAGATTCAAAATAATTTAGTCCCCGTTAGCTTTTATTCTTTTTCAATAATTTTTCAAATTACAGTATTTATATACTTTTGCAGATTCTGAGATTAGACTCTACTTTCTTGAACGTTTTTGCTGCGCTGAATTCGAATTCAACCTCAGAATTACTCTGTCGCATCAGGCTTTTGGTTATATTACGGGTATTATAAGATTGCGAATTGACTTCTTTCACAAAACTCATTACAGCATCTATAAGTACTACTTTTCCCCTTCATTCAAATTCAAGTGCATTTCGAATTTTTTAAATAGCTTATTCAATTTCTTATCGCAGGAACAATCATTTAGTGAAAATAATTAGTGTTTTCGTTACAACCTTACAAAGCAAAGTTGGTCAAGAGTAGTGTGTTCGTTTTTTTTGTAAAATTTTTTGCAATGAAAACGCTATTTTAATAAACTTCAATGGATGATTCCTCCGAGAAGAAATAAGATATCTGAATAATGTGTTTTAAAGGGAAAAAATATTTAAAAAATCTATTCGCGGTGTAACATAACTCCATAACTCAAAAATCTGATGTGATGGAACAATCTGAGGGTACGACTCGAATTCAGAGTATCAAAAATCTTCAAAAAAGTACAGTTTATATCTTAGGGAAAATATCGATCTGCGTTTTTACGTATTAATTTTTGTTTAAATGAATTGCAATTAAGTTATTTTTTACGCTTTTGACTTGATACATTTTTAACTGTTTTATTTTTAATGTAAAATTAATTCTTACTTCTTAGACTGCATATTTATTGATGCGTTAGTTTTGATTAAAGTATGGAAAGAGAACTTATTCAATAACATTATTTTTTAAATGCAAGCAAGTAAAAAGTTGTTCGTTGATTTGTACTGCTAATATAATAATAATGGCAATATTGAGTTTAATTTTATTTTATAAAAGCTTTACTTAAACCTAGTTTTAGTAATTAAGAAACTTTTTTGAAATGATTAATTTTTTAAAATAATTACTGATGCAAAGAAGTATGAAAAGTAAGTAGTTATTCTCAAGATTTTGTCAGACTCTTCATATGCAGGAAATTTAACAATAAGAGCTCAAGTTTCGTTAGACACCAGAGTACGCTCATTTTTAAAAGTAAAAAATACCTTTGGAAACAGTTGTCCTTATTTTTCTAAGTAAATAATTTTGAGTCTGGACTCGAGCGAGTCGTAAAAGAGCAACGATTAAAAAAACGAAAAAAAAAAGAAAAAAAAAGAAAGAAATAGTTGCGCAAAAGGCTAGGAAAGTCAAAGCCGAGCGAGTTGTTCAGACCTAACACGAGCAAAAGAGTGACAAACGGTTGGCATTGGGCTCGCACAGGCGTACCTGAAATCACGAAAGACTCGGCGAGCGAAGCTAACTACAGCGAAGAGGAAGCAGATCAAGCGCGCCGCGCCGTGACTGCTCGTATGTCTCATCACGGTAGTCCGAGTCAGCATCAGCAGCATCAGCAGCATCAGCAACATCAGCAACATCAGCAGCATCAACAGCACCTAGTGCAACATCCACAGCAGCAGCAGCAACAGCAGCAACAACAGCAACAGCAGCAACAGCAACCGCAGCAATCGCAGCCGCAGCGTTACGGCCAGCCGGGTCCTAGTGGACTTGCTCAAGGTCCTGGAGCGCAGGGTGGGCATAGGCCCGGTAGGCCCCAAGCCACTGCTTCTAGGCCTCCGCAAGATCCTTACTACGCTGAACAAGGTACAATGGGAAGAGTGAGTGGCTCGAGGAGAGTGCTCCCTTTCCGCCCTACGTCAGTGTGTCATTTTGGAGCACGTCCATTGGTGTCGTCACTCTTTCCGATGCTTGACTCTTGTTTCGTTACTGGTCATCTTTCCTGTAAAAATCTGCAGATTTATAAGAAAGAACGATCATGCTTATTCACTACTATTTTTCAATATTTTTCAGTGTTTTTCAAGTTTTTTTTATGAATTTGAAAAGAAATAAGCACGACGAGTCTTTCCAATTATTTCAAATAATTAATATTTTAAATGTTATTTCAATTTCTCCAATACCATTTTGGCAGATCTGTACTCTACCTTTACTATTGCAAAAGAACTTAAGACTACTTGCCTTTCCTGTACTGCACTTTTTCTACTCAAGATTCTTTATTCAATTGTGCATTCTATTATTTATGTGAGCTATAAACAGTATATTATTATTCATGTTTTTTTTGTTGTATCACATATACATATATTCAATGATAAACAACTAACAATTTGCGTGTTTAGATATCATTTTTTTAAATATTGTCCTTGTGTATCTTTGTCTGCATTAAAGTCAGTCTAAATCAAAATGATTCATATTACTTTTAATACATGTTATTAAAACATTGGTAAATAAAAATTTCTATTTTTGAAAATTTCATTTTTAATATTTGTATTACTCTAAAATATTTATTAAAAAACTTTAATAGTAATCTATTATTTATTATATATTATATAATTAAAATTTATACAGATTCAAATATTATAATGGTATTTTTCTTTTTTTATTCGTCGAAACTTTCTTTTGACAAAAAAATGGTAACAATTAAGCGAAGTGTATAATATTGGTCATTTCATCCAGCTTTAAAGATCAAAACATTAAACAGGAAAAAAAATAAAAATATATAAATAATTGCTCTTTTGAGATCTTACAATTAGATAATCTCATCGATAATTTTTGAAAATAATTCATCAAATTTATTAATATTATTCTAATATTCCTGCCTTTGTTATATTTTTATAAATGTTATTTATTTTTTTTCTAAATTTAATCGCTCTGAACTTGTATTTAATGTAAGGAATTGATACTTCTTTGTATGTTTATCTGATATATATTTCAATAATACATATATTATAAGATTAGAATGTTTGTATGAATGAAGACTTCCATACTAATATACAACCTTATCATTACGATGAAGTAAACTTTTCATACAGTCACTTATTATTAGCCGTTATAGGAAGTGAAGATATTTAGTGGATATTTTAATACGGGATAATTATCATGAGTTTTATTAGTTATCGTACAATATGAAATTTTGTAACAAATATTGAAGATTTTAGGCTGTATTTATACAGATACTTTAGTGATTAAGCATTAAAAGGTATTATCAATTACCTATTTATAATATTTTTATATTTAGTGGGAATAATAGTTATTACTTAAAATATGTATTTTAAGTTTTTTAAGACTTGTTTATAAATTATTTTTTGTTAGATTTTTCATTTTTTAACGTGGATTACGTTAACAAGGCAACGAAATAATAAGTAAGAAAAGTTTCTATTTTTCATGATAAGCTTTCAGAATTTGGATAAATATTTTTTGTGGAGATTTAAAATTAAATTTCAAGCAACATACATTATACTAAAAAAAAAGTAAATTATTATTTTTTATGCAATTTAATCCGTTAGTACATTAATTATTTCTATAATTTTCACTTTATTCATTGAATCCATAAGAAATCAAAACACACATAAAAACATGCCTACTTAGTCTATCAAAATGATATTAGTTCTTTCTTATAATCTTGATCTTTCCTTTGAATGTAAAGCTGCTGCTTCTGCTGCTCAAAGGGGAAGAGGACCTATGTACAGAGGAGGTATCATGGGACCACCACCTCAAGGTCCGCATCGACCTCCTGGTGTTCAACAAGCTAATAAAAGAACACGTTGGTTTGTTGCTCTCTTTGATTACGATCCAACAACTATGTCGCCAAACCCCGACGCTTGCGAAGAGGAATTGCCATTTTCTGAAAATGATATAATCAAGGTAATACTTATTCTAATACTGCCAACTTATTCTAATTAAATATTATTGTTTTCTAAAAATGTCAAAAGGGTTTATGCTGGTTTAGCGTTTAAGCAACCTTTTTAATGCAATAATTGACATTAATTTTAGAAATTGATCGAAACTTTAAAATGTAAAAGAAAAGATTTCTTAATTATAATTTTTTTTGCTTCAGCTCATGCACACGTTATGTATACCATCAATGTCTTACAGGTTTTTGGAGACAAAGATGCCGACGGTTTCTACTGGGGTGAATGCCGCGGTAGACGTGGTTTCGTGCCGCATAATATGGTGGAAGAGATTAAAGATCCCAATCAAATAAGTCAGCTGCAAGGCCAACCGGGAGTGAGTGGTAGGAGGGGACAAGTGCCGAACGACCGCTGGGGCGACATTTACGCAAGCATGCCTGTAAAGAAAATGATAGCCCTTTACGATTACGATCCCCAAGAATTATCACCTAATTTCGACGCTGAGGTTAGTCAATCAACTAAAGTGAGAGTAAGGGGGTAGTGAATGACCTTACATCACATATTTAATTAGGATAGAGAGCTGAGCCCACTCTCGCGGAACAAAATTAAAAGGTTTAAAAACTCGTGTGTGCATTGAGTTCAGTTAAATTATGGTGTATAAAGGGGCACATCCGCATAGACACTGCGAGCTCAGTGGGAAGGGCATCTAATGCGCAAAAATAGAAAGAACGGACTTCGACTGAATTTAAACGTAACGTAGAACTCTTTAGGCTCATTTGACGTTAGGGTATAGATTTTTTAATTTCTTAGCTTTTCCTTAACTTGCATAAAGTACGAATTAATGGATTCGCAGTATACGGAGCTTAAAATCTTTCATTTTAATGCTATTTAGGATTGAAGTTATTTGGATAATCAAATTGCTTCCTCTTAGAGGAAGCTTTTTGATATTTTATGTCATAATGAAACTGGGGTTCGGGTTTTCGGAATCTCAAAATGCACGGGAATTTCTTTGGCGTCTTTGAATGCTAATGTTAGCACCTCTCGACTGTTACTTTTTAAAAGGTCACAAATGTTGGAGCGTCTTTGTCAGTGAAATTAGGCTCCTTAACGTCTTACTTCCTGGGTGAGTGGGCCAGTGAAAGAGTGTCGACTCTTTTTCTTTAATACAAAAACCATAGTCTGACCTATTTATCAGTATCATGCTGCACCTGTGTTGATAAAGTACACAAAGCATATGCTACGTTAATTTTCCCAATTTTCAATATATGCATATAAAACTATGCTTATTACAAGAGGAATTTTAAGCAAATTACTTATTAAACCCCCTTAAAAATCCTTAACCCCCCTCCATTAAAAAAAATTATATTTTTTGAATTGCTAAGCAAAGGAAAACTGAAAAAATGAATACGTAATAAAATCTTTGTATTTTACCTTGGCAGCAAGTGGAATTGACTTTTCAAACCGGAAACGAAATTTATGTGTACGGTGAGATGGATGACGATGGATTTTATATGGGCGAACTGGACGGCGTACGGGGCCTCGTGCCAAGTAATTTCCTAACCGAGGCCCCAGGTCCGTCGCAAGGTCAACCACCTCCTGGTAGTCGAAGGCCCCCGGGTCAAGGTCAAGGTCCGGGCGCAAGAGGTCCACCACCACCACCCAGGGAACCGCCCGGCGGGCCTCGTCGTAATAAAGGTAATTTTTAAACCCTTTTCCTTTCTTATCCTTGTCGCGTAGACTTTCCCTTAAGAGTTGATCACGCAACTCAATGATTTTCGCCGCAATATCTGTTTTTCATTCCATTCGCATCCGAGTATCTGTTTCAGATTACAAACTGTTTTCTTTTTGTTCCATCTAGTTTATTTCAAAATATTTTTGCTGTTGATGAATATGGAAATATGTATTTGTTGTATCATACTTTACGAATTTTAACATTTGTAAATAAAATTTTTAGAAACTGTATTAAAAATATTTCTAAAACACAATCTTTCTTATAACAACATTTTATTAAATCTTTTTGACTACATTATCTATTTTCATTTTACACAATTAAAACATAGAAATCAATAAAAATACTTGAATTGATTCAAAAATTTTCGATTACGGGATCGTGATTCGTAACAGCAAATTTTACAGTACAAAATAAAAAGTTTACAGTATAAAACGCTTTTTGATAGGCTTGCGTCAATTAAATGTAATATTTTATTAAGTCTTCGGATTTTAGAAAAGATGTTTGTATCAATTAAGTATAAAATTAATATTGGATGTACTAAAAATGAATACTTGGCTTTGATGTGAATGGAATGAGGTAGGCGGCTAGCAACAGTGGACACGAGACTCGATGTGTCAGACGACAGGCAGCGACGGGTCGCAGAAGAAACGAATAATGTTGTCAAATAAATGAAAATTAAACAAAGATTTCATTATCATATGAATGCATTCCCCTCGTCACGAGTTTCACACAACACAATGCAATCATCAAACCCTATAAAGCAACAGCGTTATAGACCATTCGCCGTTTTAATTGCACAAAAGTGATGTGAAATCACAAAATTTAAAAGAGAAAAACACGTAGAAAAATCATTAGAAAAGGTAATGTTCGTAATATTGGCCATCGACTGGTGACCGAAGAGCGGCGAATTCCTGATCTGCAGATTATTGTTGCAGAACTAATTATTATATCAATGAACCCACAGTTATTTTTTTTTTTGCTTAATAAAAACCAAAAAAAAAAAACACGAAATTAATCCCGCGATTGTCATTCGTTTAAAAAAAAAAAAAAAAAAACACTTGCTGGCACTTATACATTTTTATATTTTTTTTAGATATATTATATATAAGTTAGATAAACACACGTCTTTATGCAACAAAACACCAAGCTGCTTTCAGTGTATTCTATTAAGTATATTATATATATTTATATATTTGTTCTGTCTCTCTCTTTCTCTGTCTATTTCTGCGAGCACTATCGGCTCCATTACTTCTATATATATCTGTCTTTTCTATATAGTTTTTCAACATACATATACATATATATGAATAAGTACGTATACATGTATATACATGATAATATATATATATATACACACATACATTATGTTTATATTTAGCAATTGGTTTAAATATATTATCATAATCATCTACTGCTGTGCCTTTCTGTTTACAACAGTAATGATATATGTATACTATATATATACTATATACTTACTATATACTTTATATATACCGACATAATTTGTCGTCTCTGTGTGCCTGAACTGGTCGATGGTCGTCGTGTCACATGATTGTCGTTCGTGTCGTGTTGTCATGCTGGCCATTCACGATATTTATGTTTTAGTCTTTTTTAATGTCTTTTACTTTTCTCTGTCTTAAGCGCTTGATCAAAATCTTTCAAATAAATTTTTGCTGTGATTGCTGATTTTTCTATGCTATTGTTCAAATCTTTTCTACCGCATATGTCTTAAAGAACAGACTTTTATACCTCGATTGCAACAATCGTATATTTCTCTTAGACAATTAAATTAAAAGTAAAAATGTAAATGTCAAAAATTGAATGATTTTTTAAAGATTATACAAAATTTAAGAATCAATTTTTTTATCAACTTATTTTATTTTTTTTTATATACAATGTATTGTAATAAGGAACAAAATTTGTCTATTTGTAACAAATAAATAAGTTAAGTAAAATGAAATTTATGTTGATAAAGTATTTTCTAAATAAATAAAATCTTTTCAAAGAAAGTATTCAATGAGAAATTACAAGGCATTAAAAAATGAAAAAGTAGTCGCTGAAATAACCGGAAAAAATGAAAATAACGAGAGATACGGTCGGAGCTAAATTTTTTAACATTAATTGATCGTGAAGTCAAAATGGACAAAAAAGAAATGCGCGGCGGAATGACAACACGGTTCTGTTCTCTTCTCTGTTGCTAGATGCCTGCATTGTGCCTGTGTCTGTCCCTGTCTGTCACTTAGACTCTAGACAACAACAACAACCACTAATGAACAACCAACAACCACATCAACTACAACAATATCAACAAAACAATCCACCGCATCTAGCGTACCAACAAGCGAATCACCACAGCTACACGACCGTTACCACGTCCAATCAGCATGGGCCTGGTCACCCGCCTAATCAAGGCGGAGTAATGGGTCCCCCCCATCAGCCCGGCCAAATGCCACCCCACATGCAGCAGCAGGTGAGTGCACATTTCTTCCTGAACGACCTCTATTTCTCTACAATATCCTCTCTCTAACTTTATCTGACTCCTGATTCTATCTCTCTCTCTCTCTCTCTTTCTCTGAGCGCGCTGCTGAAAGTCGATTGAATGAACTAAGTTTTTGTGGTTTCAGTTTTTTTTACTTTTTTTCACACGTAATGCTGTGTTTATGTACATCACCCTTTGTTGGATGAAAATTGGAAAGAGAGTTCTGCACTTGACGATGTAACTTGTGTGTTGAAGGGAAATTTTTTTTAAATTTTGCTTTATGGTACAAAAAAAAAAACATTTCTCTATAGAACGTACGGGCAATCTACGTTTCTCTTTATTTACAACACGCACGTTCATTAAAAATGATAAACTAATTAATGCGGAAAATTAAACAATTTTCCACAAACTTATTTTTCTAATATTATTAAAAGCTAACTAACATTAAACAAAACTCTGTATTCTAATGGAAATAAGTACTGAAAAACGTAAAAGTTAACTTTCAACTAAACGGTTTTCAGAATTTGTATGGAAATTGAAGTGAACAAAATTTTTTCAATTTTAAATCATGTATATTATAATTTTAAATTCATTGATTAAATATTGACAAAACTTCTTTTACAATGACTGTTATATTATTAAAAATGATCATAAAGTAATGAAAGTTTCCATACACTTGCTTCATTGTATGGTTGTATCTAATACTTAAAAAATTTTAAAGAAACTTTCTTCACTTTAATAGCAAAGCTTCATAAAATAAAAATCGATAAAATATTTAGACGTCTAAATTTAGAAAACGCTTATACATAAAAAGTGATTTACTAATAAACAAAAATAAAAGTAAATTTTTTCCTTATAAATATGAATGTTGCTGTTAAGTCATGCGATCCTCAACCTTTGCATACACTCCTATTAAAAATTTACTTTCCTTGCTCTTTATAGAGTGAAAAAATTGCTTGCGCTTCTTGCAATGCACACAAAATTTACTTTTTGGTATGCTACAAGAATTATTAAAATGTAATATACATATATATGTTATAAATGTAATATATATATGTATATATTTATATATATATATATATTTATTTATTTATTTATACTACCATAAGAAACAACAAAACCCGTTGACTTGAAATGAAATTTACAATGCGCTAAATTCCACAATGAATGTCCAGAATACAATTCTCATTTTTATAGATCAAATTTTTACAGACTTTTATACATTTATATTTAAAAAACGTAATAAATATCCACAAATTAAATAAAAAAAAAAAAAAAACCAACAGTACTCTTTGTTTGGAGTTCTGCAGCGGCACCCCGAAAATGATTTACCGTAACAATTTTCAAAATCTTTCCAGAAATCAGTAAGAAAGCAGGCAGCCTAAAAATTGCTGTCCTTCGTAAGCTAGCTGCAGATCAAATTATCAATGAATATTTGGAACGATCGTCAATAAGATCATAGAAAACCCTATTTAAAAAGTGTTTCCTACCGAAACATATCTAACAAATGCTTGCATTTTTTCAGGGGAGGGGGAGAGGCGTGGTCAATCGGGTCGGTGGTAGTAACATGCCGGGAGGTCCTCAAGGCATGCCTGGTCAAATGCAGCAGCAGCCAGGTCAGCAAGGCCAAATGGGTCAAATCGGCCAAATGGGTCAAATGGGGCAAATGAGTCAGATGGGTCAGATGGGTCAGATGGGCCAGATGGGCCAGATGCCCGGGCAAGGCGGCTACCAACAGCAGGGTCCAGGTGGCTACCAGCAGTCGAATCAGGGCTTCGGTCCGCAGGGTCAACAGCAGTACGGCCAGCAACAGCAAGGTCCGCAGTCGGGGCCACAGCAGCAGCAGCAGCAGCAGCAGCAGCAGCAGCAACAGCAGCACCAGCAGCACCAGCAACAATACGGTCAACAAGGTCAGGGCGGTCTAATGTCCGGTATGCAGGGTGGACCCCAGTCGAGTAAGCCGATGCGGGGCATCCCCGCCGTCATACCTACAGCCCAGTCGACGAATCCACAGCAGCAGCAACAGCAGCAGCAACAACAGCAACAGCAGCAGCAGCCGGGTGCCGGTCCGAATCTCATGCAGAAGTTCACCGAAATGGCGGGAGCCAGCGCCGGTGGCGACATCCTCTCGAAAGGCAAGGAGCTGATCTTTATGAAATTCGGACTGGGCAAGTGAGTTCGAGCAATGCGCGGCCCGTGTGAGCTGGCGCTTATCTGCCTGCTAATGTCGCTACGGACGCGATCACCGCGAGGCAGCGTAAGGCTCGAGCGGAGCGCCAGCGGTGCGGCGCGACGATACGCTCCAGTACGGTGGGAACAGAGACGAGCACTCGGGACGAGTACGCTGCTGGCGAGAATGATTGCGATGCTTTGCCAATCAGTATTAATTATAATATTGTACACATTGCGCAGTGCTCACGGAAAACATATCGTGCTCCTTAACACGTTTGCCGAAGCGCAGAGAGTTAATCGGTGTTCTAGGAAGCTGTTATAAGGGATGAAAAACTGGCGCGCGAACTATACGCATGCATAAAGGTAGTGAACGCTCAAAATTGAACCAATATATAGCGCTATAATTAACCTCGAAACTCTTCGGGGAGATGAAACTAAATGAAATAATAATAATTATTATATTAATAATGCTCTAGACCAAACGAAAATCGTTAAGATCGGAGACGATGAACGCGCGCGCGTAATGATAAACGACTTGTCATATTCTTCATATTAGCAAATATCGCTGATATGCTGCTGTTAACTGCCGATGTGATGCTGGGTAATTTAATAATGTATAACGAGCGTAAAACTTTATCATTTATCCGTCTGGTATAATTAATATTATTCGCACGTTTATCGTCCGAGTTTTTAATGACTGAAAGAAAGTCGTGTATACATTGAATGATCGAGGTCCAAAAAAACGCGCTGCATAGTGAGAAAATTATGAGAAGGCAGGCAGGCGTGCGTAGTTAGGTTTGAAATATCAATCACAAGAATAACGATAGGAAGCAATTTCGAGTATAAGGCTTGCATGATAAAAAGGAAATTTAAATGTTCCTCTTTCTTTCCGATCGTCATTTTGTAAGAAAGGCATAAGAAAGATATTGAATGCGATCCGAGGGAGGCCAAGGCAACTCATTATTTTATACATTATTCAAGAACTGATAATTGATTGTCTAAACGTGAATTAGAGAAAAGAGAGAGGATAGGAATGCACGGCACCAACTAAGCAGTCACTACAGCGACCGGAAATTTTGGACACGGGACGATGATAACGGAGATAGGCAAATTGACTTAGTTATCGACGATTAGCCAGATAGGAGTTTATTACATAGGAAAAAATGACGGACGGGAGGCGGGCGTGCCTTGAGATGCCTCAAACCCTGACACAAACAATAATCATATCTTATAAAGTTTTATGCAATTATGATTATTTAAAAGAAAAATTATGGATGATAATGTGAGAATACGCGATCGTGTGTAATTTAAATAAATTAGTTCGACGAGAATAATTAAATGCGAGAAAGAAAGAGCATAAAAGAACTAAAGAATTAATATAAAATTAAGTGTACCGCGAAATAATGAATGTGTCACTCGGCGAGTGATGATGACTGATGACGATGCAAGAAGACATAATAGACAGAAATAAAAATACTTAGCGGTTTCGAGAAAAATCAAATAGCGGAAAAAATCTTCTCGCCAGAAAATATATTGTTATAGATGTGCGAAAGAGGAAACGACAGAGCTCTGAACACGTCGCCCTTCGCTTATTATATCATAATTCTATACATTGTACTTACTCAAAGAACTTTTATTTAAAAGCGTCAATGAATGCGTTTTCAATCTTCCGCTAGCGCAAATTTTCTATCTACTTTGGATCTCATGAAATACTATAAAAAAATATAAAATAATGATGCTCCCCAAGTGAAAAATCGTTCTGCAATGTTGATGACTACAAATATTATATCTCTATGATGCCGTTAGTCTGTGACTAACTAAAAAAAATTCGTTCTGAAGTGTAATAAAAAGAGTTCTATAGTTTCGTTGAAGAGAGAATAATATTATATATTGAATTGTTAAGCTAAGTGGCCCTTAAAAGAAAATTTTTATTATTCACACGAATTACGTTGATTCAAAACGAATTTTTTCCAGTTAGAATCTTTACATTTAAGTCGATCAAGCGAAAAAATAGATAAAATCCTATATTGAATCAAGTGTAGTGCACCAAGTAATAATATATATATGTATATATATACACACACACATATATACATATATACATATATACATATATACATATACATTGTTTTACAAAAATTTGCGATTAGATGAGATTACGTTGACGTGTGCGTAAACTGTACAAGACGAATTTTCAAATATCTAAACAATAATCAAGTTAAAAATAAATCCTAAAATCATCAATGTTGACTACATCGATTGTAAGCGACTTTCATCGTTATATCTGTATCGGATTAGTTCCGTTCCAATTTCGATTGGAAAAATAATGCGAATTTACTACCAGCTGTCATCCGCGTACTAAGATTCTATGCAACGTTAAAAGAAAAAATGTGTTAAAACTAGACGAACGGAGTTATTGATCGATTGATCCTGTTAAATATAAGTTTAGCCGAATGATTAAAAGTTGCGAAGGCGATACGTGTGTGCATCGTTTACATGCATCTACGTGTAATTAATGAAAAATGAAAAATTATATGATAATGACTTATAAATAATATACATATAACTATATTTATGTATGTATATACATGTATGTATGCACGTACACATATGTATATACAAATATACACATAAAACATATAAATATTATACATATTATACATACATATATATTTAACTATTGCAAATCGTTGTTACATCGCTACTTGTATCGTATTTTGTACAAAGTATCCTCTATACCATTAGTTCTCTTTTGCCGGTGTTATTCGTAATGAATAAAAACAAATAAACGTAATATACACGAAATAGAATGAAAAATGGGAGAGAGAGACACAAAGCGATCATCATTGAAAAGCAATTTTTTCGTCCGTGATACAATAAAATAAAATATGGACTTTGATGATCAACTTACTGAAAGTTTCTTAATAAAAAAAAGAAATAATAATAAATTAACAAAGACGGAAAAAGCAGCTTCTGCTGCATACTTCACGGATTGTAAGATGTAATCAATTTATTGTTGCTTTGACTGCGAATGAATATATGATGTAAAAACGTGAGAATATGGAAATGCAAACAATTTTAAATTAGTCGACATAACATATATCTGAGTAAAAAAGCCTCGTCAATTTCAAAAAGACGTTCGATCTTTCTCCGAACTCATAAATAAATGCGTTAAACATTTTAAATAAGGTAGCTATGTTTTTATTTTTATTTTTATTTCTTTATTTATTTTTTTATTTGTTATCTTTGAAGCGCTCAAATGTTGGTTATCGGTTGCTAACAAATAAAAATTTAGAAATGCTGAGATTCGTTGTTTTATTATTGTTTTCTCATCTCATCGTCATTTTTTATATAACGCCCACAATGCATTTTCTAATCCATTTGAAATATTTTTGAGTAATAAAATTATAAATTGCTTATCTAAATAATAGAACTAACGTATGTATTAGTATGAATTTCGTGCATTTTAAAATTTATTTTTATATGTCTTTAGATGGATCTTATTCGTCTTACATCTGAATTTTTATGCATAATCAATTCAAAAAAGTATTTTCTTCCACTTATAATCAGTGATTAAGTATAGATGTATAAGAAAATGTGATTTTTATGCAGCCACTATAAATTAAATATACATACATTTTCAAGTTGTTTAAATTATAAAAAATTGAAATATACTTATCTTCAATAGAAACAGTACGATTGACAAAGTTGCATAAACTTGTGTATTCCGCTGTAAATGAATATTTTAATGTTCTTTTGTTAAAAGTATGCAACTTAAATTCAAAATATGCATTATGATAACTTTTTTCATTTTTTAAGCGGTTCTAATAGGATTAACATAATAGCTTTGGAAAAGATTTGAAAAATTTCATAAAATCATTACTTGGAATCATACAAATAAATGGGGTTTTTTAGAACAGTTATTTCGATTTTTCTTGCTATTTTATAACATCACAGCAAACATAAATAAGAATTAACAGATACTAAGTCTCAAATTTATAGAATATTACTATATAATATATTGCCAAAAGTAGCATATTTTGTTGATTAATAGTAAATAAAAAACAATTCATGCAAGGCTGTATTAAATTAATACTGATTTTTTACTTATTTGATATATTATTATTATTGAATCTTTAAAAAAAATTTTTATTTAAAAAAATTGATTTTGAAAATGAATGCTTTCTATTATAATTTATTTAGATATTTAAAAAATAAGTATAAGACAAATAAAGTTTGAAACTTTTTTAAAAGAAAGAAATGTATTCAAAACGCCATAGAAAAATTAACTTGCCTCTACGCCTTGCTATATAATAATTACTGTTGTTGATGTTGCTGTACATAATATATAATTAAATGGCATAACTTTTGAATCGAAAGTAATATATATGGATTGAGAATAATCAGTCATAAATTATCGTGAAGAGATCGAACGTCAAGAATGACAGGTAATATTTAAAATTAGCGAAAAAATTTCGCTAAGAACAATAAACAGAAAAAATTGAAAATTAAATACTTCAAAATTGAAAATGGATAAATTTTTCTGCAGTATTATAAAAAACACATATTCAGTTCTTGCAGGTTCGATTAAAATGTTTATACATTAATGTTTATTACGTTTATGCTTTGATTAAATGAACAGGACGAAAATATCGTCATCTGCCGTTGTCAAAATTAGCAAAATATTAGTCCAAATTTTGTTTTTGAAGGTAAATATTATTTGAATTACTATACTATTGCTCTTCCAAATGTATGATCAAACAAGTTTGTTTTTTCTCAGAAGTATTTCTTTGTAAATCGGAGATTAAATTAATAAAATTATTGTTATAATGGGACCTTAAATGATAAATTAAGTTTTGATAATTTTAGTGTCACTGAAATATTTCACAAAGATTTGCGGTTTTAAAATAATACTTTAATTTTTAATACTAAATTTGACTTTCATATCAATAATTTTGAATAAATAATCTTCATCAATATTAATATTGTCTGAATATTTTAAAAATACAGTTTAGTAAATTAGATAATTTCTAGAGAATTATAAAAATTTTAAATTTAAATAAAAATACAATTTTTCGATTTTTTTCACAACTTAAAATTATACAGTACTTGTTATTCGATCTTTTTTCTTAAACTTTTAAGTTACTAGTAATAATAATAATATGAACTACCGAATCAACAGTACATGTCTTGTACAATATATTGTTTTTTTATTGTTAATTCATTCAAAGACTTAAATCTTTAAACTTTTGAGGTATTTTTTTGAAGAAGAAATTTCATTATTCAGTAATTATGATATAATCTGATTTTATTTCTTATACACTTTTACCGATTTGTACTTTAATTTTTTAAACTTTAATTAAAAAGCATTAATAATTTATTAATGGATTTACTGATGATTTTATAATATTCGGAACATTCAAGAAATCTTAAATTTAAGTATTTTTTTCAATCTGAATTTGGTATTGAAAGTGTAAGAATAAATTATTGTTTTAATAATTTTATATATCCAAAAATATCATTTATGTCAGTTATAATAAAAATAACAGGGCAATAATCATATCTCTAATGTAAATAAAATATTACTTAAATTTACTACGTATTATACTGTGTTCTTTTCTTTAACATTGTCTTACATCTAAATATAATTTTAATATAAAGACTTTTATAATTATTAATCCTGAAAAAATAATTTAAAATAATAAATCTAACAATCATTTTAGAAAATTATTGTCTGATATTTGGCAAAACTATTTTGTTTTTGCGTGTGTTGATAAGGATGTAGCGTAAATATTTTGTCATTTTCTGTGTTACTAACAATACAAAAAATTGCATAGAACTTGTTGTAATTATTGACTCAAATTAGAATGAGATCAAAACGAATGGAAATAATTATTTTCTTAGTGAAGTGATGATAGATACCATAAATGTCACACTGGTAACATCTTTTTAGCTTTTTATAAGGAAATAAAATGTATCTGAAAAAATTTAACTAGTCTGCATGAGGGTTATCAGAATCGATGATCGAATTTCGTCACTTTGGTAAGAAAAAAGTAATTTACTAATGTCTTTCTTATCTCACGTACTGTGCGTGAACTTAAATAAATCGTCTGCTTTTGACCGAAAAGGTTAAAAAAATGTAAAAAATATAAAGCAAAGAACAAACGGTATACATCGTACTATTGTCTTTAGATAATGTGCACCTAAAAGACGAAAAAGATCAATATCGCTGTGCGATCAAATATCGTATGATATACCCATCTTTGAGTACATGTATATGTCGCATGAACGATCGAGCTATTATAATATATGAATGCCAAATCGCCAGCCACGTTTCCTATATATAAAAATATATTACGTGATGATGCATTCAAAAATTGTATATTAAAAAGGACGAAAAATAATTAAGAAAATAACTAAAGAAGTGCTGTCTCTTATTTCTGATTACCGATTCTTCCACAATTTTCTTTTCCTTTGTTTTATTTTATGTCAAACTTTCGTGCATTTTCATAAAAAATATATTAAACCCTCTTCTTTTCTAATATACTTAAAGATAATTGTTTGCATTGTTTTATTAAAGTAATCTGCCTCTAAAAATACAGGCAACACTGAAAAACTGAAATAAAAGAAAGCAAATTTAAGTTCAAAATAACTTGGAATAATATCGAATAAATTATTAATTATATAAACAAAATAATATGTTATCATCATCATAAAATCATAAAACGATTATTTTATAAAAGAATAATTCTTGTTATTACTTTTGATATTCCTATAACAGAATTTAACACATTTTATAGTATAATTATTTCGCATAAATATACATTATTTTTGAGTTCTATATTTTTTCAATATATCTTAACTATACAATAAGACGTAACAATCTTTAATAATATTTTTTTATTCATTTTGTTTATAAATCTTTAATCTTATTTCGTCCCAAATGATGTTTAACATAAACGTCTTAGAAACTACAAGAAATCGCATTTTCGTTAGTTTGAAACCCCCTTATACGAATCGATCCAAAAAAGTATAACACTTTTTTTTAAACGTATTAAACTATTTATCAATTTATCAAAAACTGTGTCTGATTATCGTAACTGATAAAAATCTTGAAGTTTTTATTTGGCATTTCAAACTCTGTTGGAATTTTGTTTGAAGTCAAGATAATGGCATGATGATAGCGCTCATTTTTGTTTTTAAGTGTTTTATGATCGCTTCGATGATTTCGAAAATCATTTTGAAAACCGTATATTATTAAGCACATAAAAATTATTAGGCCACATCATACGTTCATTTAGAATCTATTAGTGGTAAAAATGTGTAATAGAATGCCCAATCTATCAGTAAGGTCCGCTAATAGTAACGAGATGAGCGATTACCTTTATGAGCATAAACTCTTCGCTGATTTATGATTTTTTTTTTTTTTTAAATAGAAGCAGTGTTTATCAGGTCTTTTGTATATGCGTTGTACAAATTTTTCTCAAAGTTGTATTTTTAGACTTGGATAGAAGGTAACATTGTTTTAGTCGAGAGAGATTGTAGCTTTTGTTATTTTTGTTTAAAGAACATCGAAACGAAGTTATAATGAGTAAGATTATTAATAATATTAATATTAATAATATTAGTATTATCTAAAAATATAAAAATTCGCTTATTTGAGAGATGAGAATTTCCATCTCTTAAATAAGTGAATTTTTAAATTTTTTAGGAGACAAATTTAGTTAAACGTTTACTCTAACCCGTATAAATCACAGATGAATGTAAATCAATTTTTTACGGACAAGCGGACCGATCGATTCTTCTTTCTCCCTTGTCGGAAAGAAAATGATTCATCCGTTTAATAGCTTGCAATGTGTAATGTATCACAGATAGCATTTTTCGATTGATTTGCACGAACAAACTGACGTGTTCCGTATATAGTGCTCTGCGTCTAGGTGTCGATTCAGCTTGACCTGATTATCTCCAAGTACCAGCCCAGGTGAAAATAATTTATTTAATTTTTTATTATAGTGATTTTATATAAATTTTGCAAAGATTTGGTTTTATACAATTTATATCAAATTTTTATATAAAAGTGCAAAAAATATGAGCTTCTCTAATAGTTATCGGTTGCTAATTTTGACGTGAGAAGTTAA